>BDUI01000012.1:1624354-1643146 GCA_002335545.1 Apodemus speciosus
ACAGGAGGCACAGCTGGGCAGTGAGCTGAGGCACAGGAGGCACAGCTGGGCAGTGAGCTGAGGCACAGGAGGCACAGCTGGGCAGTGAGCTGAGGTACAGCTGGGCAGTGAGCTGAGGCACAGGAGGCACAGCTGGACAGTGAGCTGAGGCACAGGAGGCACAGCTGGACAGTGAGCTGAGGCACAGGAGGCACAGCTGGGCAGTGAGCTGAGGCACAGGAGGCACAGCTGGACAGTGAGCTAAGACACAGCTAGTAGGAGTTAGGGAGGGGTTGATGGAGGAGAGAGAGGAAAGGAAGGAAAGGACAGAATTCGTAAATTATGCAGTTAGTGACAGTGCTGCAGCGCCCAGGCAGTGCTTCTTGAAAGCCACTCTGACCAGCTGGGATACTCCTGAGAATCCGGATCCCTGTGCTCTTCCACTAATGGCTCCAGTCAAAAGGTGGGGTGATCCAAGACCCCGCATATTAGCAGTCACCCCACGAGAGCCCGGCACAGTGGGCATGTTTTAAACAATAATAAAACATCGTTCTGAGGCATCTATAGTACCTGAAGGGTCATCCTTAAAATGGTGGATTCTTTAAAAATTAATTCCAACGTATTTTAAATATAGTCATATGTCACATTACTTTGAGAAGGATCCCAAAACTAAAGAGTAAGACTCAAAAATATGTTTCCAAAGTGTTTTCATCCACAGATCCAAAGTCAGGATGCTGAAGGTCCAAGCAGGCCTGGTACAATCACTGCACAGGGCTAAGGGCACAGCTGAGCAACCTCCCAGGGAAATGCCCAAGAGAAGCAGCTCTACATGTGACTGAGCCAACCGTCACATATGCGTCACGGATGCGGCTTACATGCAGCTGCTAACCCTAGGTCAGAAGAGCCAGCCCGGTGCAGGGAGAGCGGTGCTGTCTGAGCAGGCCAAAGCAGCTAGCCAGAGCCACGCAGACAGAACAGTGCTGGCACTCTGGGATTTATTAGGATTGCCCCCTCCTCAAGACAGAGGGAAACCCCTTCTAAACAACAGGTTTATCTAATCAGCGCTCAGTGTCTGAGTTCTAGCTCAGTCTCCACTATTCAAAATATTTTTTAAACTGCACAGGTGGGTCAAATGACTGCTCTGGTTCGTCTTGATTCTGAAAGGAATGAATTTCATCACCTACATAAGGATTGAATTCAGAAAATGTCATGGAAACATGATCCTCAACAGGTGGTTTCCATTCTGGCAAGTATGAGTTCCTCTCCACCTAAAGAAGGAAAGGCTGCCCAGTCTCCACGACTCTGCTGTCTCTACTTAACATCATGTCTGATGCTGTGTGCACCAGCGGGGTCAGGACACCCTAACTGCCCAGGACGAACATCAGTCCCTACCTGCAAAAGCCCTTCTCTGACAGAACTGAAAACCGAAACACAACCGCATGTCATGACTCCTACTGTCTCACCCTTATTCAACCTAAATAATGAACCGTTAACTAAACTCCACAAAAGGACACAAACAACATGAAGTCCCTGCTGCCCTCATCTCGTCACACTGCCTTCCGTATCATACACAGGACTGCTGTATTCAGAAGCCGGACTTGACATACTAAACCAAGGCGCGGGCTGGGAGGTCCCGTCGTCGTACAAGGGCTCACACGCCAATCCCACCTCCCTTCACAGCAGCACGTGGCTGTGGTAGGAGGATCCTCATCCACCATCTGGCCACATGCACCAGACTCAGAGGACAGCAGCAGACCTGGGAAGAAGCTCGAGGAGAGGGCGTTCTCCCGGCCTGCCAGCAGGCCTCGCTCAGGCCCACTGAAATGCTCACAAACCTTTATCTCATGGCTACACTAATTCCTCTGTCAAGATGTACGGCCATGTCTTACAAGTAAAAAGTAATCAGAAAAACCACATATGCTAAACACTGTATTTTTCCTAAACCGAGACAAGAGAAGAGCTGGGCCTGGTCCGTGCTCTTCCTAGTGCATCGTGACAGGCCAAGCTGTGAAGAGGACACTCACGGCCGCAGACACGATCTGTGCAGAGATTCCCTTTAGAAGTGAATGTCGCATAACCGACCCATGCAGCGAGAAAGAATCAGGTAACTTCTTCTTCCTAAGAAAGAGAGAAAGGAAACATTTAACAGATTGAAGGGCTGAAAAGGAAGGATCCCACGTCTCTGAAAGAAAATACACTTAAAATGGAGAAAGTAACACTGTGTTGTTATTATTAATCATAGTTATTATTGTTAACTGATATTAAAAGATGTATAAAAGCCTAACAGAGCAGCACTCAGGTGTGCTCTGACCCACCTTAGGCTCAGAGGCTCAAGCAAGAAAAAGAATGAACTAACCTTCCTCTCCCACTGCTGGCCGGCCGGCCGACAGCCTCCCTGACTCGAACGGGCTCTCCGGCTGGCTGGCTCTCCAGGCAGCCCTCCTGCTGATGAGCCTGCATCACCTGCTTGCCTCAGGGCCCCCGCCCTTCTTCCTCCCCCTACCTGTGACAACTTGGAACACCTTCTCAACACTTGTCACCCACACTTGTCTCTCACTCCGTTGCTCCTGCTTACGGCTCCTTTCACCGACGCACCTTGTTGCCATCCTAAAGGGATCCCTGAACTTCTACCACACGAACAGGGCACCCCCAATCTAGTAAAAGTGTGCTCGGCTGATTCGAGAACAAGGAAGTCACAGGTCCTCCCACTGGGGTCCCAACGCCTAGCAGGAGGAGCTGACAGCTCATAAATACGAAAGCACAGACCAGAAATACGAATGTCACACAAATAGAGAACGTACCCTGCTTACTGGAAGACACGAGGCACAGCCAGCAGGAAAGAGCTGTCTAATACCCAGTGGGGAAGGATGACCACAAACAGGCACAGACTGGGCGGGCAAGGGGTGCGCATGCTCACAGACAGGCTCCAAGTGGTAACAGTGCCTATTACACCACCAAGGACTTCTGGCTATCAAGTACCAGTCATGTCCAACTCGTACCCAGGAGCACCACCAAACACACTTCAACACAAAATGAGGAGCTTGTTTAAGCTGGTATGAGATTATGTGGGTGTGATTTTTTTTTTCAACTAAGTTGCATGATTCTCAAGTGAGAACCTGTGACAATACTAAAAGGTCAAACACTCCTGACTGGCAACAAGAGAACACCATGGCTTTTAAACAGGGAATTCGGGTCATCAAAGACATGAGTCTGTTTGCAAGGCACTAAGCTATGATGAGGAGGTGGGCACCCCCACAAGGATCCCTGTCCAAGATGGCAACATCAGGAAGACAGACAGCCCTGACACAAGAAAAGCCTACGAGGGGCAGCACTGAGCACGTGGGCAGCAGTGGCCACACGTGGATTCAATAAAGCATCTCACACGGCGCTTCCTCCGCGCCTCCACGTAAGAACATTTCTTGTTCTCACAAGAATCTGGAATGTGAAAACAGCCCAAACTGAAGTTATTTAGAGTTCGAAGCCTTTTCCCCCAACCTTTAATCATCTTTGAGAGTCTCCTCTGAGCCTGCTCCAAGGAAATGAAGAATTCTGGAGCTGACCTTGGAGTGGGTGTGGGGAGTCCAGGGAACACTGGCAGCCAGGCAGCCAAGCTCCGAAGAGGGTGCCCCAGCCAGGCTATGCCCCTCCATCAGCTAACTAATTACACTGTAGTGTGAAGACATTTACTTTAAATAATGAAACTATACTGCTCTATGAAGACACTGGCTTTAAAAAAATCAAATTAGGCTGTACCATAAAGATAGTGACTTTAAATAACCATATACTTTGGCCATGCATAAGTATGATTTACAAGAATATTTACCTCTTTAGGTTGGCCCTGTCTCCGCTGTCTGAGCTTGCCACAGATGAGGTATCATAAGAGTGAGAGTCAATGGTGTCGACGTTTAACAAGGTAGGATCCTCCAGAACGAAAGACTCATCTTCATCGTCAGTCTAAATTGAAAGAAGATACCATCATAAACCCGAGACTCCAAACCCTCTGCACGAAAGAAAGTGAGCCGGGCACTGCTGGCCTCTCCGCAGCAGCCAGCCTGCTTCTGCATCTCCCTTCTCTTCTACATTCTCACTCATGGACAGGCATGGCGCAGGCTTCCCAGAATGAAATTTCAACTCCACACAGAGATCACTCTCTAAAGAGTTCATGAACTCACTCCGAAGAGTTCTCTTATGGCAGGAAGCAGCAGAGCAGTCGTGCAGACCACTGTTAGCTGCAAATGCCTTTACAATTCTAGCCTGTGGAGAAACTAGCAAGCACTGGCTAATTAGAAGAAACAAATGTCACCTGGCTATATACAGAATCAAGGCATCCTGGGTGGGACAACAGTGCAGAAGCCTTGACCTCGGAGCGTGGGTTTTACTGGGGGGAAGGAAGTTGCCGGAAGTGGCTGGAGTATAGAAGCAGACACTGAAGATGGTCTGGACAGACGAGCTGGAGTCCGGGCTGGAAAGGGGTTGTTTTCCATCATGTTTGGAGGCAGCAGGGCCCATGTCTGCCTTGTCTGCCACTGTACCTTGTACCTACAAGGACTGGCGTGTAACAGTACCCACATATTTATTTACTACAGTACTATCTATCTACACTGGGCAGTGAGAAGTCTAGCCAGTCTTAAGGAGCAGAGACAAGATGGGAACCCTGTTTTAGGAAGATAAATGGGGCCACATGCTGACTGAAGGGGACAGGGAGAGGCTGTGGCAGGGGGCGTATTAAAGACCGGGTGGAGGGATATCGAAGACCAAGGAAGAAAAGAGTCCAGCTGAGGAGAGCTGAGCCAAGGGAGCCATGAGGAGAGAGATCTGACTATGCTGAAGTCAAGGCCCTTGGAATACTCTAAATGAGAGGGAGGGGCGGGACAGGTAAAAAGTGGAAGATGGTTCCAAGGTGTCTGTCTTGAGGGACATGGAAAAGGGGACAATCCCGACAGACCGACAGCCCACAAACAGCAGATAAAGGAGCCGAGGAGCTGGCTGTGCAGCTGACTCTGTTCGGGGGAGGTCAGCCATGCTCACTCCGCCACTCTCCTCTGAGCCGCTGCCCACTTCAGTCTGCCCACGCTGCATTCTCTCCTAGCCATTCCCTGCTGGAAACGTTCTCTCTCCTTGGTTCCCAACAGATGTGACTTCCTGCTTATGTGGACTCTCGCAGGTCACATTTCCTAGCTTCTCCTCAGCTCACCATTAAACTGTTAATCCCAGCAATATTTGCAGCTCCCTTGTCCGGCTACTCAGACACTCCCTACTTAAGCAAGCTTGTCACAACCGCAGCTTTAAGAGCCGTGTGGTAGTGGCTCTGAAATCCGTCTTCAACCTCAACAGAAAGGAGTCTATAATTTCACTGCATTCCAAAATTCCCCACCACTCACAAGTCTGCTAAGAATGAGTTTGTACTTGGCGAGGAGACAGTTACTTGAGAGCTGAAAGAGAATGCCACAATTGCTGTAGGAAAAGGAAATAATTTGGAAATAAGAACTACAGGGTAAAGGTCATAAGCAGGAGAGTCAATCAAAGCCTGATTTGATTTTCTTAAGTAGCCTGGACACATAATTAAATAAAACAGATCACCTAAGAAAAGCCAGGCTTACCGAATAACTGAAAGAAAAAGAGAAGGAAATAAAAGGATTGAGGAAGCCAGTGCTACACAGTAGAGATGTCGCCTTTCCCCAAACTGTGTAAAAACCTATATGCTCTTATCAAGTTTAACAGAGTGTGAGGGAGGCCCTGAACCTTGCATGGTGAAAATCCAAAACTTAGACGACGTCACTCTCAACAGCAGCAGAGTTGGGACACCCCAACCACTGGCTACCAAGGTTTATGTTTGTTTTACTTATTTACTGAATGTGGTTTATTTAGATTTATGAGCATGTTGTGTATGTATGTCTATCTATCTGTCTGTCTGTATGTATGTCTGAGTGTTTTATCTGTAGATCTGTGCAACATGTGCATGCTGTGTCTACAGAGACAAGAAGGCAGCACCAGATGCCTGGGAACCAGTTAGCGAGTTGTGAGCTACAGTGTGGGTGCTGGTAACCAAACCTGGGTCCTCTGCAAGAGAAACAGTGTTCATAATGACTGAACCAGCTCTCTAGGCCCACAGTACTGACTACTTCTTCCTTCTTCCTTCTTCCTCCTTCCTCTTCCTCTTCCTCTTCCTCTTCCTCTTCTTCTTCTTCTTCTTGGAGACAGGGTGTCATGTAGCCTAGGCTAGCCTTGAGCTCCCTTATGCAGCTAAGAAGGACCTTGAACTCCTGATGGCTGCTCCCCTGCCTCATCTTCCCAAGGCTTCTCCTCCCCTTCTTTCCTCCTTGCCTTCTTAGTATGTGTCTGTATGTCTGTGTATGTGCTTACGTGTGTGTCTGTTTGTGTACATGTCTGTGTCTGTGTGTCTGATTATATGTGTGTACCTGTGTATATGTGTGTATACATGTATGTGTGTATGTTGTCTGAGTCTATATGTGTGTATATGTATATGTGTCTATGTCTGTATGTCATCTGAGTCTCTGGGTGTGTGTGTCTATATGTCATCTGAGTCTGTGTATGTGCCTGTATGTCGTCTGAGTCTGTGTGTAGATATATGAAAGTGTGTCTATGTGTTACTGGTATCCCAGGGCCTCACATGCTGGGCACATGTTCTACCACTAAGCTACATTCCCAAACCTAAGAGCTAACATCCTGATCTTAAAATGTGACACTGGGACAGCCACAGACAGATGAGTTAAGTCAACTCTCAAATAGATGATCCGCTAAGCTATAGCAAAGAATATTCTCTCCAGCAAATGGTATCAGATCATACCTCATATTGATACAAACAGAAAAAATTCCAGATGAATGACAGATCTAAATGTGAAAGGAAAAACAATACAGATTTTGAAACAAACAAGATAATATCATCAATGGCCTCAGAACGGCAAATTTTCTTAAACATGGGAAACACAAATAATGGGCGTCCCAATGGGAAAGTTTAAAAAGCTGGACTCTGATAATAGCTCCAGGGAATCGAATGAAAACACTAGTGGCGTAAAAACATGCAGTGTGAAAGAAGAGAACTGTGGTGGGTTCTGTGTAATATAAAGACTCCTACAAATCACTTTTTAAAAAAAGTTTTCCGCGCTGGGCAGTGGTGGCGCAGGCCTTTAATCCCAGCACTTGGGAGGCAGAGGCAGGCGGATTTCTGAGTTCAAGGCCAGCCTGGTCTACAGAGGGAGTTCCAGAACAGTCAGGGCTACACAGAGTAAACCCTGTCTCAAAAAACAAACAAACAAACAAACAAACAAACAAAAAGTTTTTCACGAGATATTCAAACAGGCAAAACCTACTTCAAGGCATCCAATGTCATCAATCTCCAGAGAAGTTAAAATTAAAGTCACTATGCACCTTTCATTAAGTATAAAAGGTCAAAGATGGGCATAGAGATTCAACAGTTAACAAGTGTATAAACAGCCAGACCTCCGGAACACTTCTCCTAAAGAATATATTAAAATAAGGCTTTGACAGCCCGTGGCGGTGCCCATGAAAGCCGAGTCACGCGTGACCGCTGACCAGTTCTAAAGGGCATGCACGGGAAAAATGTGAGGATGTGGCCGGGTGAGCGCAAAACATGATAAAACTGTCCTCAGCTATAACCACGTGAATGTCTATCAATAGGAGGATGAGCAGATGAGACAGACAAAGAGCAGTGGTGAGAGGCAAACTGTTACAATAAGACATGACAAAACCTCAGGACAGTGTACTGGAGAAAAACCAGTGACACGGGTATGCTGTGCCATGCACACACATGTACATACACGTACATACACAGGAGTACACTGTCCTGTATGTAAGGTTAGGCAGGCAAACCAGTCCATGTAGGTAGAAGCTAGAACCACAGTTATTCTAGGCCTTGGTGCTAAAGCCCAAAAGGAGCTTCTGGGACAGGCTGTGCCCTCTACTGCACGGGCTGCTTGCTCGGTCGGGACAGGCTGTGCCCTCTACTGCACGGGCTGCTCGGTCGGTCGGGACAGGCTGTGCACTCCACTGCACAGGCTGCTCGGTCGGGACAGGCTGTGCACTCCACTGCACGGGCTGCTCGGTCGGTCGGGACAGGCTGTGCACTCTACTGCACGGGCTGCTCGCTCACTTGGTGAGGTGCCTCCATGCTGCACATTTAAGATCTGTTCACCGTGCTGTGCGCACACCGAAAGATGTTCGCAAGATACTCCTAGCTACCCAACAACAGAACTGAAGTGAACCCAACATTACTCTGAGACTCTGAAAGGTCAAGAGACAAGGTCATGACAAGGATAACGTTTAGTGGAAGAAAGGGACCAGAAGAAAAAGGTTCATGTTAGAGACCCGAAAGGCAGTGATTTCAAGGCCCGGTAATGTTATCATTTCATGTGCCAAGTCTTGAGTTCTCAATGTCTCACAAGTTACTATCTTTCCATTTTAAAAGCACCTTAGGGCCATTTTTGGCCAACCTCCCTCAGGATGATATAATGAACATTTAAGAAAATATACACATAAATATTCTAGAGAAAGAGCTTATTTACCCTGCTGCCTTTTTTGGTTTGTTAATAATTTTCTTTAATAACCCCGATAGTCTTTATTGGTCTTCAGAGCCAGGACAAGGGGCTGAGGTGCAAGTTTAACATGCCAAAGTGGAGCTGGCCTCCAGGTTCTCCCAGCATCCCTCAGCCCCCACCTGATTCAGGGCGTGGCTGGAATACCCTGCCCCCTCCTTGACCTTTCCAGCCCAAGGGGTGGAAGCTCTTTCCTATGTAATCCAAACACTGCGGTCTTCCTCCATCTGCATTTCCTCTCTACTTGAGTACACAGTCTATCCCCTCCCTTCTGTCTCCCTCCCCATGGAGATCTCCCTGGCCTTTTGGGACCAGTGAACCTGCCCAAGACCAGCTTCCCTTTATACACTTTAACTAGGTAGAATTGGCTCGTTTCACTGGCAGAGAATAACTTATCAGTCTTCACAATGATTTTATTACTTTTTCTTTCTCTTATTTACCTCCTATCTCCCAAAGCCTGCCCATTTTCGAGTCCCATCTGTCTCTCAAGGACAGAGGCTGTCGTATGACACTATTTAATGCCAGCATCGCCCACAGAGACCTAGTACAGTAGGCACCAAATTATCCTCAAGGTGGTAAATACAGGGTAAAACGTCCAAGCTCACTTCCGGGTTTCGAAGCCCACCAATCCCTGGGCTCACCCTAAGCTGRGGACTTGATATCTCACCAATCCTCATTCTGGAAATCACTGCCATGGAAAACTCCCCCACCCCCCAGAAGCCCTAGAAAGCCTGCCTTCTACTCAGTTCCCAGCTGCTTCTCACCAGCCACACTCCTGGGCTTTTCCCTTCCAATGAATCTCTTGAGTGACGTTTGTTGTGCAGTGTGACTCTGTGGTATTCCTTGGCTCCTGACTGCCAGGATACTTTTCCTTCAGAGCTGCGACACTTCAGAGTTGGCATTGGGGAAACCTTCTCCCTCAGAGCCATAACACTCACATAACAGCGTCACCTTCTTGGTGAGCTACATCAACAACAGTATTTACTGCGCCTCAGGGACAAGAAAGCTGTTCTGGGGTAGTTTGCTTTCATGATGAATGACAGTCTCATTCTTAGAAATATTTTTCTTTTATCTGTAGATTATTAAAATGAAATTTAAAAATCAGATTTATTCATTTTTATATTGCGTGTATGAGTGTTCTGACCTCGTGTATGTATGCACACTATGCATGTGCCTTGTGTCTAAGGAGGCCCAAGAAGGACATGAGAGTCCTTTGGCGCTGGAGTTAGGATGGCCGTGAGACACCATGTATGTACTAGGAACTGAACAAGCTCTCTGCAGAGCGACAAGTGCTCTTGACTGCTGAGGCCTCTCCAGCCCCATAGACGCATTATTTTTATTGACAATGTTTGTGTAAAGATATGCAATAAGGCCATTAGGATCTTATTCTATACTAAGTACGATGGCTCCAACAAAAATGCAATTATGTTAACCAAACTAGCTAAAATTAATTTCCTTCCCTCTAAATAAAATATTTTCTGTTAGAAATTAATAATTATAAATACATTCATAAAATTAATAAATAAATTAATACATTTCACTGCAAAAGATTCTTTCAGAGCACAAGGCTACCTATGTAAAAACTTAAAATGTGGGTTGGATAGATGGCTCAGAGGTTAAAAGCTCTGCCCGCTCTTACAGAGGTCCAGAGTTCAATTCCCAGCAACTACACGGTGGCTCACAACCATCTATAATGAGATCTGGTGCCTCCCCTTCTTGCACGCAGGCAGAACATTGTATACATAATAAAAATAAAAAAGAATACTGAAAATGTCTTAGGTCTTAACACAGATCAGGCAAAACACTTTTGAAGTTGAATATGATCAAAGTAAGTATAACATCAAATTGATTTTTAAAAAAAGAAAAAGTCAGGGAGCTAACTCCGTGGCAAGGTGCTCGCCCAGGTTACACAGACCCTGGGTTCAATCCACAGCGGCACTCAAAACAAGACAGAAAGGTGCCAAGCATGAGCCTGAGGAGCTAAGCACTAAGTGGCACTCCTCCATGGCTCCGCTCCGGTTCCTGCCTCTGGTCCCCGCCCAGGCCTCCCTCTGTCATACAAAGCGTAAGCTGAAATAAACCTATCCTCCCAAGTGGCTTCTGGTCATGGTGTTCATAAAGCAACAGAAACCTAACTAGGACACCCGCCTTCCAGTCCCGAGGCTGGATGGAGCAGCATACGCCAGCCTCCCTGGGCGCTCACGAGAAGGTAAGAAGCACTGTGGCCCCACAGCAGTGTCCAGGGTAAGCAGGTGAAATGATTTATGTGGCATGGTTATGAATTACAGAAAGTTAAATAAGGTGGTGTCCCCATCCACACCAGTTTACCCAGCATTTCTCTTTTGACATGAGCAACTGGATCTTTTCATGCTGTGCCAGACCTTGCTTTTTTTTTTTTTTTTTTTTTTTTAGTATCCACTTAACACCTAAAACCTAAAACAGCTCTGACAGGCCTTGCCTCACCCGTTCCCTCTCCCTCGCTAAAAACTGTTAGAATCCTAAAACCACCTGGCACTTACTTGCTTGGAAGAGACGATGGTAAGCCATCAGAGATCAGCCTACCCTCTGTAAAAAGTTTCATTACCTAAATAATATATCTTAAACATCAAAAAAAAAAAAAAAAGCATCTCAGAGAATTGTTTAAAAAACGAAGAAGACCCAGAAGGTGTGGGGAGTGGAGGCATCCTGGGCGGACGTGGAGTGTGCGCATGAGCACAGCCGTGTCGACGACCCCACACCCGGGACCGCCCCAGGCCCTTGTGGATGCTGACAGTCCACGCAGACAATGCCGCCTCGGCTTCCTCCACGGGATGTCCACAGCCTGAGACGGCTCCCCAGCAGAGACCCCCAACCTGGGCCAGCTACGCCTGCCTCGTTTTCAGCTGTGTGTAATAACTGCCCCTTCAATCCAGGTCATAAGATAAACACGCCGAGTCTCCCGGCAACGGCATCTCCACCAGGGCACACTGCGCACTTAATCCCAGCTTTTCTGTTTGTGCGTCTGTTGTTTCAACACCCACCATCACCCCAGATGGGTCAATCCCTAATGTTGTACAAGGTCGGTGGGAAAAAGCACCCTGTATGCAAGGCAAAAGGCACGTCATGGGCACATTACCTCCCTACAGACTGTTGGCCGACGAAACCCTTGCGACCCCCCAAGCCAGTGCTGTTGGTAGCACTAGACTGAAGACTGCTGGAGATACCGTGTGTTCTGGGAAGGGACTCTAGCCAGTCTGAGCATGGCAAGCACAGCTCTGACAGGCCTTGCCTCACCCGTTCCCTCTCCCTCGCTAAAAACTGTTAGAATACATCCCTAAAGCCAGCCGCCAAGGTCTGTTCCCTTACTTGGCCACTTCCTCCTCCTGAGGCTGTCTACCAAGGTCTAGCTATCAAAGCCCAGCAGCCAAAAGCCCCCAGTTAAACACCTCAGCCTAACACAGAGACTCCCTTTACAAGCTGCGTCTTGCCTATAGGTCATGTCTGTCTCCTCTCTATCCAATGGCAGACCTTTGTCCTCCTCTGGAAGAAGAGCCTCTTCCCCCTCTCTCTGTTCCCCTCCCCTTCTCCCTCATGCTCTATCTCCTGGCTTTGGCTCTTATTCCCTACCCTTTGCCCTTCTAGAGCGAAATCAATCTCCTCTGTACAGAGAACTTGGTCTGGGGCATCCTGGACAGACACTGGTCCTTGCACTCTGGTCTAATACACGGAGAGATCAAGAGGGCCCGTGTGAGGGGCTCTTCTTTGCCGTCCGGCTTTTTTAGCACGAGAAGGTGCTATCCAGGCTGCGGATAACTGTCCCCAGCAGGCCTGCTGTCTGTAACAGTGTGCTGCATAGCAACAGTAGTTGAAAGCTGTGCCCACTGGTACATTAATGGTACAGCTGCTACGGACACAGCCAAGTGCTTTGTGAGTGAGTTTAAAGGCCACTCCATAGAAGGAAAATTGTGTTTTGTACTGTAAGCCACGGTGAAACCCTTTACCTGAAGAAATCACAAAGGCCAGGCCAGGCTACTGCAATGACTGTGAAATGGAGATGACACACCTGATAACTGCCTTCTAAGTACTGTGTCTAACTTCTGTTGCTCACAGCCTTGCTTATGGAGGAAGGTTACTCACAGAGGCTCATGATAATCAAACTGCTGAAATCCAGTGACCRCTGATATGATGTGATGACCCACTCTTACTGTATACCCCTGTAAATATCAGCCCTTCACAGCTCAGGTAATGTAGTGGAAGAGAAGGCAGAAAGCTTGTAGGAGCCACGGGATAGGAGCGGAGCGTGAGAACAGCTTTCACCTCAGGAGACATCACGACTGTGCCATTGCCACCAGAAGCCGCCCTGCAGTTATAGAGCAGGAATGGAGAGGGCCGCCACTGTCTCACTTACACAAGAGTTTATAGGGGCTCACCTTTTCATAGGGTTAGGATCCATGATCACAATGGAAGGCAGGACAGCAGCTTCTGGAAGCTCACTCCCAGTAACATACCTATTCCAACAAGGCCACACCTCCTAATCCTTCCCAAATAGTTTCACTAACTAAGGACCGAG
The DNA here is from genome assembly GCA_002335545.1 of Apodemus speciosus. Taxonomy (NCBI): domain Eukaryota; kingdom Metazoa; phylum Chordata; class Mammalia; order Rodentia; family Muridae; genus Apodemus; species Apodemus speciosus. Next base: position 1,637,456 of record BDUI01000012.1, read on the forward strand.
AAATCAAACACAGCCTGTGGGAGCCATTCTCATTCAAACCACCACCCCTGGGATTCTGCTACACTGGCCTCCTGTCTCACGGGTACATGGAGTTTGGAAAGGTCCAAGAGTGTATAGGAAGAAGACAACTCAGATGTGATAGCGATTCTGCATTGTCAACCTGACTACATCTGGAATTAACTAAACCCAAGCAGCTGGGTACACCTGTGAGACATTTTCTTTTCTTAGTTAAATCATTTTAAGTGAGAAAACCCATTTTTGATCCAGGTCTTTTGAGGAGGGATGATCCAACTTTAGTCTGGGCCACATAAGAAAATGGCAGCCTACATAAGAAAAGACTTACTCTTTGCCTGCTTGTTCTCACACTCTTGATGGCAAGTCCCTCACCTCACTGGCACTAGAGTCTACTTCTTCAAGAGTTCGGCATATACTGGAGACCGGGTGAGACGGCCAGCCTTGTGGACTAAATGCCTAATGGGTCCTTAACCTTCCAGTTGGTAGTCAGCCACCGTTGGACTGCCTGGACACAGCCATTCCAGTATAGCTATGTCATCTCACTCTCTGTATAGTTCATGCTAATATACACCATATACCATATATATACATAAATGTATGTGTATGTATATATATATGTATGTATGTATATATATGTATGTATGTATAAAATTCTACAAGTTCTGTTTCTTCAGAGAACTCTGACTAGCAGACCAACTTTCATGACAGATGAAAGCTGGGATGGGAATTTTAGTGACTATATTTGACTCATGTAGTCTCTTAAAAGTAAGCCAAATAAACTTACTGGCTCACCAAGTTGGACATGCATAGAATCTTTTCTTGGTCTATCACTGGTACCTTATCTCAGGTGAATTCACATTTGCTCATGGACCCCCCACCCAGAAAGGCAACAGAACAGCCAGGCAAAAGATGAACAAGATATAGTTGAAAACCTCCTTAAGAGGTTGAAAATCTAGATTACTGCTGACCAACAGAGCTTTCTGCCATGATGAAGATACTGTGTGTCTTTGCTGACTGCTATAGTGGCCACTAGCCACACATGGCTACTGCCTCCTGAAATGGGACTTGTACAACTGAGAGCCTGAAGTATAACTACGGTTAACAGAAGTTTTAAGTTGACACATGTAGCTAGTGGCTACCATACTGGACAGTATACATATAAACACACATACTGTAACTAACCCAAAATGTATGAAAAATCAATGCCACGAGTCAATAGTGACCAGTAGCATTTACTTACCTCATTAAGAATGCTTTCCAGAGTTGGAGGGGTATCCACCTGAGGAATATCAAACTCCTTGTCGTCGATCTAAATAAAGAAATTAAAGTTCACATGAGGTTTTCCTCTTATAACTGTGAAATATTTTAAATGACTAAGAACCACTGTGAAAGGGCAAACTTACTGCTAACTGGATCATAGATTCAACTCAGTAATTAATCCCTGTCCACACACCCAGTGACATGCAAGGCCAGGAACACCCTCATTGACCTTTCTAGAAATTTGCAGGACTTCTGCGCCTCCCATCCTAGGATGACAAAACACCACATCTCACGCCAGACCCTCCTCTCCTAACTTTAGACTTGAGACCTAACTGACATGCCAAAGCATGCCACAGAATTTCATGGTGAAGAATGACTAAGCTTAAAAGATGTCATGAAATACTCTCATAGTCACAGAAACCACTGATATTCAAGAAAGCAAGCAAGTGGGGTGTGAGGTAGGAGCTCGGACACTCCCACCATCTGAGGGGCCTAGGGAGGCATTCCGCACAGCTGCACACCAGTGTCTTCATCTATGAAGTAGATTACCTGAGTGTTCCGCAAACGGTAACAGACTGATAGGACCCTGTAAAACCGTACGGACTCCCGCTAACCAGGCAGGCAAAAATGACAGGCTCAAGGTATGTGGGTCATAAAGGACACTACCCCAAGTTTGGTTAAAAATCATCACTTGAAGAAAGTTAAACTTTTACCAGATCATTTTTGAACTCCAGCTCCTTATCCAGATCTATGCAAGAGAATTTTGAAAGGGAAGCTTCTAAATTAAAAGACTTGGTCAACTCTTCCTCCACAGTCCTGGTGCATGGGTTCTGTTCCAAACTCTCCTGGTCTGGTCCATTTTCCATATTTGCTTTCAATAGCTGAATTCAACCAATCCAAGCAATTGTGTCTTGCTGTGGTCTTGGATTACAGAGATCCGAATGATGATCTTTGGTAGGGAGGCAGGTATTACCTAGACATCTTCTCAGCAAGACATTTCAGAGTCATCCTTGATGAGCTCCCACATGATCATCTGTTTGCAGGCAAAAGGAAAGAAAACAGAGGGTGGGACGTGGGTGGAGGGTTCCTACGAGAATACAGAGGGCAAAGTTAGCTCAGACTTGGAGAGGTATGGGCCTGGGAGTTCCACCCAAGTCAAGAGACAAGTATGAAACATGGTATGAAACATGGCGGGTCTAGACAGCATCCAAGCAGATTTCTATACCTGCAGCCAGAGGGCGAACTGGTGCCAGAGCGTCTAGTTAACCTGTCCTCCTCTCCTGGGACCTCAGGGCTGCTCTCCAGTCCCCGGGGCAGGAAGCACAAAGACTGGCTTGGTTGTCACCAACTTTGAACCAGCTGAGTGTATATGCCCAGGACAGATACTGAGTTATTTAACTGCACACTAGCAAACCCATGAGCTGATTTACAGGGTGGAGTCAACAGTGACCCCAGGATAAAATAATTACACAAAGCCAGGCACAGAAAAACATGGCTATCTTTAGGAAAGAATAAAATACTCAAGTAATCTAGAAATGTATACATTTTTCTGTGTATTTCACAGCTCAAAACAAGACCTTGTATTATACATTAAAAAAAAAATAAACCGGTAAGCCTGAAAAATGTTCATTTCTAGAAAATTAAAACTATATTTTTAAAAGCACTAAACGTTTAATGTTAGCTGGGCAGTGGTGGTGCACACTTTAATCCCAGCACTTGAAAGGCCGAGGCAGGCAGCTGTCTGAGTTCAAGGCCAGCCTGGACTACAGAATGAGTTCTAGGATAGCCAGGGCTACAACGGAGAAACCCTGTCTGAAAAAACAAAAACAACAAAAAAGATTCAGTTTAAATTTTATTTTGAACGTCTTTATATTGTGTTTCAATTAGACTACAAGTGGCCAAGTTTTTCAATCTGCTTGCTTTTGTCTGTAAACATGAACGAAAGAGATAATCCACAGTAATAAGAACCAAGCGAAACGTCACTTTGTCCTCTAAGGCGGTTACCACAGGACACGGCCTCCCTACATCCAGTACATACACTGTCTCACTTTTTCTTTTTCAGCTTTTCATTCGATCTTTAATTAGAAATGTCAAATGGGGCTGGAGAGATGGCTCAGCAGTTAAGAACACTGGCTGCTCTTCCAGAGGTCCTGAGTTCAATTTCCAGCAACCACACAGTGGCTCACAGCCATCTACAAAAGAATCAGACGCCCTCTTCTGGCAGGGAGGTGAACATGCAGGCAGAGAAGCCCTACATTTAAAAAAAAAAAAGTAAGTGGAAGATTCCCCAAATTTTTTAGTATTAAATTGTACGTTGTTCTTGGTGGTATGGAAAAGGCCTACAGCATCCTGCTCCATCCCAGTGGGGACAGAAGCCACCACCCCACCCCACCCCCGTACAGTCCAGGCCACTCTTCTCCCGCTGGTCTCTCAGTCCCTGTCTTTGTTATCAGATCAGTTATCACAATGTTGCAGGGCTTCTCTCAAACTAACTCTTTAAAAACAAAAAACAAAAAACAGGAGTCTGAGTCTCTTTAAAGATTTATTTATTTATTTATATTATGTGAGTACACCATCACTGTCTTCAGACACACCAGAAGAGGGCATCAGATCCCATTACAGATGGGTGTGAGCCACCATGTGGTTGCTGGGATTGAACTCAGGACCTCTGGAAGAGCAGTCAGTGCTCTTAACCTCTGAGCCATCTCTCCAGCCCTCAAAGTAACTCTTAAGTTACTTAATAATGACCCCAAGGCACAAGAGTAGTAATGGTGGCCACACCACAGAGAAGCCACCACCTACTTCTTTAAGGGGATGGCAAAAGTTCCTGACTTATGCGGCTGTTGAGGTAACACAGCATCACAGGAAATGGAAACCTAAGACAGGATGTGTTACAACAGGACACATTCACTCAATTTTTGCTACAGCATAATTTTTCCATATTATATTTCTATTATATATTGCTATTAATCTCATAATATGCTTAATTTATAAACTAAACTTTAACAGTTAAGTCATGTACTTATAGAAAAAATATTGTATATGTGGTTGGCTCTCCTTACCCATAGGTTCCATATCCATGGAATCAATCATGAATCAAAATCACTTTTTAAAGTTGTTTCTGCAGCTGGGCATGGTGGCCCATGCCTTTGATGCCAGCACTCAGGAGACAGAGGTACGCAGATCTCTGAGTTCAAGGGAAGCCTGGTCTACACAGTAAATTCTCTAGTTTACCAAGGCTCTACTGTGAGACTCAGTCTTAAAAAATAATAAAATAAAAAAATGAGGATTTCTAAATGTTTCTGAACACACAGGCATTTCGCTCATCACCGTTCCCTCCACAGTCCACCAAAGCAATTGTTTTTATAGTGTTGGATGTTATAAGCAATGTAGAGATAGTTTAAAATACACAGAGGGGACGGGAGAGATGGCTCAGTAGTTAAGAGCACTGACTGCTCTTCTGAAGGTCCTGAGTTCAATTCCCAGCAACCACATGGTGGCTCACAACCACCTGTAATGAGATCTGATAACCTCTTCTGGTGTGTCTGAAGACAGCTACAGTGTACTCATATAAATAAAATAAATAAATCWTTTTAACTGTTTTTTAAAAATACAGAGAAGGATGTGTGTGAGTAATCGGAAATGCTGTGCTGTTTTTACATAAGGGACGACTTAGCCATCCTAAGGTTTGTGTCAGAGTTCCTGAACTATCCCCCACAGTAACTAACAGACTACAGCATACCGTCTGTGGGTTCAGGCACTGACTGGGGTGTCTTTGAATGTACCCCCTAAGGATAAAGGGGGACTACAGAGCAGACACCCAGCAAAACTCTCAGTGTCGAGGCTCTTCAAATCACACAGTGCTCGGAGGGAGCTGACACCGTCCCACCAACCCTGGGCTCCGCAGCCAGTACATGAGGTTAACCCCTGCAACGGTTTGAATTAGAAATGTCCTCACAGTCTCAGGCATCAGAATCCCTGGTACCCAGATGGGGGCACTCTTTGGGGAGTCTTAGGAGGTGTGGCCTTACTGGAGGAAATACGCCACTGAGGCACGCATGGGCTTTGGGGCTGCAAAGCCTCGTGCCATTCCCAGTGCGCTTTTCGATTCCTGCCTGTGGCTCAAGATGCGAACCCTGACCTTAGTACTTCAACCACCTCCCGCCATGATGGGCTCATTCCTCCGAAACCACAAGCCTGCGTCAACTCTCTCTTTGTAAGGTGTCTTCAGCTTGGTGTCTTATCACAATGATAATAAAGTAACTAACGGAGCATCTGCTGAGAATTGGGTGTGTGTACAGAGGCACTGTGCTGTGAGCAAGGGCAGGGGCCAGGAGAGTGAATATGTACACTGTGTAAGTTGTGTAGGTGTGTGTACAGAGACACTGTGCTGTGAGCATGGGCAGGGGCCAGGAG
>BDUI01000012.1:1666915-1722409 GCA_002335545.1 Apodemus speciosus
TGGCTGTCCTGGAACTCACTCTGTAGACCAGGCTGGCCTCGAATTCAGAAATCCACCTGCCTCTGCCTCCCAAGTGCTGGGATTACAGGCATGTGCCACCACTGCCCAGCTTGTCCTGGCTTTCATATACGCACACACATGCATATGTACCCACATAAGCGCATATATATATATATATATATATATATATATATATATATATATATATATATAGAGAGAGAGAGAGAGAGAGAGAGAGAGAGAGAGAGAGAGATTTAACATGAAGGAGAACTACATCACCATTCTGGAGAGTAGGAAATTTCTGTGTGTTTCAAGACCTGCCCCAGGCCTTAAGGAGAAGGAAGCTGGTTGGAGGAAGTCTAGTCTGGGTTCAAATCCTACATCTGCCATACTCTGGGTTGCATAAATAACTTCATTAGCATGTTGTATGTTCAGAGTAAATGAACTGACTTCTAAGATACATCTTGAATACTGTAGGGTCTCACCTGGAGAAACATCTGCCAAGGGGCCATTAGCAATGGCTCAGTAGATAAAACACTTGCCTAAGTTTGGATCTTTGGCACTCACGTCAAATCTGGGTGGGAGTGTAATCCCCCAGGTGGCAGATTCCAAGGATCTTTGGGGCAAAGTGGCTAGTTAAACTCAGACCCTGCCTCAGACACCTGACAACAATCTTGGGCTTCCACATACATACACCACACACACACACGCACACGCACACGCACACGCACACGCACACGCACGCACGCACACACACACACACACACACACACACACACACGCGCGCGCGCGCTCCTACAAAAGAGAAGAAAGGAAGCATCTAGGATCATTCCAAACCTAGCTTCATACCCGAGACTTTGAAGCCCAGCTGTGACAGCCAGTGAGCTTGCTGTGTCACTCCATGCCATTCACCTGACTGCTCTGAAAGCTAACCTCCTGTTAGTTTGCTCTGCTTACTGTGTCAGGTTGCTTAGAAGGATGGCATGTGTGAACTGTTTTAAGGATTTTCAGAAAAATGTATGCACTAGGCAAACGGCATGGCATTAATGACCACTAGGTGGCAGTGGGGAGCAACAGCCTTGGGTTATGGCCCATGTCCACCAGATGGTGCTGGCATTCAGAAAGTAACACATGGCTCTTTGGGGAGACTTTACAGGGGGCCCTAGAAGGGCACTTGGAGATAGCTGGTGCCATACCTCAACCAAAAAAGTGGGTGGGTGGGAAGTCAGGAATCCACACAGCAGTGCTGGCTGAGCCCTGGCTCCCTGAAGCCCAGGTTGGTGGTTCTTACCCATACAGTGTGAAGAAACTCACACACTCTCTAGACTTACACTGGAGCCCAACTAAGTCTACCTTCTTCTTCACAGAGTTACTAACTTTTAAAACTCTGAGAAATGTCCACAAATAGCATCTGTCTCTCTAACTATAGAATAATTGTTTTAAGCTTCAGAGTCAAGGAGGACCTCAATTTATATCAGTAATATAGGCTGCAGAGTTGGCATACATTTTTTCCTCATGGAAATGGTACAGAGTTTAAATGAAATTAGTTATGTGGTTATAGTACATTAACACAAAAAGAATGTATGAAGAACTACATGCTCCTAAGCAGTTTATTTACTCTAAGGACTTTATTCATTTAAATCTCACCATTATCTCAGAGCATATGTGTGTGATAACATAAATATATATTTATATGTTATATATCCACACATGTATATGTTATCATAAAGTCCATTCTGCAGAGGAAGAAACATACAGAGACATACAAAGAGATGCTAACTTACCCCACTTACAACTAGTAATTGGAAGAGGCAGGATTTAAACTGTTTTAGAGCTGATATCTTTAGAGCATAACCATACTAATGCTCAACTGAGAGGCAGTGCGCAGCAAGAGACAGGGACAGGCCCACAGAGCAACCTGGGACCTCAGCTGCTGGGACAGGGTTTGGAATGAGAAAGTCAACCACACTTCCCTACTCTTCCACGGCAGGTAGAGTGACTCGCGTGAGGGAAGAAGCTAAGCGCTCACGTTAACTAGGAAGGACACAAGATGTTAAAAAAGAAAACAAAGCAGCTGCAACAAAACCACAGACAGACAGACAGACAGACTGGCTGGCTGACAGACTGACTTTTGGACCAGAGACCCGTGCTTGAGTTTATCGCTCCAGCTTTCTGGCTCTGGGTCACTGGTAGGCTGTTTAACACAGAAGAGTGTCTTGTCACTCATTGAAAGCGGAAGCCAGTGAGCTGCCTTGCAGGATTACCATGAGGGCTGGAGACAATGTGATCCACGGGCCTTTGCAGCGTGGTGCAGAGCTTTGATTTTTCCTATCCCTATTATGCCACCAACACACACAGCATACATTGCTACACACGGAAACTGCCCTTCCAGCTATGTGCAAACTGGCAAATACACAGACTAAAATGGCCACCATGGAATCACCATAGCATACAAAGCTCCTCGTGCACAGAAACTTATCAACTGCTGGTGGAAAGGGATTGGGATTCAAAGATTCTGAGCTTTCCCTTCAAGATGCTTACACGGCAGAGGTGATGGATGTATGGACATTTGATGTGTGACTTTGGAGAGATGGAGTAGACAGTGCACATGAGAAGGCAGAAATGTTTTCCATTGGTACAAAATGGCAGAACAGGTAGTTATAATACTTTAAGATTAGCTCTGAAGGATGGGAACGAGTTGAGAAGAACATGCCAGAAACTCTCAGAGGCAAGGAGACCAGAAAGTGGGGCGCGCTGGGAGAATAGCAAGCAGTGTGGACTGGCAGTGTGAATGAGGCTTGAGTGTGTGGAGACAGGCAGCGTTGGAGAGCACCTATAATCCCAGCACGTAGAGACAGAGACAGTGAATCCCTGAGTCCAAGGCCAGCCTAATCTACAGATTGAGTTTCAGGATAGCCAAAGTTACCCAGAGAAACTTTGGCTTGGAAAAAAGATGAAGGAAGAGGAGAAGAAAGAAGAGGAAGAGGAGGAGGGAGAGGAGGAGGGGTAGGAAGAAGAAGAGGAAGGAGAAGGAAGAGGAGGAAGAAGGTGAATTGCAAGCCAAGCATGCTAGTGCATACCTTTGAACCTTTAATCCTAGCACTTGGGAGGCAGAGGCAAGTGACTCTCTGTGAGTTCGAGGCCAGCCTTGGCCGACATAGTGTGCAAGGACAAAGGAACATAAAGAGACCCTGTCTTGAAAAAAATAAAAAGGACAACAAGGTAGTAAAATGCAAACCCACAGAACTGTACACATGAGAAGAGGCAGAAGCTCGTGGAAATGTCAAACAGTGCCGGGGGAATGATGGTCATTGGGTGAATATTAACTGGCTTGGCAGACAAGAAAGAGCTACCTGCCAGGCCGGTGGGTTCAGAGGTGCTTTCAAAGAAGAGCTGATTTGTTACGAAAAGCAAAACCAAAAAAATAATGACCACAAACATGGAAACAGACACACTGATGCCCCTGAAGCCAATGGGCTATTTGGGCCGAGAACATCGCTATGAAATGAACGTCTGTCCTGCACCCCCAACCTAGCCTGCCTCTCCGGCTTTCCCCACTCCACTTACCAAAACAAACACAAGAGGTCTAGAAAGTGAAACGCTCTGTACTTGGGGACAGTTGGGGACAGCACACAGAGATAATAAGGAATTGTACAGAAAGGAGGCAGTCCAGTGAGCAAAAGTGTCCATCCCTCCTGAGGGAAAGGGTCAGGGAAGCCCCCGCTGTACGATTGGACAAAAGAAAGTCCTATTGTTACCACCATAGGCGGGGACTCCCAGTAAACACCGGCTTCCTACCTGATACCCTAAGCTATGGCCTACCTCTCACACAGCTCTGCACACCACACATAGCTTTACACTCATACATCACTCACACCGATCTACACACTACACGCAGAGAACTACACACATACACACACCACTCACATCTACACACCATTCACACAGATCTACATACATACACACACCACTCATACTACTCTAGGCACACATGCACACACACACACACACACACACACACACACAGCTTTCAATGAGCACTTTAGGCTTCATTAAAAAGTATTTAAATGAAGAGTGAGAAAAGTCTAAAAACAAAGACCCAGGAGGGGAAGGAAAGAGAGGGAGGGAAAGAGGGAGTAAGAGAAAGAAGGAGGGAGGAGGAGAGAAAGGAAACAGAAACAATTCAGAAAAGCACAAAAATTAAGCAGCATAATTAAACCCCTAGAAAACTAGGGAGCCATTGTACCCATGAAACAAGATACTAGAGGCTACAGGAAGAAAGAAAGAAAGAAAGAGAGAGAGAGAGAGAGAGAGAGAGAGAGAGAGAGAACAAACAAAACATAGGTTGTCAGAGAATAAGAAAGGCTCTCAGGACAGCTAAAGTGTGACTATGTATATGTTTGGAAGAAGACAAAAGAAGAGGTCTCCTAAAAGTAAAGCCATCAAAACACATATGCCAAGAACCCTTACAAGAGAAAAGAATGTTTAACTGCTATTCCAGAGAGTTAATTAATGTCATCGTAACAGGATTCCAGGAGGAAGAGGTGGAAAGGTTGGAGGGATACTTGCAAAAGAAAGAATTTAATTTTTTTTCTAGGACAGTAAAAGAAAAAAATACACATTAACTTTCTTTATTGTAATATTTCAAACTTCAGACAAAATGAGCAGATACTTAGAACCTTCTAGTAAGAAAAACTGGGCCATCTACAAAGGCCTCAGGTTCAGAGCATGTTAGACAAGGGCTGGAGTGGGCACACAGGATCTAACTCGGTGGAGGGAACAGCCTAAAACCTAGTTTATAGAGATTAATGAATAACAGCAAATTTAGTAAAGAGCATTAAATTGAAATGAGTGAATTTTAGAAATCCAAAATATACCTCAGTAACACTGTAAAATACAGAATTTGTAACATATAAATCTTTGGAATAAAATAATAAAGCATTTTAAATGTGAAAATGAAAATTATAAAATAGTAAAATAATATGCATATAAATAGTAAACATCATTAGAATAAGTTACCATATAAAGTAAAACAAGCTGATCACGGTGGCACATACTGATAGGATTTGTTGAAGGAGGCAGAGGCAGACAGATCATGAGTTCAAGGCCCGCCTAGTCTACATAGTGAGTTCCAGAACAGCCAGGGCTACACAGAGAAACTCTGTCATGAAATGCAACCCCCTCCCTCCCAAAAGAGTAAAACAAAACAGGACCCATGTAGTAGGAAAAAATAGCTAGCTCCCTACACACACACACACACACACACACACACACACATACACACACACACACACACACACACACACACACACACACACACACACACACGAGCATGCGTATTTGCAAAATAAACACAAAAAAAAGTGCTGAAAGCTAAGAGATAGTAAAGTAATTTCTTCTGTGTTCTGAAAGACATTATTTTGTATTTGGGATTCTCTAGTTGTCAGATTCTCTGCACTGCCCTTAAACAAGAACAATGTTCTTATACAAGATTTCAAAAAATTTGTCTGATATACCCATCCTTATAAAGATACAAGGAACAAAATGAAGATATAAGACTTAAAAAAAAAAAAGGAAAAGCTATTAATAGTGGACAGAGACAAAACTTTCTAGAAAGAGGGATCCTCAGGATAACAGCTATGTGACAAGCCAGGAAAGCCCCTGGTCCTGCTGGAGCAGGAAGACTCGGGCTTCAGTCTGGGTGCTGTTCCTGTGGAAATATTGACAGCATAGACAACATGACCTATTTTGTTACTATAACCCAGTCATCTCCAGGGGGAAATGCTCTTTATGAAGAAGTGTAGGTACTTAGAGTATTGCACACGTATCCTATCTGCTTAGAAGGAGGCAGAGGCTCCGTTGATTCCAGGAGTTTGAGATCACCCTGGACAACAGAACAACACACGGTCTTGAAACTAAATAAAATAGAAATGTAATCATATTTCATCATGCTCTTTAACTAAGAAGAATAGTAACATAGTCTGCCTCAGTTAGGGTTTTACTACTGTGAACAGACACCGTGACCAAGGCAACTCTTACAAGAACAACATGTAATTGGGACTGACTTACAGGTTCTGATGTTCAGTCTATTTTCATCAAGGCAGGAATATGGCAGCATCCAGGCAGGCATGGTACAGGAAGAGCTGAGCATTTTAATCTTCACTGGAAGGCTGCTAGCAGAAGACTGGCTTCCAGGAAGCTAGGATGAGGGTCTTAAAGCCCGCACCCACAGTGACACACCACTCCAAGGTTACACCTACTCTAACAGGGTCACACCTTCTAATAGTGCCAACCCCTGAGTGGAGCATATACAAACATAACAGAGTCATAATAATGCAAATTCTGAGTATTGACTTAACTAAACCATGCTCCAAGGATGTGAGGAGGATGTGCTGTGGTATATAAGTGTGTATGCAAAACTTAGGCCTCCTGTAGTTCAATCTTCCCTAGGATCTGTTCAATTAATTTATCCTGGAAGTGCAGGGGACACTTAGAAAATTTCTAAGGTCTTAGAGGGAAGGAACAGTAGGTGATTAAAACACAAAAGGGTGTGTGTGGTTAAGGCCATGGCTGTAGCTGTAGAACCTAATGTACAGGGGCAGCAATGAGAGGGAGATAGGAGGGAACACACATTTCAGTGACGACAGAGATGAGGTGCTACGGGCCAGTCTCCTGAGAGTGCAGGGTACAAGTGAGGTGACATTAGTGACATTAATGTTCAGGTCCTCATCTGGCTGTGTGAATGAAGGCAGAGCCCCAAAACTTCTACTTACAGAGATAAACACCTTGACCAACGGAAGTGAGAACTAACACTGTGTGAAATGTATGAAGAATTCTCAGGTGGAGAATTCAGGCAGCAGCAGTGTGAGAAGACATCGTCCATGTCTATAACACAACAAGCTAATAATGCAGTCATGGGGTAAATACCTGAAGATAGATGATAGATAGATAGATAGATAGATAGATAGATAGATAGATAGATAGATAGATAGATAGATAGATAGATAGATATGAAGATAGATGTTCTACACACACACAAACACACACACACACACACACACACACACACACACACACACACACAGATAGCTGTTAGACCCAGGTGCTTACCATCAAGCCGGACAACCTTACTTCAGCCCCAGGACCCACATGGCTGAAGGATAGGCCTGGACTTTACGGCAGGCCGTTGGCTGTCTAGGAACTTGTGAATGGTAGCTCTTTAGTAAGTCCTTGAATGAGTGAGCGAGTGGGGTTGGGAGGAGGTGAGATTGCTTTGGGGCACAGCACAGCGAGGCAGCAGGCCAGACATCTGGGGACGGTCGACGGCCTCCAGAGTGTCTGGAAACTATTCCCAGTTAGGGAACAGGAGACTGTGTGAAAATCCTCGGGGTGGATCCACATGAGGAAGTCCAAGCAAGAGATTCAGAGGCAAGAGCTTTGCCTGGTCCAGAGACGAGGCAGAGGAGAGAGTGGGTAGATGAGAAACCTAGTGACAGAGTGTGAAGAGAGGTCACTGTTTCCAGGGGCAGAGCCATGGACACAGCCCCTGCCCTGCTCAAGGAATCCCATCCTGGCTTCCAGACCTCTTCTCATCCCTCATTCTAGGCAGGTTTTTAATCTCTCCTGACCGCAGTCCCTACATCAGCACAGCTGAACTGATTATCAGTGCTTGGTGCAGTCAGAGCATGCTTTAGAAATAGAAATACATCCAGTCCACTCGATAACAGCCATTCCCTGGTCCTTACATTTGACATCACAGCACCCCACCCCATCCCACCCACCCCGTCCTCAGCTGCCCTGGTGTCCCTGCTCCCTCCCCACCAGCCCTGCCCCCTCACCAGCCCTTCCTGACATAATGGACAAAAGGAAGCTTCTAGGGCCTCTCTAGGGTCTGTATCTATTCCAGTTGGTTGAGCCTACAATATAAGGGCTGTTAAATATTTTGACCATCACTCCTGCTAATAATACCTCCTTGGCCTACCTGACAGCGGCCTGGTTAGGATCAAATAAAACAGCAGACATAAACGGCCTCTGCAAAGGCTCCAAGCACTGCCATGTAGTGGGCAAAAATATTGTTTTAACATCAAAATGCAAAGGTATTGCTGGAGAAAGATGTGGTCACAAAGGGCATGAACACAGAGCTGTGATGAATTGCAGGCTGGGAACAGCCGAAGGGGAGGGGACAGGGGGGAGCAGTGGGGCAGGGAAGGGGGGGAGAGAGGGGAGGGGAGAGGAGAGGCTGTAACCAGGCTGATCATGCAGCCTCCATCCCTGGTTGGTGTGGTGCGTGCGCAGGAAGAAGGGACCGCATTCCCTGCATGCCGACCTGAGCCCAGCAGCCATTCCAGCACCTCACCACCTTCTCTTCCTGTGGTTCCCTCCTACCCTCTTCCTCCCTCTCCCCTCTCTCCCCAACCTTCTCTCTTTGAAGTTTGGACTGGAAAAGCAGGCAATCTAAGTCCTGCAGCTCGGTGTGTTTTATGTCACTGGTAGAAGTGCCAGCATAGTAGAAGCCAGTGCCACCTTGAAACCTGTGACAGCTCCGTTGTCTGGCGCTTTCGGTGCCAAGCTTCACAGTGGTTTCCCTACACTATTTGTTCCAGTAATCCTCCTTTCTCCTAGGGCTCTCCCTGATAAACATGTTGGGAACACTTCTCTTCCTTCACTGCTCATAACTAGATTAGCTACTGTAATTCCTGTTTTACAGCTGGGAAAAGCAAGGCTCCAGTTAACTTGCYGGAGATACGAAGGGAGCAACAGCAAAGCAAACCAGACAGAACATACTAGAAGAGGCAAGCAGCCTGGTGGTGGTGGCTCATGTTTGTAACCCCAGTCCTCAGGAGGCAGAGGCAGGCAGATCTCTGAGGCCAGCCTGGTCTACATAATGAGATCCGGGACAGCCAGGGCTTCACAGAGAAACCTGGTCTCAGAAAGACAAATAAATAAATAGCAAAGGAAGAGTTAACTCCTCTTTTTTATTTCAAACCTGTTAAGTCCAGTGCCCACCTCGATGACTTTCTACACCTGCCTCAGGAGGAACTGCTCTCTACTGAATGCTCTCCCTGCTGCCTTCCTGCTCTCCCCCTTCCCCCTCTTTGCTCTCACCCCATCATATGGGAAGAGAGGTTCCTATACTCCTTCGGGATGAGAATTAAAATCCTTGGCACACACGATATGAAACTGAGTTGCAAACTCCAAGACCCAAAAGAGCCTGGTGGTTAAGTAAATGAGTGCCACAGGCCAGCGCTGGTGAGGGGGAGTCCCAGCCAGCAGCATGTGGCCAGCAAGGTGGTCATGTGAGGTACAATCCTAGACTTAGGATTGGCTTCTGGAAAAGCCAGAAGTCTAGAGTTTTTCATGAGTCAGTCAACTTTAAGTGTGTGTGTGTGTGTGTGTGTGTGTGTGTGTGTGTGTGTGTGTCTGTGTCTGTCTGTCTGTCTGTCTGTCTGTCTGTCTGACTGTCTCTCCCTCTCTATGAGAAGAGGGGTGATTTATCTGGTAGTGACCTAAAGAGGAAGATCTGAGCTCCCCCTTTTCTTCCCGCTCCTCTCCTAGAGCTAGTCTGCCTGCCTTCCGGTCCTGTACAAGCCAGCTCCCACCTCCACCCCCTCCACACGGAGGACAGGGCATCGGGTTTACTTTCCATCTGGTTCCTTGATGAAGGAGGAATCCCTGAGACAATGCCACGGAATTTGGGGAGTGTGGGTGCGCAAGTCAGACTGGTGAAAGATTTGAGGAAGTTGTTCAGTCCCAGTTGTGACTTCCATGACTTTTGGTTGCTGCAATGTCCGGAGTCTGTCCCAGAGCCATCAGCACATCCATAAGTAATTGCTTAAACTACAAGTGGGGACTGAGTGCTCAGTGGTGTATTCTCCCATGCCTTTCCTTTCTCAATAAATGGCACCTCCATTCTTCTGTGACTCAGGTCAGAAACCACAGAGTCATCCTTTCCTCTGTCTACACAGCCAACCCATTCATCACTTCTGCTGACCTTGAGCATGCTCTCCCAAACTTGGCCACACCTGCACTGCGCCCTCCCTCCTCATCGCTGCTGCTGCTGCTGCTGCTGCTGCCGTCGAGCCTGCTCATCACTCACTTCTTCCTCTGCTTCTGCTCTTCCCTCCCAGACTGCATTTCCAATCCAGTAGGAAGAAGCTCATGAAAAATTAAATGTAATCGTGTCACTCCTGATCAAAATCCTCCTGTGGCCTCTTGCCTCGGAGTGTAAGCCTGTCTTAGTGGTGGTCGTGAGGCACACTGTGCCAGCCACTCTGGCCTCCTCGCTGTCCCTCACGTGCCACCGGCATACGCTTGTCTCACCCCTTGGCACTGGCTTTGCTTACTCAGCCCTTGCAAGCTTTACCCAAATGCCTTCTCTGTTACCCCATTTTGAATCGCTTTGCTCTTCCCCTATGTCACCTGTCTCCCTTATCTTATTTTTTCTCAATTGGACAAAGAGGGATACTCGACTGAGCGAGAGAAGGCCACATCTACTTGCAATACCACACACTGGACAAAGGGGGCCTTGGTCCTCAGAGGTTCCCTTTGCCTCGCATGCGGATGCCGGGAGAGGAGATGTTTTCTTTCTTTCATTTGATTGTCACATTTTCAGTCTGTCATCAGGAGCAAGCATTCCTCGGGGACAGCAATGCTTCTCTGGGTCACTGCTGTATTCCCAGACCATACGAAGGCTGCTAGCACACAGCATGCGCTCCACAAATCCGTGAACAGAGAAACTCCCGGATATGTTAGGTCGTGTCGAATTAAAGGTTGGCATTAAAAATAAGAGTTACCTGTGTCTTTACTGAATTTTCATCTCCTCAGATCACGTAAAATTTCCCACCTCCCTGTGGAGCAGAGCTCCTGAACACCCATTCTGCCACCCTCTTTGATTGCTTTCTGCCGAGCCTAACAGAGTCTGGGGTTACTGCCATCCGATACCGACTTCATGTCTTCTGCATTAATCACACTCCTCCTTGCCAACTGCAGTTCCATCAGCTAATGTTTCCTGCCATTGTGCTCCCAGTGACGGACTGTCTGCAGAGCAGGGCAGAGGAGATGGAGCCGTGGCCAACAGCCTGTCTGGATCTGCACATCCAGCTGCCTCTGCTCCCTGCGGACTGGGAGCCTCTCAGGTAGCCTTCAGTCCAAAAATGGACTTCCGGGTTCCCTACCTTCCCCGCAGAACAAACTTACTGGTTCTAGCCCGTTGCTCCCAAGCAGCTCTGAGGGCCTGTCGTCGACCACTCCCTCCTGCCCACATTTTAACCCCAAGGCCTTCTGATTCTTATGTAGTACCTCTCTTGAGCCCTGAAGAGTAGCCTCTGATCCCTGCCTTTCGCCCTGTCACTCCGTCCCCCGAATCTCCCTAGCACTCCTGCGGCCAGAGTGACCTGAAAAGTGAGTCTGAGGCTCTCGGCTAAAATCTTTGAGTGGCGTGTGCGTGTGCGGCAGGAGCACGAAGCTCTAAGCCCCGCGCGGTCAGGGCGTGGTCCTGGCCCCGCCCAAGGCTCCAAGCTCAGCTTCTGCGYTGGCTGGCTGTCATTCTGTTCCTGTGAAACCCTGAGGTGTCATTCCCAGGCCCTGCTGTGGGGTCTCACACTCTGTGCTCTTCCTCTGCCTCCTCCTCTCAGGGGACAGTCCTTCATCCTGTGCCATTTTATAAGGGCAGTCGGAGTGCAGCGGCATCCATCTGCGAGTCAGAGTTGCAGCTGTAAGCCTTCTGAGCCCCCATTTGCTTCCCTGTAAGATGGGAATAACAGACCCTAAGGCCGGACAAACAGACACAGAAACTATGAGGCCCGGAGAAAGGAGGGGGGCCCACATCTCAGGGCCTCTCCAGCTGAGAAACAAGAATTCCTGTAGGGTTGCAGCATTTTCACTGAAGGCTGCCTCTGTAGTATGCCTTTCAAGTATAGATACTTTATATCAAAATAGCAGTGCCCCAGGCTTAAGGCCCATGGATGTCTATGATCTTTTGTAGGTACCATTTCATTTCCTCAGACAAAACCGCTTAAACATACCCTACCTCCTCACCCCCACGGGCTCGATTTTACCTTATTGATTTGAGCCTGTGAGGGGCCCCTTAATCCCACCCCACCCCCATAGACTAGTTATTTCAACAGCCACCAAAATCCTACACATGACTACTGTAAAATCAGTAAATCCTGCCTCTCTCCGGAGGGGCCCGTGGCCACCCTTGGGCCACCCTTGGGTGTGGCTTGCTTCTGAGCGCCCCCTTTCCTCCCACTACCTGTGCTCAAGCCTGTATTGAAACCCCTTTAATAAACAAATAAACAATCTCTTGCTTCATAAACTGGTTATTCCTCAGCTTCTTTTCAGCACCGGAGCTATGAATCCTGGTTCGGTCTGCATCTTGAGTTTCTTAGGCTGCTGGGGGGTGACCGTGGAGAGCAATGCTTCCTTTACCTGTACCCCCAAACACTTACACGTGTTTCTGATAGGGGAGTGGTGACGGACACCCTGAGTCTGCAGCCAGCGAGCCAGCGCTGAGCAGTGGACTGGGCATGCGCTGCTCCACTGTCACCCAAGCCCCCTCACACACAGCCTTGTCCCTCTTTGAGCCACTTCCATAGCCGTTCAGACACCTGTGGCTGCACTTTGAACAAGATGCCAGGTGTCCTTCTCTGCATCACGCACTGGGCAACTGCACCTTTAAGTGCCAGCCCATAATTGCCAGCCCATAAACACCGATTCCATTTAACCAAGTGAATATGGGGAGAGGGGGTGCTGGTGAGACGGCCAAGTGTGTGAAGGCCCCTGATGCCAAGCCAGGCAGCCTGCCTACCCTCTGCTCCACACATGGTGGGAGGAGAGAAGTGACTCCTGCAAGTTGCCTTCCGACCTTCACACATGCACCATGAGCAAAAGCAACCGCGCACACAAGCAATTAAACCTAATTTCCAAAAAAGCTTTCAGCAGGAGCTGGCCTGCATCATTGTTTCAAGGTGGCCTAGAAGCTGCTCCTCCCCCGCCTCCACGGCCGGGACTGTTCCACACCTCCAGAGAACTGGGGCTGCAGAGGACTGCTTTGCCAAGGATCGTCCAGGCAGGGGGCCTGCCTTCCGTGCCTTCCTTCCGTACTGGTCCAGGTGGACAGGCAGCATTCCAGAGCCGAGCTCGCATTCGGCTCATCAGCCGCGGTTAAGAAGGAAGTGCTGTGCTGACGGAATTGCCGAAGGAGCCAGGAGTAGGAGCGTGGTGGGTCCACGCGTGGCAGCTTCGGGCTGGCCTGGCGCTCAGTGTCTCCTTAGCTCTGCCTGCTTGCCTGCCAGCCTCTGGAAAGACACAGGTAATGCCTCAGTATTCACCCTCCTTTGGAGCATATTACCATTACACATCAGACACTCCTTGGGTCGATGGGCAAAATTCATATGCTTTTTGTCCCCAGCCACCGAGAAATGTGCTTGCCCCCTACCCGTACCCCACACGGCGGCGCGGCGTAGGTGAACCCTAGCCCTGGCCCATACGGCGGGCGTGGTACAGGTGAACCTTTCCCAGGCCAGGTGTGGTGGCCCACGCCTTTAATCCCAGCACTTGGGAGGCAGAGGCAGGCAGATCTTTGTTGAGTTCCAGGCCAGCCTAGTCTACAAAGTCCAGGATAGCCAGTGCTCTGTTACGCAAAGAAACCCTGTGTTGAAAAACCCAAACCCAGCCAACCAAAATAAACAAAACACTGGAATTCCCAAGGTCATTTTTGAATGTCCATAAGAGACTTGCTTCTAAACAAGTTTTCACAGTGTAAATTTCCTGCCAGTCTGTTTGAAACGGCAACAACAAACAACAACAACAACCCCGCAACAACAACAAAAACCGAGTCTCCTGTTATGCCCAGGTAGCCGCTCCTATACGGCAGCCTCAAACCACAGGAGCCGCCCAGCCAGGGCCAGTCCGACCTAGCGGGCCGCCCAGCCAGGGCCAGTCCGACCTAGCGGGCCGCCCAGCCAGGGCCAGTCCGACCTAGCGGGCCNCCCAGCCAGGGCCAGTCCGACCTAGCGGGCCGCCCAGCCAGGGCCAGTCCGACCTAGCGGGCCGCCCAGCCAGGGCCAGTCCGACCTAGCGGGCCACCCAGGCAGGGCCAGTCCGACCTAGTGGGCCACCCAGCCAGGGCCAGTCCGACCTAGCGGGCATGCTGACCGTGGTTCCAGAGGACTGGACCCCACCGTGAAACACAGAGAGACCGCCACACTTCCTCAGCATTTGCAGACCCCACGGTCCCATCTGACTTTTATTTTCAATTACCCCTAAGAACTGACGTGGAGGACAGGAGACACCTTGAACAACCCCAGTGGGGAGAGAAGGAACCAGTTTGGGTTTACCAAGTCTCGCAAACAGCAGCGTAGTAAGAAGTGTGTGTGTGTGTGTGTGTGTGTGTGTGTGTGTGTGTGTGTGTGTGTGTGTGTGTATAAGACAACTCTCCCTCCTCTTAGCCTAGTTCACTGCAGGGCATGGAGGTCTGCCTCCCTCCCTCTCCCGACACCCCTCTTTTTCGCCTGGTCCCATCTTTGTGGCTCCTTTTGCTTTCTGAGAGGCCTGAGCTGCTTCTCTCCTAGACCCCTATTCCCCACCAGCTGTTGCCCTGCCCTGCCCTCCTCGGTGCCTTTCTCCAGAGACCCTGCCTTCCCTTTGGCTTAATTCTTTTATGCTCATCTCCTGGTTAGCTCTCCACGCCTTCCTTCTGTGCTTCTCCCCCTCAGACCTGCCTTAATTTAGTCCTCCTCTGTCTGACTTTCTGAGATCTCTACCACTGACGTTAGTTCAGAGCCCATGGACCCTTCTCAGGAACCTACTCTCAGAGCCCATTCCCTTCTGGGGGTCAGTGCCTGGTAAAGAAGAGCGGAAGTCCAGCCATTGTTCTGGGGAACTGGCTGCCGTGTGGACTGGGGCCATTGAAAAGCTGCCCAAGAGTGGGAGGGCTCTTGGCTACAAAAGCCCCATTCATTGTAATCCATTCTGCAGACGCCCTGGAGGGTTGTGGGCATCTCTGCACAGACATCCTGGTCCAAGCAGGAGAGAAGCCCTGGCCAGCTCTAAGGCGTGGATCTAATTCCCACAGATCACCACTAATCTCGAGTGTCTCACAAACAAACAGACTTCCTGCAGCCCTGAGCAGGGCCAACCCTCCAGCCTGAAGATTGGGAGGTGTGAGCATGGGAAACGGCCCCGCCTCCCTGCTGACTGCTGAGCCTGACTCGCCAGCCCCTTTCTTCCTAATCGCGTTTGTGTGAAGGTAAGAATACAGGAGATGTCAGAAGGTGGTGAAGTGAACGTATAGTCTAATTTATTTTTGCAGAAGATAAAGAACCGAGACCTGAAATGCCGAGTTAAGTCAGATGTTCTGAAAAACGGTTAGACAAGAGGGACAAGAAGAGGACCTACATGTAAAATGCAGCTGAAGAGGCCTGGTGCGGCGCCGTCAGCCTGCTTATTACACTGAATGATGTGAATAATTTATCTCATTTCACCCTGCATTAAGTACCGGGAGGATTAATCTTCAGTTTATTTCAGAACACATTAACCCCTACCTGCCTCTGCCTACCATTTCCTGGGGGGCTGGGGGCTTTCTGGAAAACCTCTCGTGCTAGTTAACAGTAACTAGCCTAGCCCACTGGTCCCTTGCCAGGCATCCACAAGGAATATAGGGTGACAGCCAGTGCTGCCGATTTCCAGGACATTTCCCCCACCCCCACCCCCTTATAACCTTCAAACCTTCCCAGGCCTGGGCTGGCTTCCTCCTATGCCCCAGGCCTTTCCATTTCATTTCTCCATCCCTTTCATTCCCAGGGCAAATGTACAGTGCAAGCGTTTGCTTCTCAAAGTGGTCTCATCACCAGAGCGCTTTACCTGGCCCCTGAACTCTGATTATTTGCCATTCTTCCTTGGTGTGAATGGCCCCCGGCCAACCAAGACACCAAGGCCTCCGCTGGCTGGGTATCGTCATCTCTCTACCTCCAGCCTCATCTTCCCCCTTCACCCCCTCACACCCCTCTGTGTAGCCCAGATCCCCTACAGCCAAGTTCCCTCACCTACACGTCCACTTTTGTCTTTGTCCTCCTCCTCAAAGGACCTGGATTCGCCCTGCCTCCCCGGTACCCACTCCAGCTGACATTACGGCCACTTGATGAGCTGTGACCACTCTCTACTACCGCCAGCCAAGCAGAGTTCTCCACAGTAAACGGGTTAGAAGCGGGGGGGGGGGGGGCTTGGGAGACACCCCGACAGTGACAGGAACTCAACTGGTTCTTTACAGAGCAATACAAAGAAAAGAGCAACTTTTTCTAAGAGGCGTGTGCTCGAATTTTCCATACGATTAAGAAGGTACTAATGGCCCATGGCAAAAATGTGGTTTGTAACCCGGGCTTTGGGGGGGGGGTGGGCTCTGATGGACAGACAGACTTTTCCAGGCTGCCCCTTCATGTTGCCGTTGCCGGCATCCTATTAAAGGAGGTGTAAGAAACCCAGAGACGGATCCTTTGTCTATGAAAGTGATGCGCAGCAACGAGGGGTCAGAATCACTGCAGAGCTCAGTGAACCTGCATTTTTGAGCCATTTCTGTGCTTCAGAGCCCGCCATCCTAGTTAGTATTCCAGGCTTCTCAGAACATCACATCTCGCCTGGAGCAGCCACTGAGGCTGGACCGAAAGGTCGTGAGAAGCGTGCAGCCCTATCTGCCCCTCCCTTCCCCAGAAGTTCCCGTCCCCATCCTAGGTGTCTTTTGCCACCTCATCCTGTGGGGTGTCTCCTAGGTTTCCAGGCAGCCTCCCATCTACTGACTTACTGCCACCAGAGACCATCCCAGACCTTATCTTACAATTTAGAATCTCAGAATAATTTTCTCTTTGTCCGTTTTCCAGCTGTGTCTCCTGCCTTAAATCTCTTTGGAATGAGGCAAGAAATAAGTGAGCAAATGAATGATATCTCTCTCTTCCCCTCCCCCTCCCCCCTCTGTGTTTCCTTATCTGTATGGTAATGCCAGAATTGTCCCTATAGGCAATTGTCTCAGAAGGGCCCCTATCACAAGGAAGATGTGACCTGCCCGGGTGAGCCGGTTAGCTGTAAGCGGATCATTCTTTCCAGGAGACTTTCAAGAATTCCATGTTTCTGATTAAGCCTCTCCTAGCAAATGACCTTGTCTGGAACTGACCTACATACCCATCCATAAGACAAAGCCCAAACAGGATGGGTGACAACTCTCAGGCCACACCTCTATGTACTGAGTAGCTCAGCCTTCTGCTAAGAGCATGCCAGAGAGTTGTGACCTCACTGACTTTTTAGTGGCCTCCTGCTAGACTCACTCCCAGCTGCAGACTGGACCCACAGGTCCAGCAGACACCTGGGGAACATCTGCCGGTGACCCAGATGGCTTGTGGTCAAGCCCAGCCTGCAAAAAAAGACATTGCATAAAACCAAAGGCAGTCCCATCTGGCTGGCCAGGGAGGCAAAGAGGCAGGGCCTCAGTCCAGTCTCAGAGAGGCTCTGCCACGGGGCTGCAGGAGTCAGCTGGACTCGGGGACCCACAACTCTACACCTAAGCCTTGATCTGCACTTGGACTCTGCTCCAGTCAGCATCTGAAAGAGCATCCTACACAGACTAGGATGATTCAGCACGGAGGGGGCAGATGTGCAGGAGTCTGGGTATCTTAATGAATTCTCAGCCCTGGAAGAAAGAATTGCCTCTAAGGGAGGCAGAAGACTGACAAGAGGGGGAACCCTCAAGCGTGACAGGGGAAGCAGTAATTAAAATAGCAGATTGCGATTTGAGGTGGGGGGGGTGGCTGGAAGAGGGTAGGGCGGCGTGAGGACCAAGGGGCACCCAGGGAAGCGCCTGACAGCAAAGATTCCCAGGGACGTTCTGCGGGGAAAAATCCATCTGGAAACAGGAAAGGAACAAAACAAGAATTTGCTGCATTATTTAAAGCTTTCCGGAGGAGGGGGTATTTAGGAGAGAGGAGGTTAAAAGAGAGGAGAATGAAATTGCTTTACCAACGGGGAATTAAAGGAATCATAAGGGCTTTTAAAAACGACTCAAGAAAAATAAAAAGGATGTAAAATGTTGTAAAGCTGTGAAATTAATGGCGGCCAAGATTCTTGATTCATTCTTCAAATCTGCTTAACAGGGAAAATGAAGGAGAGCCATTGGTATGCTGGGGAGTTGCGGGTCTTTGAGAGCGGATGCAGAGATCGCAGGCAGAGCTGAATGTGAGGCAGTCAGTGTGTCCTAGGATGGGCAGAGCCAGCCAGAAACCGGGCCCCATAGAGGCCGCAGCAAAATGCCTGCCCCTCTGCTCTGGATGCTTGGCTTCCTGAATATTTTCTTCATCCATGGGAGTCTCCACATCATGTCGAGAGTCAACCAAGCCCACCGATGCCCTTGTAACAAGCCAGGTTGGCATCGTGTGAGTACTATTGCTTCCTGGTTTGGTGACCTTGGGCTGACTTTGTAACCTAACAGAGCCTTATCTGCAGTGACGATGAAACAGGCTGTGTAGACATCAGCACTGTGCAGTGCGGGTCTGTGAGTCCAGCTGCCCTGCTTCCTGCTCACGCCTTTGCCATAAAGAACATCCCGCGTGAAGTCAGTCCTTGGAATGCCCATTGTCAATTTACTAGAGAATACTTAGGTCTAAAACCATGGGAAAGGTTAGAAAAAAAAAAGACAGAAAAGTTTTAACCACCCCCCCCCAAAACTGAATGACCTTCCACCAAGCCACCATACACAGCTATCCATCAGCAGTCAAGCCTCACCCTCACTCCAAGAGACCCTGCAGGTGACTGACTCTGAGATACTGGTTGTATGAGAAGCCAGCACACTGAGGCTACCCTGTCATTCACGGGAAGATGGGGGTGGGGGCGGGGAGGAGAGGGAGAGAGGGAGAGAACAGTCTGGAAAACAAAGCTGGATTTCAAAGCACAGAACAGTGGGATTTCCTGGGGTGATCTGGGGACAGAATCTCCAGGACTCCATTGGAAGCAGTCCTGGGATAGAAAGATAGGAAGAAACCTAATGGGCCCCACGTCCCTCTTTGGCCCCCTTGTGCCTGGCAGTGGTGGGCGATTTCCAGGATGCCACCAGGCACGTACTTGGTTACTCTGCATGAGACATTTTCATTTGCCTGTTTCTAAATAACTGCACTGGACCGACCAACTGATCGCTCTCTCTCTCTCTCTCTCTCTCTCTCTCTCTCTCTCTCTCTCTCTCTCTCTCCTCCCTCTCTTCCCCTTTCTCCTTCTCTCCCTCTCCCTTTTCCTCTCCCTTCCCCCTCCCCCTCTTCTCTCCCCAGACAGGGTTTCTTTGTATAGCCCTGGTATACTCTGTGGACCAGGCTGGCCTCGAACTCAGAGATCCACTTGCCTCTGCCCCGATAAAGGCATGCACCTCCAGGCTGCACTGGGATTTTCATTCCTTTTTAACAAGGGGGCTTCCACCTTGTGCTTGACAGTGGAGCTGATATGGAGGATGAGCCCAGGGCTCTCCCTTCCTCGGGTCTTTCAGTGCTACCCCTGCACTCTAACCTCTGTTCTGCCCACGTACCTGGTGCTGGCCAGGAACAAACTCAGTACTCCAGCCCTGTCACTCGAGGCTGTGGTGTCATAGCTACCAAGCCAGCCATCCTCAATGTGCATCTGCCTTGTCAGGGTCACCAAGCATCGCCATACAACTTCAGCAGAGAATTCTGCTCCCTGGAAGATGGGAGAGAGCTGCATTATGGTCCAATTCCCCGATTCACCAACTATTCTGTGGCAGAAGTGACTGACTCCCACCTACAACCCTAGCCTCCCAGAAGACCATCTGGACCAACTGAGATCTGTAGGTTAGATAGGAGCCTATCTAATTGCAACTTTAAAGGGAGTCTTTTGGGTTTTCTGACCGTGTCTACTCATCTTTAAGCTATGGACAATTATAGGCACCACATGGAACTACAAGAAGGGTAAACCAGAAGGTATAAATGCAATTTTGTAAACACAGATCTTAGACAAAGGACTGTTGATTATTGGTTGATTATGCACAAAGCACACCAACCTATACCAATTAAGGATTTTTTAAAAATGAGGTCTCATTCCGTTGCTCAGGTTGGTTGATTACTCCCACCTCAGCCTCCTGAGTAGCTTGAACTGTAAGATACACTCCACCACGCCCAATTCAAGGGATTGTTTTTAGATACCGTATCTAGAAGCTGGAATGCAACTCCACACCTTTTTTTAAGCTCCTGTTATACCCTGGGCTAACCTGTGCTGTAGCAGCTTGTTGCTTTACATATTAATATTCTACAGTGCCCTGCTGACCTCTTCTAGAGTATAGGGTATTCATCTACATAGCGAGAGGCATTCTTCATTCTCCACCTCCTCGGTACACGGCAGGGGGCCTCAATACCTATTTGATGAATGGCTGGCCTGGATGGAGGGGGTGGAGCTGGTACTGACGATATCAGGTGTGTGGCCACCAGGGGGCAATCGCGCTCTTCTAAGCAAGACCACTTGAGTCATTGCTGAGTCCCTTCTCAGAGACAGAGAGGGCTCTGCAAAAATTACTCTGGTTAATAAAGGCCAGAGCCTAGGGCCTGAGTTCCCCCTTTGTGTCTGGCACCAACTCTGTACAAAGACAGGCCCATCTGCAATGACGCTTTCTGCCTGTAGCCCGAGTGCCCAACAGTCACGAGGACCAAACCAGGTCGCCCCCGCTGGGGAGCACTGAGGGTCTCTGCTGGCAGGATGTGAAGGCCCGCGCACACGGAATGCATGCTTGTGAGTCTGTGAGCAGCATATCTACTGGAATCCTCAGATCCCCTTCGTGCGGATCTGGCCATTCACACACTGTCACGAAGTGGATCAACACCAAATAGATGGAGCTCCCAAGCAGAACTAGGCCACCCATTGACTCGCTTTACGGCTTGGGCAAGCAGTTTCCTTTCTCTGAGCCTCAGTTTCTCTCAGTTTTGAGAGATGGCTCAAGAGTGCTGGCTGCTCCGCTGGCTGCTCTTCCAGAAATCCCAGCTTTGATTCCTAGCACCCACGTGGTGGCTCAAAGCTATCTGTTAACTCCAGTTCCGGTGGGTCCAACGGCCCCTTCTGGCCTTCATGGGCACTGCATGTATGTGGTGTACAGATACACATGCAGGCAAAACACCCACACCCATAAAACAGGAAAGGGGTCTGGGAGAATGATGTGGACTTTGCACTAGATGGCTAATAGCTTTTTGGGCTCTGATACTGTACTCCGTTAACATCACAGCATATACCACCAAGGCAAGGAATTATTTTTAGATTCCTTACCCAGAAGCTACGACACCCCCCCCCCACTTCCTTTCCCTTTCAGCATCCATCTTATCCTAAGCTGACCTCTGCAGCAACGCTCATCAACCTATTTTGTAATTGTTGCTTCGCATACTAATCCTACAGTCCTCTGCTGACCTCTTTTCCAGTCTCCTGTGCCCTCTTCTTGTCTCTGGGGTACAGACTAACTCAAGTTCAAGGCCTCCAGGTCATGTTGTGGCTTCTCAGCCTAGAATGGAACTTGAATCCTTAGGAGGGGGCCTCTGCCAGACAAAATGCAGCCCCCTTTGGCCTGACACTTACAAATGCTGCTCAAAGAAGGTTTGCAAAGGCATGGGGGGGGGGGCGAAGCTGCCCCTCAGCTCCGACTGTATGTTCACCAGGTGGGGCTGTCTCCAGTGTCTCTCCCTGACCTCGGTTCCCCTTCCCTAGTTCTCAGCCCACCGAGGATCCTGTGTGGCCAGCTGTGTCGCCATCAGTGGGTAGGCAAAGAGCATGGGTCGGATCTGCTGGCCTGGGATTCTGTCAGCAAGCCGCGTTGAGACCTCTGACTCCCTCAACCTCTTGGGATTCGTGCCAGCCCCATCTTTTTCACCTCTAGGAGGGGCAGGCCACGTGACAACCTACCAAGCACAAGCTGCTGTTAAAATGAGGGGAGAGATGTTTCTTTATAATTTCCCCCTTGAAATAAACCCAGACCTAAGAACAACAGAAACACACAAAATGTGTTTTTAGTGGAACCCAGATGGAGGGCTGAAAGCGCAGCGGGCTGTCTCCACAGAGGATTCTTGTCTCTGGAATTCTGCCCTCTCCCCACCCCCTCAGGCACATCCCCTCCCGATCTCTGGGTCTGGGCTTTCTGGTCTGGGGGTGGCCTCCCCATGCCATCTTCCGTGGTGTTTCAGGTAGGCATGAGAGGGCAGAGGGGGAACCTGGTCACCTCCTGGACAAGGCTCAGTCTGGTGAGACCTAAGGTTTCAGAGATCTGAGGAGAGGGGAGAGGGGACCAAGACCAGCTCCGTCCGAACACCTGGATCTGCCGAAACACAACAAAGAGAGTAAATTAAGACATCTGAAAAAGTACTGTAAGGAATTCCACTCACCCACATGGCCCACTGCTTCTCATTACATAGTTACAGTTTTCCATATTAACATATGCAAATCCAGCCCAGTGCGTGAAGATTTAGGATACAAAGGCCTTTCCCCTTCCCCCAATTTGGTCCAAGGATTTCCCTGTGGGGTAAAGAGCTCTCACCAGTTCCATTTGGAGTCTACTAAAACAGAAATGTTGGTCTGTTCTGGCTGAGAGCAGGGCTGGGGCTGGGGCTGGGGCTGGGGCTGGGTGGGGTGGGCTGGGGCTGGGTGGGGTGGGGTGGGTGGGGTGGGGTGGGCAGGGAAACTACCCTCATGATAGCTGCTGCTCCTATAAGTGGCACCAGTCATTTTGTAACAAATACTCCTGAAGGGCCACTATACCCCAGAGGCTGGTGTGGGAACAGGAGACGCAGCACCAACAAGCAAAAGCATTAGCTCTCACTTCAGACTATCTGTGCATGGTCCTCTAGAGAAAAAAAATCAGGGGCTGGAGAGATGGCTTAGTAGTTAAGAGCACTGACTGCTCCTCCAGAGTTCCTGAGTTCAATTCCCAGCAACCACATGATGGCTCACAGCTATCTGTAATGGGATCTGATGCCCTTTTCTGGTGTGTCTGTAGACAGCTACACTGTACTCATATAAATAAAATAAATCTTGAAAAGAAAAGAAAAGAAAATCAGAGACTATAATTAACCAGTTTATGGAAGGGCTGGGTTTGCTCAGGGATGAGTTGCTTCTGGGACTTTAAGACAGAGCTAGTTCAACAGAGATTCCAACTTCTAGGGTGAAGCTTAGGTAAGACATATAGACAAAGCCAACACTAATCTGGAAAAGAAAACCATGGAGGGGTGAGAGACACGAAAGAATTAAAAAGCCATGAAGATGCAGATGAGCCAGGCCAGGAAGGAGGGAGCTGGCATTGTAGCTAACTGGAGATGCGGGAGAAAGGGCGACTGCAGAGGGCCGGCGTTGGGAGAGCCCAGAAGCTTCCTTCTGAAGCTTCATTGGAAGACCACCTGGGCCCCTGACCATCAGGATCCGGGAAGGAAGTCAGCAGGAATCAGCTCAGCTAGGCCAAAGGCACAGCCTGGAAGCGGAGGCCATCGTAAGCCTTCAGCAGACAGGAGTTGCTTTTCAGTCCCACGTTCCAGAAGAGTCAAAGGTCATCCTCCTCTGGTTACCGAGTACATACTATGTAGCAGACTCAGTAGCAAGTGTGGAGGATACAACAGCAAGAAGGCCCTGTCCTCCTCCTGGGAGGAACTGCCTTTCTGAAGGCCAAGGCTGCAAAAGCTCTTGGCAGGGTGCCTCTGGGGCTGTGATCTCTGGAGGCGCTTTGGTCCCAACCTCTTGGCCCCACACCTCAGAAGGGTGATTTCTTCTGTGGACTTAAGGAGAGCGGGGAGCTGTGTGTACAGAAATGACTCTTAGAGACAAACAGCAGCTTAATGCCAAGAGGCTTCAGAGAGGGGCGAAGAGCCTTTTGTTTTGTTTTTAGCAGAAGGGAAGAAGCGTTTGGCCTCCCAGATCATTCTGAGTCTGCTTTTTTTTTTTTTTAATTTCACATCCTCTTACATTGAGGTCATCCTGCCTCCATTCCCAGAATGGGCTGCCTCCTCTCTCTCTCTCTCTCTCTCTCTCTCTCTCTCTCTCTCTCTCTCTCTCTCTCTCTCTCTCGCACACGCACACACACTTTCCTCTATTCCATTTGACAGTCACCTTCTGGAGGACAGACAGTAAGAAGGAGGACAGGGAGCATGCCTGACTCTGCCCAGCACACAGTGGGCTTTCTGCAGGGAAGGAGGAATCTGCACACAGGCTTCATTTCTTACCTTCAAGACCTGTGGGGAAGGCCTTGCTACCACGAACTCGCAGAGAAGGAGCACAGCACCTTTGTTAAGGCCCCGCAGTGGGCAGGAAGGCCACATCCAGGTCTGAGCTTCGTCTCCTGCTTTCGGCCATGACACTTGGCCTGAGTGTAACCCCATGGTGTCCCTTGGGACTCTCACAGGAGCCCTGCTGCATATGCATGGAGGAGTGGGCTCAGAGTGGAAGGGACAGAGGGAGAGGAGGTTTTAACCCCACTGGCAGTGCTAGGGGAACTAGGTTTACTGTCCTTCTGACGGGTCTTGGAATACATCACCCAGAGCAGCTGACACACTGCGGCCTCACTCCCCAGCAGTCAGGGGCTGCAAAACAAAGCAAAGCAAAGCAAAGCAAAGCGCTCCTGTTCTCTGACTGGACGCTGCTAGGTGGAGGCTGTGGAGAGCAGAGCTGAGGTCACAGCCCCAGTCCGGGAAGGTGGCTCATTAAGGTTCTGCCCCTGGGTGGAATTCAATTAACCTAGAGGGAGAAATTCGTTCTCTCTCAACCGAAAGCTCTGAGTGGCATTTCACATATGTCTTTTATTAATAAAAAATGAGAAAATTGAATCATTATTACCACGCAATTGTAGTTCATTTGCTAGACCAACTCCTTCAAAGCCTGGGTGCTGGGCTAGGGCACCTGAGGGATGAGAGGGACCTTGGTATGAACTGCTTGGAAAGCACCTGTGTAGGGGGCACCTCAGGCAGCTGCAAAAGGAGCCATGCCTTTGAGAATCTCAGAGCTTCCAGACTGAGCCAGGTCACCAGCCAGGGGACCTTAGCGTAGGGCCCCACCCTCCTGGAAGTTCTCTCTCTCTCTCTCTCTCTCTCTCTCTCTCTCTCTCTCTCTCTCTCCCTCCCTCCTTCCTTCCTCTTTCTCTTCCTTCCTTCCTTCCTTCCTTCCTTTCTTTCTTTCTTTCTTTCATTCATCTTTTTTTTCTTTTTCAGGAAGTCAGAGCTCATATTCCTGTGCTGTTGACTTACACAGTTGTTCTGGGAATCAAATGACAGACCCCCATGGACTGTTTTTCCTTCATCCGCAACCACTTACCCAGGTATGTCATGTGACAGGCACTGTGCTAGGCGAGGAGAGTGCAAAAAAAAAAAAAAATAGACTAACCTTGCTTTCCAGAATCTCACAAACTACAACCGACACCCAGAGAAGTCTGGAATGATAACAAAATGTTCACAAGGGACAGACTAGCAACTGTGCTCCAGAGACCTGGGCAGAGCTTATGCCCCTCCTCCTGGCCCATGTGCTGGGAGAGGGGCTCACCCTTTTAAAGGCTGACTGAATCAATCCACATTCCCCCGTGTAGCCAAGAGTCTGTGTGAGACCCTGTTAGTAGACTTTGATACTGAGTTGAGGGATTGATCGCTGCATTTGTATTATGGCTGTGACTGCCCAGGAGATAGGGAGAGCTGAGGTCAGGGGACTTTGGCTAGACTGCCTTTCTCCATGTGGCATTAGCATCTCACCTGCCCCCTTGAGCCTCGTACATCGCTCTGAGTCCACTGTGGATAGAGACCATCATCAGACCATTTCTGGAGGTGGACAAAGGCCCCAGTGAGTGGTTAGAATGAGATCTCTTAGGTCTATGAGAAGAGAGCTCAGGATTGGGAGACGGACCAGTTGGCATTAAGAAGGGGCCACACATGGACCCAGGAGGGACCCAGACCAAATGTTGTATTGCTTCAGCCTTTTAAGACAAGAGCAGAGCTGCCGTTTAAACAAGACACCTCTGCATATTCTTTTGCTCGTGACGTTTTCTCTCCTTTGGGAGAACCCTTGGTATTTCATGAGGCTGTTCTTAAGACGCCAAACTGTCCTAACCTTAGGAAACCTGGACCACACCTTCATAGGAGTGGCCTCACACTCCTGGGAGTGAGGGACTGATCACAGAGTTGGAGGGAGAACCCTCTCTCATCTAGAGGAAGAGGGTTCACTGGAGTCCAAGGTCTGGCCATGTTATCAGCATCTGTCCCAGATCAAGACTGTCCTTCCACTGTTCTTCGGTCTGAAACTTGGGAGACTTCTGTTTCTGTGTGTCTTTTTCATGGAGAAGTCGTTTTGCTTATACCAGCCTCATGGAAATCGATCTGAGTCTAACCCGAGGAACCTCTCTCCTGCAGCACCGAGGGAGAAGCCTGGGCCAAGTGGGCTGCCACTCATGGCCGTGCTCCTCATGATTTCCTGTTCTTCAGACACTGGGTCCCCTTTATTAATGTGGCTGCCATTGTGGTCAAAGGGACCAGCCCCAGCCAGAGCCATCTACAAGATGGAATCTGTTTCCTGGGCAGAACTAAGGAGAAAGGTTTATACCTTACCTCCAGGCCCCTAATGAATTCTGATTCAAGCCACGCAGGCCTAGGGATCGATCGTTTTAATCATTTCAAAAACTAGCCCCACTCTGGGTAAAATTACAACGTGCAAGACACTCAATGGAGCTTAAAGGCCACAACCTCATTATCATCTCATTAGATTCACATTTCAGTAAGATGGAAAGAAATGTTCTCACACATCAGCCCTCCCCCACCCCTCCCCTCCCTCAGCCCTCTAGAATAACTCTGGAGGACAGCGATGGTTTACAACAGCTGTCAAACACCAGAGCCACTGGCCCATTCCCAGCATGCACTCTGCCCGAAGAGGAAGCTGGCTGAAGCCACTGGAGACCTCAGTGCAAATCAGTGCGAATGTCTCCCAAATCAAGTTTGCAATCCTGGGAAGTTTAGTGAAAACAACTCTCCTGTCAAGGTTTGGCTTCTCACAGCTGCAGGGGTTAAGTCACCAACACAATATAAACCCAGGCCTGCAGAACCCTGTCCTGCCCCAGGCCCCAGGCGCCCTCTGGGATACAAAGGGTTTGAAAATGTCTTAAACTTTTCCAGTTTGTTTATTTTCCAATGTTTCGTGATATTGTCCATGCAAGGAGCAGACCACGGACGGCTCTTGCTAACAATTAAAGTTTCCTAATTTAGGAGGCAACGTGACTTAAAAAAGAAGAGGGGGTGTTGCTCAGACAGGAAGCGAAGTGAACATTCACACCGAGGGCATACAAGCAGGGACAGTGTGAACGAAGACACTCTGCTTGCCCCGTGAGTGTGCAGAGGGAAAGTGCTTGGTGGGGCCGTGCCAGCTGGGAGCTAACTTCAGAGGTTGGCAAATGCCTGCCAGACCTCACTACACTGCCGCTACCACAGCCGGTTTCATGACTGGCCTGTATTGATCTGTGCGACTCGGGGGTTCCCTGGAACTCCCTCCCCCGACACACAGTCGTCATTGAGGGTGTGTGTTACACTCTTGGATGCCAAGCTGCTCACAGCCTCTGTAGAGTAGGTTCCAAAGCTGGCATGTCCTGTGGTAACGCTGCTACATGTGGAGTCCCCCTGACAGCAACAGCTGGATCTCTGGGACAATCTAGGAGCCTCAGTGTGTCCTGGTACATCTTTCCACCTGTGTTGTTACCTGGATGTCCAACAGGACTGGCTCTGACTCTCACGGGGCAAGTGGGAACAGGGATAATGTTCTATGTCCCCACATACCTTTTCTCCCTTCACTCCTAAAAGATGTGTGTGCCCCCACACTTCTCCAAATCTAGTCAACATATCTGAACCCCGTTGTTTCATAGCTGAGGCTCACAGAAGGCTTCCTCTCTACACCCTTGTACTGGTGCTTCTCAATCCTGGCAGCCAGAAAGAATCATCACAGAGTTTGCCTGAGCCACATTCTGAACCAAAACATAAGCATCTCTGGGCATCTGTGATGTCTCAGCCTCCCTGGGTAATTCCTGCGTACAGCTCAGGTTGAGCACTCTTTCTACAGAAGTGGAACAGGAAGGGGCGGAAGACATCGGGTGTGAGGGGATGTGGGTGGGAGAGTGGGATTGATGTAGGCTAGACCCTGGGCCACACCTGGGTGCGCAGCAAGAATAGCCAGGCTGCCGGTGACTGGAGCCTCTCCAGGCAGTATCTCTCAGCTGAATCACGTTGGGAGAGTCCAACGAAACAAGTGCAGGAAGGCTGGTGACTTTCCAGCTCAGACTTGGTGGCACTGAGGTGCCTGACACCTCAGTGTCAGAGTTAGTCAATGGCAGAGTGAGAATCCTATAATTGTCAGGACTTTGGGGCCGCCTCTGATCTAGCCCTGTGTAAGTTTCCGAAGGACCGGAGGCAGCTGGCCATCTGCTCCAAACGCAGGTGTGACCAGGAACTGACCTATGTTAGCTAGGTGCACAGAGAGTTTATTGTGCAGCCATTTCGCATTCATCTCTCTGCCCACTCACACATCCTAGAGCTGTGAGGGAGCCCGGATATTCAAATGCAGCCCCATGAGTCTTGAACTTCTTCTTCTTCTTCTTCTTCTTCTTCTTCTTCTTCTTCTTCTTCTTCTTCTTCTTCTTCTTCTTCTTCCTTTTCCTCTTTCTCCTCCTCCTCCTCCTCTTCCTCGTCTTCCTCGTCTTCCTCATCTTCCTCCTCCTCTTCTTCTGGCTTTAAATGAAACCCATGGAAGCCTAAGGAAATATGAGGAGAACCATTCTCTCCAGAGCAGCTACAAGCCCTCAGGTCCAGCCTTCTCACCCCCTCATAAGAGACATCACCACAGTCTCCTGTTTCCAGGAGGAGCTGAGGTTGGAAATCTCTCATGTGTGAAGACTTGGAATCCAGAGCAGAGTGGTTGCTCCTGACTCACAGTTGCAGATTCCATGTTACAGATGTGACCGGCTCGGTGTGGGTCTACAGAGCTGGCTAACCCTGGCTTCACAGTAGCAAACCCCTACACTTGAGGGCTGGGGCAAAGCCCCTGTTGAAACAGGAGACCTGGCTCTCTCAGCCTTGCTTCCTGAAGAAAGGCCCTGCTAGGCCGCTTCCTCGGCGCATGGCGGTTGGAGGGGAAGTGTAGCCATGTCTTTAGGCTCCGTACGGCTCCGTGTCTACTTCTCAGTGGGATGGACTCCTCTGGTATCTTTGATGTTCACCTGACTTTTTTTTTTTTTTTTTTTTTTTTTTTTTTTTTTTTTTAGTATCATACTCAAACCTACTTCCAATGTTTTCAAAGTGT
Source organism: Apodemus speciosus (assembly GCA_002335545.1). Taxonomy (NCBI): domain Eukaryota; kingdom Metazoa; phylum Chordata; class Mammalia; order Rodentia; family Muridae; genus Apodemus; species Apodemus speciosus. The sequence continues at coordinate 1,696,226 of BDUI01000012.1, forward strand.
GACTAGGAACCAGACAGTAACAGAAACATCAGTAACTGATGCCAGATATATCTAAGAGCTTCCAGAGCAAAGGAACACCATTCTTCGCAAGGGTATTTTGGAATGGAATTTTCCACTCATACCCAAGGACACGTGTTGGCTCAAGGTGAGTACCCTCACTTCTAAGATATATTAAAAGATCAAAAGCCACATTGCCTCAGGCAAAAGCCTGTGGGCAAGCCAGGTAAGGTCGCTCACTTGGGGCAGAGAATGAATGCTCAGGCAGGCAGGCAGGCAGGCAGGCCGTCCTCTGACCTGCAGTACACCTGTGTGGAGACCATCTCTTCCAGGAGCTGCGCTTGGATGAAGGCAGACACCCTCCTCGGGGATTCAGAGCTGCTTTGCCGCTAAGTGGGTCCTCTGTGACAGGTCCCTCAAGCTTTCATGCATTCCCTAGGGACAGCTGGCACCTTGGCTGGCAGCAGTTTCTCTGTGAGTGACACCCAGGTAACCTGCTCACAGGACTTCCTCTCAGTCTGTGTTCAGCAACTGTCACTCACAAAACGGAAGCAACGAGTCCTGCCTTTGGGTGCTTTTCTGAGGGTGACATAAAAGTATCACTCAGAAAGGTCTGACACACTTTCAACCTAGGAAGTGACCCGATTGCACACAATCACGAGTCAATGATATTGCAAGATTCTGAGATTTTTACAGCTCTGGGAATACCTGATGCATTCATCATGTCATTGCTACACGACAGGAGACTGTATGTGTAGGGGCCTGGGTACCAAAAAGGAGAGTGTTTCCTGGTGATAGAATCCAAGGGACCTTCATGAGGGACGTTTGTCATAGCTTTAAAAGATGGATAGAAACTGAGCAGGCAAAGAGCATGGGAGAGGCTCTTTTGGTCTGGGGATGCTAAAGCCGTAAGCCGTGGAGTTGGGAAAACAGGAGGCATGCCTGGGCCAGTCCCCCAGGCTGGCTGAAGACAGGATTTCAGGGGGAGGGGAGGGGAGGAGCCAAGGTTGGAAGGAGAGTTCAGGACCTGGAGGGTGAGGCCTTGAATGTTTAGTGAGGCTTCTGGGATTCTGCTAAGTAGAGGAGAGGTCCCAGGAGGTCAGCCGTGGGGGGGGAAGAACTGGGTCAGGGCATCAGGAAGAGGTCATATCAATAGCAAACTAGCAAGGACCACGCCCTTGTTAGGGGATTAGTGGACCAGAAGGGCATAATCCCAGGACAGGAATGCTGGCCTCTTTTCACACATGGCTCTTACTACAACTGCCACTGTGCAAAACCTCGGAGCTGGTGATCATATAATAGGTAACAAGTGAGGTCACTCCCCAGCAAGTGTTTGGGGAAGTGAAAGAGGAAACTGACCTCAAAATAAAGATGCCTGACTCACTGTCTCTGAGTGACCGTGTGATTGAGCGCTCGCTGAGTCTGCTGCCAGATACCTCCTCCAGCCACACCTTAGCCCACAGGAATGGAGACACCGAGAGGGAGTCCTCAGTCGAAACACTACAGGCTTCAAGAGTCAGGGCAGACTGAGACCCACTTCTTGACTCCTGGCTGGAGGACTTCAGCAATCACTTACATTTTTCTAGGCCTTGATTTTCAAATCTATAAAATGGTATAATCATAACCATCACCACCCATTTGTGGGATTTTTACGAGGTCAAATAACCTAATAAACTTGAATGTGCTTGAAGCTCTTTGGAAGTGGGTGCTGCGTTACCGCCAGCGGTAATTGTTGCTATTGTTGTGTAATTGGGCATCACTCTTGCCCCCACCACTGTTTATCTCTGCCGAGAGGTCAGATGCTGTTCATAGTGTCTGAGGAATTTGCAAACACCTCCTCCTGTTTAGACGTGGGCCAGACCCCAGAAGGACCCACAGATACTGCCTACCTGAAAACCAGGCCTGGTGTCAAGTCTTGGGAAAAGCCAGGAGGGCCTGGCTGAGAGCACCTGAGAGGAGGCAACAGGGGGTGATTCAATCCTGCTAAGCAGGGAAGGTGTCAGGATGTCAGCAGGGAAAAGCATGTGACTCAGGGTGGGGCTTTCTGGGTGCAGAGGAAGTATGATCATTCACCCCTTCAATTCCTCCAAATCCTGGGCTGCATCCATCCAGATCCTGTCCCCTTCCCATCCCTTCCCATCCTCCTGCCTAGAAATCTCACACAGCAGCCAAGTGACTCACCAACCATGTGACTTGTTAACATCACCAAGACATCCTCACTCTGCTTACCTGGGAAATAGGTCTAAATAGTTCAGATCTGCTTGCCATTCAGGGCTGAGGCTGGAGCCGGTCCCACAGGAGGAGGCTCAGTCACGAATAGGTGTTGCACCAATATACAAGACTGGTTGAGGACCTGACTGTCTTGAGACGAGGCCATGCCTGGGGGTGAGTAGTGGTGTCTGGAAGGGGCTCTACAGTAACCATGAGAAAAGAGTTAGGAGAATCCTAGGAAGCTAGTCTCCAAAGCTGGAAAGCAGGACAGAAAGTATCTCTGGGACATAGCTTTCAAATATCTCTTAGCATTATATACAATCACTCTCCTGCCTCCCCACACACACGTACTCACACACAAACACTTTAGGAGATTAGGACAATGTGTGGTACTCGTAATCTTCCCAAGTATCTCTGAACTTTCTGGAAGGAGGGAGGTTGACAGCCACAGTAGCACTACAGGACAACCAATGGTGTATGCACGGGAGAAGGAGATGATGCCAGAGCTGACCTAGTCCCGAGGGGTCTGGGTGGAGCAAGAGAGGAAGCCAGGGGCCACTACCCAACGTGACTGCCTAGGCAATCAGCAGCAATAGCATCAGGCCAGGGGATGTCCTGAAGGCTTACATGGGTGCATATGCCCTACTCAAAGCATGGTGGGAGAGAAACAGATGTGAGCTGTCCAGGAGAAGCCTGGGGAGACCCTTTATCGGGACTCTAGGACAGGGTGGATGGACCTTACCCTTGAAGATGAACCTCAAGGGCCCTGAAATCAAGTCAGCTTGTCCATGGACGCAGAGGGATCTCACTCTGCCTCTGCCTCTGCCACCTCACTTCAAGAGTACCCCAACCTTAAATGGTTTCCAAATCATCATCAGTGTAGTGTGTGGGGTGGGGTGTGTGTGTGTGTGTGTGTGTGTGTGTATACACGCGTGAGAGGTATGTATGTGGTGTGTGTATTTTGTATTTGTTTGTGTAGTGTATAATGTGTGTATGTGTGTCTTGTATGTGTGGTGTAGTGTGTGTGGTGTGGTATGTGTGGTGTATGTTTGGTATGTGTGGTGTGCTATGTGTGTGTATGTCTGGTGTGTTTGTGTGATGTGTTATGAGTATGGTATGTGTATGGTATGTGGTATGTGTGGGTAATGGTGTGTAGTATGTGATATGATATGGTGTGCTACATGTGTGTGTATGTGGTATCTGTCTGTACCATGTGTATGTGTGTGGCAGAGCAAGGCTGGGAATAGAGTCATCTCTTCCTCTTGACCCTTCACAACCCCCAATCCCAAGTACCAGCCTAGCAGGCTGACTCCATCCATGTCTGCATGGCAGAGAATTTCCACTTCCACAATGACCCTCCTTGATGCCATGGCCATCAGTGTAAACCTGGGAGTTAGACTTCTGGGTCCCAGACCCGGTTGACTGCCGGCCAGCCGTGTGCCTTTGAGCAGGTCATCTAATGTTTCTGGTTTCTACTCCCAATCTGTATTTTTTGGGTCATGGTGGGACCCATGTCACAGTTACTTTGAAGAAATAAATATATTAACATTAGAAAATCACATCTCTTTGGAAAGCCCCGCTCCTGTGAAGAGTGGGCTTCAGGGCTGTGCTGATGAGGCCTTTTGGCCGCTCTGGCCTTCCATTGTCTTCCTGCACAGTTGTCTGTTAGCATAATGGGGTTCTTCGGGCTTCCTGGCCAGACAGTTCATGGAAGCTCTTAGAACGATAGAGCCAGCCCCATCCTTCCTGGGAACCCTCAGTCCTTTCTACCTGCCTGGGCCCTCTCTCCAAACACTGAGTGCCTCTCATCTTCCAAAGTTCGGCTGCAGCACACATGCAAAATATAGCTTCCAGGGTCAGAAAGACCGGGGTGACACCACAGCTTGACGCAGGCCAGATAAGTGGCCCTGGGTAAGTTGGCTTAACCTCTTCATATCCTAAATGATGCTGAATGAGGTGAATAGCTCTCCCTGTCAGGACAAAGCAGGGCAGTGGGGACACACTCAGTGGTTGCTTCTCTTCTCTCCCCCACCTTGTTCTCACGGTGCTTCTTTTTCTCTGCACTCCAGCCCTCAACCACAATTGGGGCTCCAGCTACAGTGAGCTTTCTCTGGGTCTGTCTGCAGATATTTGTCATTTGTTGCATCTTCGTTCATCCTTTGGAGGTTTGCTAGACATTTACTGTGTGTCCTAAGCTACACCAGGCCCTAGGAAGGACTCTGGCAGAATTCTTACCTTGAGAAACTCATAGAAAACCTAGTGATCAAATACAGGGATATATGATCTTTGGGTCCTGTGGTGAAAGGCACTGTGGGGATGCTTCTGAACACAGCATGTGTTTCAGCAACTGAAGAACTTCCGGTTTCACTCAGTAACCAATGGTTAAACGGAGCTATGTCCCAGGCCTGGTACCTTCATCCTCAAGTAGTGCAGGAGCCAGAGTGGAAGAAAGACAGTAGGTGTGCGGATTACACCACATAAGCAGTGTCCCAGGAGCACACACAGTTAGTGACATGTGGGGGCTAAAGAGGCCTGAGGAGGAGGCAGCACTGGGGACTTGAGAAGGAGAGGCTCAGCCTGTGCAGCCTGTGGGAGGAAGGCCAAGCACGGGCTCAGGGCACCACAAGCCATCTCGGCCGTTGATACACAGGCAAGAAACTCAGAACTTACAGCAAATCCTTCTCTTTCTCCTCCCAGCACTGCTCCCCTTCCCCCAAAACTCCAGCCTCTGTGATGATAAGGCCTGGCTTAATGGAACCATGCGGCCTCAGTGCTTCCTGGGGGGACAGGGACACCAGGGAACAAATAAGGAAACTAGGCTGGGCTGCAAGATGAAATCTCTATGATCCCAACACAGGATCCCGGACCCTGTCAGGATGCTGACCCACGGCTCAGGTTAGCAGTGGCTGTGGTCACTTATACAGTGGGTGACATCAGGGGAGCCCACTTCCTCTGCTGAAGCCCTCTCACCCTCGCCTCTGCTTCCTTGCTTTGAGTTTTCTCAGGTCCCTGCTGATTTGATCAAGGTGATTGGTCAAGGCGAAGGTTCCCCTGCTGGAGCTCACTCACTACCTGGAGGGTGAGAGATTCCCAGCACATCCCCCAGAGAGACAGACAGATGCAGTTCCTGCGCTTCCCTGTTCGCGCGTGAGCACACGTATGCACACGACCTCTGCGGCTGGCGTTCACGGGACCGCGAGTGCAGAGGCAGACACCACTCACCCAGCATCCGCTCTGATGCCACAAGGGCTAGCTTACCTACCTCGGCTCCCTTTGGAAGGTTCTGGGCCTCCAGCCCAGGGGCATCAAGCCCCAGTATCTTTCACTGAGAGGGCACCAAAGGGTTAAGAGAGAGCATTTCCAGGGAGTTTGCCTCTTAATCAACACAGTTAATTCTTTTCCTTTTACAAACATAAATTCTTGGCAGTCAGTAACCAAAAAAGAAAGGGGTAAGAAAAAAAAACCTTAACCCAACATTAGTCAAATCTTTTCCTCCCTCTTTTTTTTTTTCCAAGTTAAGACCCAGGGGAATTGAAAGCAATGAGAGAAATCCCAGCCCAGATGGAATGTTTTTGCTAATATACGTCTGCAAGTTATTTAAGAGAGAGAGAGAGAGAGAGAGAGAGAGAGAGAGAGAGAGAGAGAGAGAGAGAGAGAGAGAGATGGGGGTGAACACGAGAGCAAGCAAACATAGCTGAGTGGGGTGTGTGTGTGTCTGCGTGTGTGTGCACATATGTGACCAGGACACACAGCACAGAAGAGCAACCCCGCCCTCTCTGCCAGAGTCCCAGCTGTCCTCCAGCCCCAGCTTTCCAGTCTAGACTCAGGCAAGACAAAGCATCACCCAGGCCCCTTGTCGTCCTTCAGTCCAGGTCTTTGTTGTTGAGGCTCAGGCTCGGACAACTTCAGTGACTTGCCTCTGGGTTCTCGGAGTGCTCTCTTAACATCTGACTCCTGAGGTGCTCCTTCTGCCCCTATGGGATGCTCCTGAGTGACAGGCCTGCCCTTCACCTGTGGCCTCCAACCTCAGCAGGCCCCTCCTCAGCCGTCACCTGCCCCAGCCCCCATTGTCTGCGCCCTGCTGAATTGCCTTTAATTCTTTTCATCCTTCCTCCTAAGTCTCTCCCCCGGCCCTGTAATCAGCTGTGTGGGCTCCAAATTCTGATTTCCAGGGAGAGATTAAACAGCTTTCTTCATCCAAAGGCACTCGGAGACTGGGGCCACCCCAGAGCTGGCTCGACCCCTCTCTGGCTAGGGCTGGAGGTGGGGCAGCTTTTGCTCTACTGAGCCCTGGCCTACCCTGCGTCTGGGCCTTCCACGTGGAACCTCTCATAGTCTACCCTGCCCCGGTTCTCCAGAGCCTAACCTCTTCTCCTCCACACAGAGACGTCCAGTGTCTCCAGCTGAGCTCAGGGCAGGACGCCCACAGCTTCTGGGGCACAGGGCACAGGGCCTGCTGTCTGCAGAGCTCTTGGTCGCAGGCTCCCCAGCCATAGCACGGTTCTCCGGTTCTCCTCGGCTTCCTGGCCCCCCTTCACGCTTGCTTTCACAGGTCCTCCGACTGATGAGAGGGATTCACCTCAGAGGCTGCTCATCTGTATGCCTGTTGCCATCACCTTAGTTCTGAGACTCAACCCAGCTGACAGCACAGACTGAGCCAGGGCTGGGGCCTGAGGAGGACTCAGTAACAGCTTCTAGAAAACAGAAGAAGTGAGTTTGGGGCAAGGAATCTTTTGAGCCTGAATATGAAGTGTGGTTGTGGTAGCTTAGCACTGACTTCCAACCTGGGAGAAAGAGTTGCCCAGAAAGAAACCACCAAGGCGGAGAGAGGGCCTCCCAAGAAAAATGTCCTGGAATGGCCCACTGAAGTGGGTGTGGCCCTGGCCCTCCACACATGGACACTGGCTTCCCAAAGCCTGCAGATTCCAGAAAGATAATTCAGTCTGTCTTGGACTAAGGAATTCAGGGAGTCCACGAATTTTCCGACACTGTAAGCAAAATTCTTGCAGGGGAGAGCCTCCATGGTTGTCTGCTGTTCTCACCAGAGTCATCCAGAAGGCCAAAAATATCCCGAGCTGAAAGTTAACGTGAGGGCAGCTTAGCCGGGTGGTGGTGGTGCACTCCTATAATCCCTGCACTCAGGAGGCAGAGGCAGGCAGATCTCTGTGAGTTCAAGGCCAGCTTGGTGTATAGATCGGAGTTTCAGGACAGACAAGGCTACACAGAGAAACCCTGTTATGAGTCTGCTTTTCACGTTGCTGGTTCGGCATCAGGACACTGCTTGGGGAGGTGCAATGCTGAGGCACTAAGCTATGTTCCTTCCTTGCTGCCGCCATTGGGGTGCCAGGCTCGTGGGATACCCCGACTCGCCGCTCAGGAGAGGCAAAATGTAGCCTAAGATAGGGGCTCCAGCCCGTGTTTCTCCAGGCGAAGGTTGGGACTGAGGCTGTGATTCTCTAACTCCTGGGCACCCGGATACTGTTGGGAACCTCGACCTGTTGAGAACGGAACGAGGGCCTGAGACGAGCCTGGGGTGGGGGAAATCCAGCTTAACTCAGGGGTGAGGGCCGGGAGTGCAGAGAGGTCTTCTGCGGAGACACGAAGCCCCTCCCCCACCTCCCCAGTGGCAGTCCTTGAAGAAGGGGACAGTCCTTGCTTGTTCAAACTGTTTATTCATGGCGGAAAGAGGATGCATACAACTTTCTCAGGGTAGACCAGAGATTAAATGCCTTTTACGAGAAGGAATGTCCAAGAAGGGAAGCTCATTGGCTAGACATTTGGCATCTAGATGCCACATTAGCATGGAGAACTCTGGGTTTCTCTGCTACCTGACCAGCTGTCATGGTCCTCTTAGCAGAGTGCTGTGGTCACCTGCTCCAGGATAAGAACCAGGCCAACCGCCTACCATTCTCAATTATGAAAATTCCCGAGCTTCCTTAATCTGCTGGCCCTTAGCAGTTTTTCTGTCTGGGGATAGGGCTCCACTTGCCCTACATCCTGTCTCAGAAAACTCCCAAAAAAGTGAACCAGGGAACACTCGTGGCTGGCCAGGATGGAATGAGTAGTCTCAGGCTGAAACCAGGAGCCTGGATCAGGCTCAGACAACATGACATGGCTGAGGGTCTGGTCTTGTGTTTGTCCACAAGAGGTGGCCTGGGTTTTGGAGAGTGCGTCCGAAAGCAGGTGCAGTCCTGGGGCTCACATGATATGGTCGCTGGGCCCGGGGAGCTTGTTGGTGTTATCTGCTGGGCTCATCACAGTCCCCAGGGAGAGACGAGATAGCAAAGGGGATGTAAGGGGACTCTCTGTCTTCTGGGGCACAGTGGGCAGGGCCCTCATCTTTCCCAGTGTACACATGCTTCATTACTGACAGGGTACCCTACGTGGGTACATCAAGAGAGTGCTGGGACATCATCAGTGCTGGGAGTTGATGGGAGAAGGGCAAGGCAGCTTGGTACCCAAGCCATCGCCATTCTGAGGCCAAGTTCCCTCTCAGACTAGAAGGCCCTGGAGGGTCTGAGGAGCCTTTGGTGCTGTCATCTTAGGTTTAAGAGACACCCTTCATGTCATCTCTCTGGAGGCCGTTTTGATGGAGGGGGATGCGGTATGAACATCTCAAAATCCTGGAAGCTTCCCCAGCTCGCTTCCATTTATTTTCCAAGACCACCCACTCAGAACTTGGAGTGGGTTCCTTCCTCCCCAAAGTCAGTGCCCCAGAGAATAGGTAATGGGACCGGAAATGTCCTCTTTGCCTCTGGGCTTGGGGGTTTGCTTGCCTAAGTGGAAGTCTCTGTTCCTGTGGGACAGAAAGCAGCCAGACCCATTGAGATAAAGAGGAGCATCCCAGCTCTGAGGAGAAGCACAAGGAGCTGCACTTTCCTCTGGAGCCTCTGAGGCAGAGAGAGAGAGAGAGAGACAGGGCAAGCACAGACAACGGTGGGTCCACTTTCAGAGCCGGAGAGGCCTAGGCTGCTTTCTTCTACCAGGCATGTCTGTATGTGGTTCGTACACATGCGTGGATGTACAATCGATTGTACAGATGAAGACTGGTGGATACACCCAGTGTGTGTGAGGTGGACAGCCAGCAGCCAAGGCCCACCGTTTTCCCCCAGTGTGTCCCTTGGGTGTCCCTCCAAGCAGATTTGGTCTGTTCCTTCCTCCAAGAGCTCCTTCCCAACTCCCCAGCCTCAAGCTGTCATCCTCACCAACTCCTCCTGCAGCCTGGCTGTTGCTATATCCTCACTCTTCCTCCGCAGCAGCAACTCTGAAATCTGTTCCTTTCTTGGTCTCCGCCTCCTCCATCAGCATCCCCCCCACCACCACCACGTCTCCCCCGACTCTCGTGTCCCCATCTCTTTCCGCGCCCCCGTCTCTTGATCTCTGCCTCTCTTTCCCCTTCCTCTGCTTTGCCCATCTCACTGTTCCACTTGCAGACAGATTGTGTGTAGAGCCCTACAAGTCTCTCCCAGTGGTGCATTTGTGTCTCTGTCTCTGTGCTCCCCATAAGTAACAGAACCACTATCTCTCTCTGAGTATGCACAGGCCTGGGCTCTGGGCCCAAGCTATAGACATCACAGGGTTGAAAAGGTCCCCCAAGGCCTGCCTGTGCAGGAGCCCTTGGGCCTCGGGAAGAGTGGCTAGGCAGGGGAAAACAGCCCTGACGGTTCTATAACAAGTGTTGGGCCTGACTCATTTGCATGTTGGGTCTCTTTTACATAAATCTGCATGTCAAGCTGGAGGCCCTGCAGCCAGGTAATGTAAAAAGGATGCAGAATAAATTAATCAGTATGCCCTACTGCAGGTGTCAGCCAGCCCTACCGTCTCACTGGCAGAACAACCTAGCCAGCTAGCGGCCCTTAGGGTGGGGGTGGAGCAGGGCAAGTGCTAGCTTGCTTCTTCTAGCAGGATGTGAAAGCTCTTCGAGCTGCGGACGGCCCAGAGGGCAGCCTACGACCCAGCCCAGCTCGGAGCAGTCCGGCAGGAAGGGATGTGCTGAGAGAACGGTGTCTGGAGAAAAGGCTAGGGAACCCGACAGCGCGCACAGGAAGTCCCAAGAGCTTTGCGAGCCCTCCCAGCTCTCTCTCCACAGTAGTAGTCCAACCAAAGACTGTATTTTGGCTCTCAGCAACGTTGCTCTTTGCTCCTCAGCCTGGGAGTGGCTGGAAAGCACCGCTCCCTCCGTGGGTCTCTGGGATCCAGGGAGATCAGGGTAGAGAATCTGTCTGTCTTCACCCATCCCTCAATGAACACTACCTCTCCTCCAGCCACTTTGGAAAGCTCTTCAGCCCTTTCTTACCCAGACATTAGACCCAGCTTCCCTTCCTGAAAATAAATGTAGTGGGTTTCTCTACTTTAGGAAAGTGTCGCTTTGGGGGGGGGGGGTTGTGAAATGATTCTTGGAGCCCCAAGACTACAGAGAGACCTTCCACATAACCCAGAAACTGGAGCAGGTCCCTAGCACTGCAGCTGGGACCCTGTCCCACTTCCTTGTCAGGCAAAGGTGAGGCAGCTCTGCAAACCCAGAGGTGCCACAACTTCTCACCCTCTCCAGAGGGGATTCCTAACCATATACCTGCAGTGACCTATGGCTTCCTCCTCTCCTCTGGGCAGCAGGCTGACCACCTTGATTGGGCGGCTGTTGAGCCAGCCATGAGGAGAGGACCTCAGGCTGCTCAGGACGGTACACCCTGGCACAGAACAGAAACTCCAGAACCCATCACACCTCTGCATGGGTCCTAGGTTGGCTAACACTGTGGTACCCAGGGCAAGACACCTGAGCTCTCCAAGCCTAGTTTGCTCACAGGGAAAACAGTTCTTCTTCATTGCGTCCTTAAGAGAGATGGAGATGGAGATGGAGCATGCCAGCAAGCACCCCATAGCTTACCTAGGACAGATGGCCGTCTCTAGTCATTACCAGTTCTCTCTCTCTCTCTCTCTCTCTCTCTCTCTCTCTCTCTCTCTCTCTCTAAATATTTATTTATTTATTTATTTTTTTTTTTATTTATTTATTTATTATATGTGAGTACACTGTAGCTGTCTTCAGACACTCCAGAAGAGGGCATCAGACCTCATTACAGATGGTTGTGAGCCACCTTGTGGTTGCTGGAATTTGCACTCAGGACCTTCAGAAGAGGTGTCAGTGCTCTTAACCACTGAGCCATCTCTCCAGCCCCCACTAGTACTCTCACAGAGTTCTCCCAGGGTTCACTGCTGGGTGGGCCTGGGTCTGAGGAGAAGGGAGATATTCTCCTACCATCCCCCTTCCTTCTGCTCCCTCCCCTCAATTCCTTACACATGCTCCAGGGAACATTTTAAAACACAAATATTGGACAGGCAGTGGTGGCAGACACTAGGAGGAGAGGCAGGTAGGTTTCTGTGAGTTCAAGGCCAGTCTGTTCTGCAGGGATGTTCTTTAGGACAGCCAGGGCTCCACAGAGATGCTATCTCCAAAACAAACAAACAAACAAACAAACAAAAGCCCCTCAAATATTGTCAGGCCCCTCCCTGTTCACACCTTACTGGGTCCCAAGCACACTGGAGGAAGCAGGGGCTTCTTGACAAGGCCTGACCTTCCAGGAATCTGGTTCCTGCTACCTCTATGGTGTCCCATCTTATCTTTACCCAGCTCCAGTCACGATGCACTGCCCACAGCTGAGAACTCCACTCACCTCCAGGTACCTGACCCCAGCCACTCCCTTCCTTCAGTGGTACAGAAGTGGTTTCCATGGCACCTGTCTTCTTATACACATACATATACTCATGCATATATAGAGAACACACATACATTTTATCTATGAGTGCTCTTCGTGTATACCTGCATAGCAGAAGAGGGCACCAGATCCCATTACAGATGGCTGTGAGCCACCATGTGGTTGCTGGGACTCGAACTCAGGACCTTTGGAAGAGCAGCCAGTGCTCTTAGCCGCTGAGCCATCTCTCCAGCCCGAGAGTCTTACTATATTGCCCAGGTTGGTCTTCAACTTGCTCAGGATGAGGTTGCTCATCCTGTTACTCAGGATGACATTAACCTTGTGATCCCCCTGCCTCAGCCTCCTGACTAGCGAGGATCACAGGGCTGAGCTTCCAAGCCAAGCTACACATGTTCTTAATGAGGTAGGCAGAATCCAGGGGTTCCTGAAGTGACCAGGCCCTGGTGCTCGAGGCGAAGGATTCCACCCATCTCTGCCCTTGCTCGGTCCTGTGCCTACTCTGCTACGGACAGAAAGGTGGCGGGCAGGCTTACAAATATTTGTTCCTTATGGACAGACCGACTTTCATGAGTTCTATCAAGCCGGCTGATAAGATAACCCGCCCTGCTGATGAATACTGGCATTAGGTCTTCGGTGTGGCAGGTCACCTTGTGTGCCATGCTCAGAAGTCAGTACAGAGGTTCTCAGTTACTGGTGGGAGGGGCCTGGCCGAGGGGCCTCTGGAATTGGCTCTCTTTGTTCTGACGGTGGTGTCTGGAAGTGACCTGCGATTCCACATTAGCCCTTTTCATGCCAGGTGGGGACCAGCTCTGCACTGGCCCCACAGAGCACTGAAGCAAAAGGTTTTGAAAAGACCTGAAGTGACATTCTCCTTTAATTATGCACAAAATCTCCAGATCCATTTCAGCCTTTGAAACGTGAAACCCAGGAAGGCAGGTTCCCCAGCAGAGCGGAGTCAGTCACACAATGAAGTTCCCACCTCCATTTCTCCTGCGTAATTTAATGAGTTGAGGAGGCTTATCAGCCAGGTTGGGCTGGCTCCAGACATGCTGCACCCTTCTGTCAGCAGAGGTCACATTAGAAAAGCTGGCTGGTCAGCCAGACACCAGCAAGGTGAGAAGAGTCTAGGTGGGAAGCTAAGATTCGTCTCCTTGCTTAGACACCACTCTTGCCTTGTTCAGGCTAGACCAACACAAAGTCTCCTGCACCCCCTGAGCTGTACCTGCTCTACTGGCTTTGAGTCTGGAGCTCCAGTGAGAGGGAGGGCTCACTGCATCCCACCTCTGATGGCCTTAGATACTCAAACTGCTGCTGCTGCTACTTCTACTAGTAGTAGTAGCTTCTCCTCTTCTCTTCTTCCTCCTCCTCCTCTTTCTACAGCAGCATCTCCTATATCCCAGGCTTGCCTTGAGTGCACCATGTAACAACAGAGAATGACTTTGAACCCCTGACTCTCCTGTACCTTACAGAAGAAAGCCCACTCACTGCCTGGCTCCGCACTGACACCTAAAGACTCTCCCTCAGCCAGGGACCAATCCCAAGTGCATTTCTTGCATGCATCCAGGAATCTGACTCACATACACACAGTCTCATGTAGTCAGCCCCACTTGAGGTCTGTGAGAATGCTCCTTGAGGTGTTTGCCTTTCTCAGTATCTGCCACGCCTTGTATCTAGATGTACTTGGTAGTCATGGTGGAGCATAATAAAAAAAAAAAATTCCTGGTAGTCACCTGATTGTAGAACAAAAAAAGAAATTGCAGGGGGCAGATAACTCAATCCCCTTTGGGGGGAGAAAAGGTTTTCAAGACTCTACAGCAGCCCAGGCTGACTTCAAAGCATGCTGCTCCTGTCTTACTTCCTGAATGCTGAAGTTATAGGCATTGTAAGCACACCAACTGCAAGTTTTTAATCATGGGGGCATTGGTGGTGCAGAACAGGGGCTTGTAACATAGGCTAGTTTCTTTCTTTCTCTTTCTTTCTTTCTTTTTCTTTCTTTCCTTCTTTCTTTCTTTCTTTCTTTCTTTCTTTCTTTCTTTCTTTCTTTCTTCCTTCCTTCCTTCTTTCCTTTCTTTCTTTCTTTTTAGTTTTTTTTTTTTTCCGAGACAGGGTTTCTCTGTGTAGCTCTGGCTGTCCTGGAACTCACTCTGTAGACCAGGCTGGCCTCGAACTCAGAAATCYGCCTGCCTCTGCCTCCCAAGTGCTGGGATTAAAGGCATGTGCCACTATCGCCCGGCCATAGGCTAGTTTCAAGCTCACTTTATAGCCAAGAATGACCTTGACTTTCTTCTTCCTTCTAGCTCTCTAGTGCTAGGACTATGCAGATGCACCGGCACACATGGATCCTCTAACCCAGGGCACCTCGTGCTAGGCAAGGGCTCTCCGTGTTCCAGCCCCTTTCCAAACCTTTAACGATAGGTACCATCCACACCTTTACTGGTGGCTAGACTGAGCTTCAGGGAGTGTGGTGGTCTAACCAGACGTGACAGCTAAGATAGCCCAGTGGGAAAGGAACTCAGAATGCAAAGAGTGGGGGACAGAACCCTCGGCTTTGGGGGGGGGGGGTTGCTCCATGATGAGGGTGGTAGAGACACAGTACTCTGGAACACAGTTGAGTCCAGATTCCCCTCTGTGGTCATGGCTCTCAACATCCAAGCCAGGTCCTGCTCCTTGTCAAAGGGGGAGGGGGGGTTTACAGTTTTACATTAGCTCAGTCAGGAATAGGGGCCCCTAAGTCCAGCCTGAGCTCAACCAGTGTGGGAGAATCAACCAAGCCATTCTGCCTGCCTGTGCCTCAGTCTCATCAGCTGTAGAATGGAGAGAGCAGCAGAGGATGATAACAAACTAGCAGTTACCACACCAGCTCAGCGAGTCTCAACCTTCCTGATGCTGCGACCCTGCAAAACAGTTCCTCACGCTGGGCTGACCCCTACCCACAAAATTTATTTTTGTTGCTACTTCATAACTATAAGTTACTGTTATGAATCGTAATGTAAATAGCTGCTATGTGACTCTGGGGGGTGTGACCCACAGGCTGAGAGCCCTGCTCAAGCACCTCAAAGCCAAGGGCTTCCTGCTGGATCCGGAGGGTCTCGGTCAGCAGAGGATCCGGACAGGATTCCGTTGTGTTTATCATTACCTGCCCCTGGTTATTACTCCTTACGTTGCCTGGCGTATTTTCTTGTTCTGCCTCCATCACCTTCCCTGACGTTTTGGCCAAGGTCAGTTTTGTCTAATTCCCGGATCTCTCCCTTACCCTGCTGACTCAGCGTGCTGGTCTTTGGCTCTCCCACCTGCAGGGGGAGTAGCCAGCCTGGCCGGCTCATGGTCCCAAGGATGTTCAAAGTGCTATTCCCTCTTCTATGTTTTGAAATCCTGGCCCGCCTCCCCTAAATTACTGGGCTCTGCCTCATAAGTCAGGAGTGGCAAAACAGAGCAAATCAAAACTCGGAATTACTTTTCCCTAAGAAAGCTGTCCACTTATTTTTGTTTTGTCTGATTCAAAACTGCCTGATGCAATTCCCTTCTGCTCTGACAAATGGGACCCTCAGCAAAGAAGGAAACAGAGCCAAGGCAAGAGGAGAAGGTTCCAGAGGCTTCCAGAGGGCTGTGAAATTCCCACCCAAGCAGGCAGCTGGATAGTTAGCTCTCTTCTGTGTTGGGGCCTTTAATTTCAGGAAGACAAGACACATCCTTTTGAGTGATTCTGGCAGGGTTGGGTCCAAGTGCTTTCTTCCCATCCGCCTTTGCTTCCTGAGACAGCACAGAGAAGGCAATGGCCGCCACCACCCCACTGCAGCCCAGCAGCCTAGTGCAGAACAGGCCCCTGAGAATCTCAGACTCACCTTGGATTTTTCTCCGAAACTGGGGATTTACATTCATGTTGATTTAGTGAAAATTAGTGGGATTTGGGAAATCGTAAGATAAATAACTCAACTCTGCAAATTAATGTGAAGGCTGGGTGAGGTGGTCTTCTGTGATCTCAGCATCCAAGAGAAGGCAGGAGCATTGCCACACGTTTGAGACCAGCTTGGTCTGTGTAGCAAGTTTCACGTCAGCCAGAACAACAAAACATGATCCTATCTTAAGAAAGTGGAATAAAAACTACTGTGAGTCCACAGGCCCATGCCTGAATTGATCAGATGATGTCAAATAATAAATAGTGAAGAAAGGGAGGCCGCGGCTCATATCTGCAAGTCCACGCGTGGGAGGCAGAGACTAGAGGATCAGGAGACGTTCAAAGTCGTTCTCAGCTACCTAGTGGGCTGAAGCCTGGACTACGAGACCCTGTATTGAACAAACAAATGCACAAACAGAATAGAATCTAAAACTTAAAATAAGAGCTGCAACCCTTGTCACTGAGCAGAGCCCTGGCAGAGGTTAGACTTCTGTGACCTGTAAGGAAACTGCAAAGTGGAACTCTCATTAGCTAACATTTCTTTTCTATGTGTTCCTTTGATGCAGACAACCAAAAACCCCAGTTCTGTTTGCTTTCATGTCTGTAGTGGTTTGAATAAGAAATGACCACCATGAACTCGTATGTTTGAATGCTTAGTCACCGAGTAGCCCTGTTTGAAAGGATTAGAAGGATTAGGAGATATGGCCTGACTGGAGGAAGTATGTCACTGGGGGGTGTGGGGTGGGGTTTGAGGTTTCAAAAGCCCAAGCCAGTGTTTGTCTCTCTCTCTCTGTCTCTGTCTCTATCTCTCTCCCCCCTCCTACCCGCTTTGGCATATGGATGTATTCCCTACACCCGGATGTAGCTCTCAGCTACTGCTCCAGGGCCATGTTTCCCACATGGTGATGAGGGACTAAACCTCTGAAACTGTAAACAAGCCCCAAATTAAATGTTTTCTTTTATAAGAGTTGCCTTGGTCATCATGTTTCTTCACATCAATAGGCCAGTGATCAAGACAATGTCTTTGTAATGACAGTTAAGCAAGGGTCTACTTAATTAAGTAAACAGGAATGCTAGCTCTGTGCAGTGCTCTTAAATTGTATCGATTATTATTATTGTTGTTGTTGTTGTTGTTGTTATTTGGAGGAGGGTGGAAGTCGATAGAGAATGCCATGAGTGAAGTTTGTTCCTTTACCTTCATGTAGATTCTGCAGATGGAGCTTAGGTCATAGGTTTGCAGGGTGTCTTGGTCAGGGTTTCTATTCCTGTACAAATGTCATGACCAAGAAGCAAGTTGGGGAGGAAAGGGTTTATTCAGCTTACACTTCCACATTGCTGTTCATCACTAAAGGAAGTCAGGACTGGAACTCAAACAGGTCAGGAAGCAGGAGCTGATGCAGAGGCCATGGAGGGATGTTACTGGCTTGCTTCCCCTGGCTTGCTCAGCCTGCTCTCTTATAGAACCCAAGAATACCAGCCCAGGGATGGCCCCACTCACAAGGGGCCCTCCCCCCTTGATCACTAGTTGAGACAATGCCTTACAGCTGGATCTCATGGAGGCACCTGAAGCTCCTTTCTCTGTGATAACTCCAGCCTGTGTCAAGTTGACACACAGAGCCAGCCAGTACACAGGGCAAACACCCTTATCTGCTGAAGCCATCTTACTGGCCCCAGGTAAGTGTTTTAACATTGGTCTCCTGTTTGCCTAAGTTCAGATCTTCCCACCAGCACTCTGAAGTCCAGCAGATGGTAAGAACGGCTCTGACCACGACCACAGGGCTTTTGTGGGCAGAGAGGTCGTATGTTCTGTTGGAAGACAAAGAGGCAGGTCTTGGTGGTGACAGGAAGAGGTACTCCCTGTGGTCCACAGCTTCAGAACTAGGTTGTGAAGCTAGGGAATCCTAAGGCTGGGACCACAGCCACAGGCAGAACCTAGAACATTTCAGGGGGAGCTGCTGTTTGACTGATAGTGCCTATGGCTCCCTGGTCCCAGGAGGCTCCCACCTTTGTGCCGGGCGGGCCTTCTACCTCATCTTTACCTGGTGTGGGGTCTGCTCTCAGTCTTTTCCACAACTATCTTAGAAATCTAAGAATGGTCTCCTTTCAGGGCATCAGAATCACCTCAGTTCCTGCAGCTGGACCTGGCTGGGGCACCCCAGCATCAGAACTTGTGGCCTGGGACTCCTGCAGAGAGAATGGCTGGTTGCAGTGCAAGGAGAGGGAGACGAGTGCGCGTGCGCGTAGGGAGCAGAGCAGCATTTGGATGGATCTTAGATCAAACCTCATTCTGTCTTCTGCAGCAAAGACACTGGAACTGATTTACAGTCGCCCTGTGGGATAAACCTAGCCCACCAGCTGTGAGCCTCAGTGACCCCAGCCTCAGCCTGGTTCTTTTGATTCTCAGGCGCCTGTGACCTCTGAGAAGTGAGCACAGGGAAGGTGGCTCAAGATGAAAAGTTTTCAAACTCCCAGCAGCCCTGGCCCCAGACAGCAGCCTCTGAGCAGCCTTGACCCCACCCCCGCACCCCCAGTAGCTTCTTTTTCTTGCTTCTGGGAAGCTAAAGGCTCCAGGAACAACTGCCCTGCTCTGGTCTAGGAGTTCTGATACCACATCACAATGGACACTGTGGCTTTTGTGTGACATCCTCTTCCACATCCTGAATCCTTGTCACAAAGGCTGCACAGAAAACAATGGGCTCTGGTGGCCTGGACGCTATCAGTATTTGCCTTCCTGCCTCGTCATGCGTGGCAAGCTCTGACGCACAAGTGACGCCGAGCGGGTCTTTACTTATTTTACCCAGCCAATTGCATACCAGAAAGCCTAGTCCTGGTCACTCCTATTGATCCCAACAGAAAGCTCCTTGGGAGTTCATCTGTCTTTACCTCATCTTTCTGTGCAAACTCGACCTCAGAAAACCTGCCAAGCTTTAAAAAAAAAATGACTTCTGATAACCTGCAAGGGCACACAGATGGTACAGTGATCCAACTTCATGTATTATGGGCTGGAGTACAGCTCCATGTAAGAGACCCTCCATTTCATCCTTAGCACAGCAAAATAAAGCAAAGGAAGATTTTAGATGATTAAAAAATGTAGAGAATCCTTAAGAAGGGACAAAGACTAGGTTTTCAAGTTATCCTTGAACAAGGATCTGGAATTAACATGATGAAATCACACCCCCAGCAAATATGAATGTGTGCTGTCAGCCTCAAACCCCTGACGGCACAGCTGGGTGGTGTCAGTCTTCGGAGGACAGAATTCAAAGACTGCAAGCAAGCTTCGTGTGTGCCAAGGAGTGTGACTCACTTGGCATGGGGGTGGGCTGGGGGGTGGAGGGGGGGAGTGAGGCTAAGGGTGTGAAGTCCCCACAAAGGAGGAGAAATAGAGTTCTCAGCACTGCCGGTCCCAACATGGTGACATCCAGACAAGCCAGCAGTGCAGAGGGAGGGAGCAGAGGCGTGCCGGAACCTCGAATTCGGACAAATGCTGGCCAGGAGAGAACTAAGGGTGGTTAAAATCGCATTTAGAAACAAAGGAAACACTGAAAGGAGACGTGGATGGTAGGTTAGTGCCTGCCGAGGGGCTGCCCTGTCCTGGAGGTGAAGCAGCTACAGTAGAGGACAAGTCAGACCCTTGAGATTGGAGGAGAGGGTGCCCCCCTCCAGCACCGAATTCCCCATCCCAGGAGGCCTGCAAGCAGTCACCAGTGGGGGCGGTGCAGAAAGAGCACTCCAAGTCAGCGGTCTCCCTTACGACTGGTCCTTCCCCACATACAGTGTCCAACACTTTGGGAAAGCAATAAGGTTACAGTGTTTCTCAGCTGGTTTTAAACCAAAGCTTTAAGATTTCAGGTAAAGAGCTGGTCGGTGGTGGCACACGCCTTTAACCCCAGCATCAGGGAGGCAGAGGCAGGCAGATCTATGAGTTCGAGACCAGCCTGGTCTACAGAGTGAGTTACACGACAGTCAGGACTACACAGAGAAACCCTGTCTGGTGTAGTGGGGGCAGGGCGGGGGGCGGGGGGAGGTGCTTCAGGTAAAGGCCTGGGGAAACAGCCCACTAGGTGAAGTGCTCGTCCCACAAGCATGCAATTCTGAGTTTGATTCCCAAATGTTAATGACATAACATATGTTAATAACACAATTCCCCTATGTTAATAACAGAAAACTTAATTAAAAATGAAAAGTCAGGTACAGCAGTGAAGAGGGAGATGGAGGATCAGCAGGCCCAGTGGCATCAGTAAATTCTGGTGTCCGAGAGAGGTCCTGTCTCAAAAGGTAAGGCGGGGAACAATTAAGAAAACCTTTGGATAGACACATTCGTCCTCCACACAGGCCGACACAGTGTACCCACACTCAAACGTGCACACACACACAATTAAAACAAATTTCAGAAAACAAACACAGATCCCAGGGAAAACAACCTGGCTCCAGACCCCGGCTTTGTGACTTTTTTAGTTGTGTGACCCTGATCAAGTCACTTAACCCCTCTGCTTTCCGTTTTGGTAGTCTACATGGCAGTGATAATTATAGAGATGTTATAAGGATCAAATAAATTAGCCTTTGGGAAGCAGGCGGAACACTGTGGGAACATCACGTTGTAAATGCGCTTGTTCCATCCAATAGGCATATGAGATGGCTGAAGACAGATGGTTCAGGGTCTTCCCCCTTAGCCTGCTCCACTGCAGTGGCAGCTCAGGCCGGAAAGTCAAGAGCCCAGAGGCAACAAACCGTGGAACTCAGGAATCACAGGCGCAGGCTCTGCTCACTCCAGACACACAGAGCGACCCTCCCCGTACTCAGAGTGGGGAGGCTTTGCGTTTAGTGACACCCCCGCCCCTCTGGAGCCCTGGGCACCCTGAGTGCATGGGTGGGCAACCTATGTTTGTTCCAGGGAGACACGGGGCCTGTTCTTCTCCTTAGTTGTTAACTGTTGTCCTGGCTTCTCCACATATTAACCCAAATTAGTAAAAAGGACTCGTAAAAGCATTTACTGGGCTCAGACTGCAGCGCTGCTGCAGGGCTTGGCGGTGACAGCTGCTGGTGCTGAGGGCTGAAGGTGGTGCCCACTGCATCCTGAACTCAGCCAGGCCCCAGCCAGCCAGCCAGCTCACCCAAAGRACCAACCCTGGGGAGCTCTGCCGTGGCAGACTGCGATGTGTCAGGCCGAAACTCACACTGACTACGTGCTTTGCGAAAGGAAAAGCCCATTAGTCGGACTTGAAGTGCAAAGCAAATCATCCTGCAGAGCTGATTGTTTGAATCTGTCCGTGTAGGAGGCTGGTCTTGAACTCCTAATCTTCCTCCATCTGCCAGCTTTCTGTGTTACAGGATGTCTACCCCATTTTGCAAAGAGGAGAAAGGAAGCATGGAGGATTGGAGCTGGCACACCTAGAAGATACAAGGCATGCTGGCCAGGACTGACCAGAAGCCTGCACCCCTCCCCACCCAGTCCCACAGATATGGGTGTTAAAAAATGGGTGAGGCCTTCCCCATGGGGTGGGGAGGAGCGTGATCATTGCTATCGCCTCTCTAAATTATTATTGTTGTTATTATAATAACTAGTGGTTGAGGTGAGTGGGTGGTGGATGTCAGATAATTACCAAGACCCCCAAATTAAAGTGTGGAGTCTCGACTTTTCCACGGCTGCTCCGAGATGAAAATGAAAGCTGGCCTCAGGAAGCCAGGGGAGAGCCCTATCCGGAGACCCGTGAGCAAGGCTGGAAAGGCTATGGGGAAAACTGGACCCAAGACTTAGAGAGCTGGAGCCGGACTTCGGATCCTGGACTGCACACAGAGCATCTGCCCTGCCCTGAGATGCCAGACTGCAGAGGATCTGCTGTGGGAACGCTGGGGAGATGGCAAATCTCCTCCGTGTCCTGTCCTGCGTTGGTACTCCCTCGATGACTGAACCCTAAATTCCTTGGCCACAGAGTGGGGACAGTAGCCCCACCTGTCTTGAGGGGCTGTGGCCAGTAAGGTAAGGGTTGGAGGAAGGCTCTGAGAAGTCAAGAAAAGTGAGTCTTCTTCTGCACCCCTCAACTTTTCTCAGGACCTCCAGCTTCCTTTGACATCAGGGTGACACCAGGAGACAAAACCCTGCCCTCTACTGAGTAGAACTACCAGTCTTAGCTTCTCTCTGCGTAAGACAGAACAAGGAATCTCTGCCTTTGGCCCCTCCCTGGCCCTGAGGACTGTGAGATGGACGGAGATATGGTCCTGGGAGGCAGGGTGGGAGGTAATGACAGTGGGCTCTGTTATTATTGTCATTACAGCGCTGTCCACCAGGCAGCAGGAGGTGACTCACCGTCTGCATTCTGAGGCTTGCCAGGACCTGCCTGCCAGGATCCCTTCATTTCAAGGCCCAGTCATTCCCAGGTCTCTGGCATCTTGGGGGCCATGGGGAGCTGTGACCCTAGCTCCTGGGGCGATGCTAACTCCTTCTGAGGAGTAAGGCCTGGTGGGCACCTCTGCGTGGGGAGCCCATGTGAGGGCCAGCCCTGCTCTGCTGTCAAAGGAGCCTCTCTCGAGCAGCGGTTCTCAGCCTTCCCCATGCTGCGACCCTTTAATACAGTTCCACATGCTGTGGTGACCCTAACCATAAAATTATCCATTGCTACCTCATAACTGCAATGTTGCTATTATGAATTACAATGTAAATATTTGCTATGCAAGATATCTGACATGTGACGCCACAGGGGTCAAGATCTACAGGGTGAGTATTGATGATCTAGATGCTGGGACGATGGTTCTTACACTGCATAGCTCAGCTCCTAAAATGGTCTGCTGCCGGAGGCAGCCCCACCCAGCCCCAACAACCTGAACACTAGACACCCTACAGACACAGCAGAGGATGGGACTCCTTTTAGCTGGTGCTTAGGAAGGAAAATTGCAGTGCAGACACCCAGACCATCGGGTGAGAGCTCTGTCCTCTGAGAAGCCATTCAGGCCAGAGTCAGTTCTGGGTTCTGGCCAGACTGGCCTCTCCCTCCTGGGTCTCTGCTGTGGTTCCTCGGTTGTCAGAGAAGGTGTCTTGGGTTTGCTTTTGATTGCAGCTGGAAGGGACCAACCAGGACTCACATCTGTGCACAAGGAAAGAGGCCTGGAGAGACTGAGCCTTGCTTAGATTCGGGGGCAGTGTGCTGGTCCTGATTCAGACTCCAGGGTGTTCCTGGGTACTGCATCTATTTAATAACAGTGGTGTCTACTACCATTTGCTGATAAAGTGGGGAGACAGAGGATGCTCTGGCCACTCCTTGCAGGCTAAGGCACATTCCCATGCATGCTTTTGAGTCCAGGGCTGTTGCTTTATCAATGGATCTAGTACTTTATGCTGAGATTTGCATGAGGTCTTAGGAATCCAGAGACAGAATATGGTAGGATCCTTGACACTACCCAAGATCAATGGTTTGCTGGAGTTATAGACCAGCAGTCAGGGATACAGAAGAAGAAGAAAAAATGCTCTGAGGAAATGGAGAAGACTTCTGGATGCAGTGACATCTAAATGGGTTTTGAAGGGTAGATATGAGTTTACTAGAGAAGGCCGTGAATGAAAGAGGTGAAGTCAATGTGGGGAAAATGTACACGGAAGAGCTGGTAGAAAGAGTTTTGTGCATAACAAATAGTTTAACAGGCTAGAGAGACAGCCACAGCCCAGCAGTTTAAGAATGCTTGTGTCACTTCCAGAGGATGGAGGCTTGGTTCCCGACACGTTGGTTGGCTCAGAACGTTCCGCCTCCAGCCCCAGGGAATCCAATATGCCCTTCTGAACTCTGGGTACTAGAACACATGCAGCACAGGGACACAGACAGACACATACATACACATTAATAAAAATAAATATGAAACAGATCAACTCAAATAGTTTGAGATGGCATAGAAGAATGAAGGGGGGTGGCGGTGTTGCAGATTGGGCTGAGACCAGCCCAAGGGAGGCTTTGGCGCTCAAGGAAGAGGCCAGCCAAGCCTGGATCTGAGGGTCTCCCAGCTTCTGCATTGTGTGGAACATCGAATTTGCATATCTTCTCCCCCACTCCTCATTGCTCCCCCTCCCAACCTGAGAACGTGCTGGTCCTTTTGAATCCGGCTTCCTGAGAGGCTGGCACTGCCAGCTGTGGCCACCAATGTAAGCTGTCTGCTTTCCACACTCCTTGGCCACGCCTTTCATGGTGGGACTGTTATGGAGTCTCATGCTGGTATGCGCAGGGTCAGGTTGTGTTGGGAGGCAGGATCAGAGAAACTGGGGCACAGGACTACAGCAAGCCCTTTCCTCTCTCCTGGTCTATCCCAGCTCCTGCCCTATTAGCTCCCTTAGCTGATACTCCAGGATGTCTTCAAACCCCCTCTCCAGACAGCAACTCCCCCTGATTTCTGGTTGGTGGCTTTGCCACCTCTGCTCTAGGATCCTGGAATATGGTAGCATGCTTCCTTTTGTCTAACAAGGAAATGGAGATTCTCTGACAGAGGACAGAGGTGCATTTGGGGGAGTTGCGGGCTTGACCCGGGTCTGTGTAACCTCTGACTGATCATTTCTCCTATCTACAATACTCTCACCTACAAAATGGGGACACGAGGCCTCTCTGTGCAGGGATCACATATGCCAATCAAGGCAGGGTTAGACTGGTGAGAGACTCAAGCAGAACACATTTCACTGTTTCCTCTGAGACAGGACACCTTAGCTTCCAGCTTAAAAAACAAAACAAAACAACAAAAACAACAAAAAACAAAGCAAAACAAAGCAGTGTCTCCGAGGGAGGGAGCTCCACACTGTGTGGCAATGACTCAGGAGTGAGGGGGGGTGCTCCCACCCTTATGGGCCAGTGGAGCCTCTTCTAGTGGGAGGAGACAGCTGTCACTCCTATTCCGAAAAGAAGGAAAGACTACAATGTGGACTGTCCCTCGAAAGCCTCAGACAGGTGACAGTTACTGACCTGAGTCAGGCCTATCAGCTGAAGTCTTCCTGCGTCATCCGCAGGCGGGCAGGCGGGCAGGCAGGCAGGCAGGCAGGCAGGCGGCCTGTGACTGTGGAGCTGGTTGGTAGAGTTGGCTCACCAAAGAGTATTTTGTATCTAGAATGACTAATGAATGAGCTGTCTCCACTGCAGGAGAATTACGCCACTTAAGCAAAACCCATCGGAGCTGGGCGTCTCTGAGATAGCGAATAGGAAATGCCTGTCAGGCTGATGCTTCAAAGCCAAATATACCCTCCACGCAGCTCTCGCTGTCTGTTTGCTAAGTTTACTTTATGCAAAATATAACTCAGATGGAAATATGTAGATGGCACTGTGCTCGCTCCCTCCCCCAGAGAAACAGGAAGGTAGGGAGAAGAGAGGTCCCCAGACAGCCTGTGGGTCTCAGGGAGGAGCAGCCAGGCCCTCCTCTGGAACAAAGAAAACCAGGCCCCTGCATGGGACAAGCTCTAGGGGAAAGGTAGGGAGCTGGGTTCCACTCCTGCCCGTTTTCCCCCGTGTGGTTTCAAGTCTAGGAATGGAGAACTGGACGAGGTCATACTCTGTACCCTCACAGCACATAGGACACAACAGAGGCACGGAGGCACCCCTCCCCAGCACGCTGGCCCCATCTCTCTCATGGATCTGACTTGTTGAGAGAACTGGGCTTATATAAGGAGATCTTGATAGAGTCAACATAGATTTCTTAGTCCATGTTGCAGAGGATGTTTTGGGGCATGGAGCAAGGAATAAATGCAGGTCCCTGGCAGAGAGTCTAGACAGTTATCCTGAGTTCCGGTGCCCACTCACCCCCTTTCCTACCTCCCCCCTCACACAGGGGTTCTGACCTTCATAGGGAAAGGCACTTAGGTTTATTCCTCAAGGAAGAGCTGGGCTAAGGGGCCTGGGCTTCCAGGAAGATCTGGAGATTAGCGCCCAGCTAAGCCGTGCAGGGAGAGTATGTAAGGTACCACTGAGGCTGCTCAGCTCTCTGACTCCCTGGGCTGCTGCCCTCGCTGCTTACTGAAACAGGTGGAGCTGCCACGGCGGCGTTAGATGCCCCAACAGATGAAACGCACTGAGTGCACTGAATCTTTCTGAGCCTTGGCCCTAGTCTATAAAGGGGACAGTGTTTGCCAAGCTTAGCAGAACAGAGGTGACATGTAACACGCCTACCACACAGTACGGCATCACTTTATCCCCCGCCTCATGGAAGCAGCTATATCTTCACTTTCGGGGCTTACAGAAGATTTCCTGCAGGGTGGGCTCCCATGAGCTAAGGCTAGACTTGGGCCCTTTAACCATTTCATCTATTCTCTAGACTGCCAACAGCCCTCCACTTAACCCTGTGTGCCCCCATAGTGAACAAAGAACATAAGGAAGCGTTGGAGAGTCAGCTCCGTCAGTAGAGTACTTAATATGCAAA
>BDUI01000012.1:1722669-1742018 GCA_002335545.1 Apodemus speciosus
GAGAGAGACCTGTCTCCTCTGTAACAGGCTTCAAAGAGTTTGGGACACTGGCCTGGGGTGGGACATAGGGAGGGAGGCCACTGTAGTACAAAGAATCACAAAAAATGGCAAAAACAAACAAAACCAAAACAGGCACAGGTGAACAGTGGTCAGTCTGGGTGCAGAGTGCAGCCCAAGTGCCTGGGGCGACCGGAGTAGAGCCCCATTTCAAGAGATGTTGGAGGGAAGGCAGGACAGTGCCCCTTGAGAGGGGATGGGCTAGGCAGGGCTCAGGCTTGTAGACAGGTTGGACTCAGGAGCTCACACGCACAAAGGTCAGAATAAGGAAGCAGAACGTTGCAGGATTTGGGAGGTCGGTGAAAGGCTGGCTCCTCAGGGTAAAAGGAGCGAGACTGACTCAGACTGGGACCTGCTGGGAAGGTGGTCGCAGTCACAAGAATGAGGCTTCTTCTAGTCACCAGTGCCACAGCTCTGTGAAGCCTCAGGAAGCCAGACAAAGGAACTGA
Organism: Apodemus speciosus; assembly: GCA_002335545.1. Taxonomy (NCBI): domain Eukaryota; kingdom Metazoa; phylum Chordata; class Mammalia; order Rodentia; family Muridae; genus Apodemus; species Apodemus speciosus. The sequence goes on from BDUI01000012.1 coordinate 1,723,176, forward strand.
AACACGTCTGGCCACCTGAGTAAACCTCGGACCAGAAGATCATTGGGAGGGTGGCAGTGTGCCTGCAGGCACAGTGGAGTGGGATGACTCTGTCTCCAACCTCAGCATGGCATCAGCAGTGACACTTCTCAGTTTTCCTATCTGAAAAGTGGGTATGTCATCATACACTACAGGGCTGCAGACGGAATGAGCCACTGTGAAGATTCCAGGGTACACGCATCCACACAGGTAAATCTATCCTAACTATGATAGTTCACGCCTGGGTGGGCTTCAGAAGCATGCCAGGAAGCACGTGGAAGAAGACTGTTCCTTGTCAGAAAGGGGAAAAATCACAAACGGCTGTGATAACACAGAAACTCTGTTCAAGTTCTTCCTCTGCCACAGTCTATCTGTGAGTCCGTCGCCCTGTTTCCTCGACTGCCCAGAGGAGCTGTTGATAGCAGCCTCTGGGGTGACTCTGACACTTCAGTCCGAGGACTGCGCACTGTCCCATCCAGGAAGTGCTTAGGCAATTGCTACTGCCAGGGCCCAGGTGGAACCACTGGGGGGCGGTGTGTGTGTGTGTGTGTGTGTGTGTGTGTGTGTGTGTGTGTGTGTGTGTGTGTGCAGAGAATGAATGGATCCCAGGGCTCTCCTCCTGCTCGCCTGATTGGAGAACGTCAGCAATGGAGATAGTTCTCCTTGCAGAAACAGAAGTCACAGCAGCCCACGTTTTCTGACAGACCGCTCCTGCATGCAGGGAGTTGGCTCAGAAACCAGGTGAACCACATCTGGAGGTGAAGAACAGCAGTGACTGGGAGGAGCTGAGGCGGGAGGGAGGAGAGGGGAGGAGCATTGGCTATGTAAGCAAACAAGTGATTGGTGTCTTAGTCAGGGTTACTACTGCTGTGGTCAAAACATCATGACCCAAAGCAGCTTGGAGCGGAAAGGGTTTCTCAGACTTACACTTCCTTATAATAGTCTGTCACTAAAGGAAGTCAGGACAGGAACTCACTCACACAGGGCAGGAGCTGAAGCAGAGGCCGCAGAGGAGTGCTGCTTACGGGCTTGCTCCCCATGGCTTGCTCAGCCTGCTTTCTTGTAGAACAGGGGACCGCCAGCCCAGGAGCCGCACTACCCACAATGGGCTAGGCCTCCCATCTCAATCAGTAACTAAAAAAATGCCCTAAGGGTTTGCCTAGAGCCCAGTCAGGCTCATCAATCGAGCCTCCCTCCTCTCGATGACTCTAGCTCCTGTGAAGCTGACCTAACACTAGCCAGCACATCCGTCACGTGCACTTCCTATGTTAGAGACTCAGGAGACAGCACGGCAAGGGGAAGCAGAGATCTTTCCCATCGTCAATACAGGCTGCTGGGGCAGCAGAGGGAGCTGTGGGAAGACCCTTCACCGGACCTCCGTGCTGCTGGCAGGAAGCAGGGTGGGGGTAGCGGGGTCAAACCTGTGCAAGGAGAGCGAAGGCAGGACGCTGGCTACCAGGACCGACCTGTATCCCGGGGTGAGAGCCTCCTCCTGACTGATCCAGCAGGTTAACTCTCCGGGTCTCCAATTCCATCCTCCTGTAAGATGGAATTGATGGTGTGTGCTGTGTGGACTTGTCAGTGATTCTTGGGGTGACACAATGTGAGTTTGTCCTTTCAACAAATGTCCTACCCACAGTAGCTGTGAGTTAGGAGGAATTATGGAATTTGGGGGAAATCTGACATGATGCGTACCGTTAGCAGGGTTGAGTGGATATTCTGGGGGTTTTAGCACTGTGGGGGGGGGGAGCCAGCTCCTACTGGGGGGAGAACACCACATCACCTGAGCAAGATGCAGCTCAGAGTAGAGCAGCCTTTGAGGCCGTTATCTAGGATAAATGTTTTCACCTTATTCTCTCCAAAAGCTTCCCAGACAGAAGTTGTATGGGCTCCTAGAACTCCACAATCTTAGTCAGAGATGGGCTTGCCCTGGTCCTTGGCTGACATGACAGGTCCCCGGTAGGAACACACCAAAAAAGAAAACATCATCACACAAGTTCTCCTGATGAGAGAGAGAGAGAGAGAGAGAGAGAGAGAGAGAGAGAGAGAGAGAGAGAGAGAGAGAGCTGAACGTCTCAAGGAGCCTGAGAGGACTCAGGAAATGCAGTGTACCAAAGCCAGCCTGAGAATGGACCCCTAAAGCTGTTCCCCCTACATCTTAACGAGGCAAACTCTGAAGCAGCTTCTTCTGTAATCTGACAGTGGAGAGGAGATGATGCTAAGAAGCCTCCACTCCACTCTGTGGGTTGCCATGACGACCCAACTTCTTCAAACAAGCAGAAACTACCTCACTCAGCATTTCCTTGTAGTACAAAATAAAATCAGTGCAGGTTTATAGGCAGAGCGCTACAAGGAAGGAAGCCTATTACCATAGCAGGTTCTTTGAGAGAGGCTGAAATCTGAGCCTGGGYGGGTGGGCCTTGTGCGCCCCGCCCCCTCGGCCTAACGGAGCTCTGCCCACACTCTCCTCAGCTGGTCTTCATTTGATCCTGAAATGATGAGCAGTTATGGAAAACACATCCCAGGTCAGTATGAGAGGGCCAGCGGTCTAGGTTCCTGAGCAGGAGAGCCCCAAAAGGAAGCAGAGGCAACTGACTGCGCACGGGAAACCTACTGAAGCCAAAGAGCCACGTGGCACACCGCAGCGACCTTCTGTTTGTGGATAGGAACTGACTCCTAGAGCAGAGACTCTGTTAAGTAAGAGAGCAAGTGCTGAAGTGATGCTTCTCAGCCCGAGACCCCCTAGGGGTCTACTGACTCACAGGATTGAAATTCAGATACCCTGCATATCAGATATTTATATTACAATTCATCAAGGTAATAACATTATAGTTATGAAAGAGCAGTAAAAGACTTTTATGGTTGGGAAGTCATCACAGCATTAGGAAGGTTCAGAACCCTTGCACTAGAGGAAGCCTGTCACCTAGGAGCACAGCCACCTGCAGAGCCCAGGCCCATGTTTCAAACAGGGGCTGGCACACAGAGAGCATCAAACCGTGGCCATCACAAAATGGCCATCACATGGCGGCCATCTCACTGTGACAACCACACTGTGGCCATCACCCATTTGTTTTCACACTGATGCCATTACACAGTGACCGTCTACATCGTAGACATCACACAGTGATCATCATCACACAGTGACCACCACACACTTGGCCATCACTCGGTGTCCATCACAAAATTACCAACACACGGTGTCCATCATTCAGCGGGCATCCAACAGTGATCATCACTGGGTGGCCATCACACATTGATCAAAACAGTGGTCATAACCCAGTGATGATCACACGGTAGCAATCATCAAGTGACCGTCATACAGTGACCATATACAGCCTCCATTCCACTGTGGCCATCACGTGGTGTCTACCACACAGCGGCCATCACAGGGCTATCACACAATGACAGAGGGAGAGAGGTGTGCTACTTACTTCTTTTTTCAAGAGCTCTGCTTCCTGGAAAGGAGGAGCCACCTTCCTTTAGTTCAGGGGGAAGACAATGGTAGCGGCCCGCCTTGAGCTTCAACCCTGGCAAACACACTCACGTATTGAAGTGACGTGGAAAGTCCACAAGCTGTTCCAAAGGATGCTCAGTGCCCTACCAAATCATCCACTCATTCACTCAGCTACGTTTATTTGGGGTCTGTTCTGTGCAAAGAACTTCTCTTTGATTTGTTCTATTGAAATTCTGTCTGAAAGGAAATGGCTTTTCCCCTCTTTCCAAGCTGTGTTCCCTGGAAACGCTGTAGGAAAGGGGTGCTCAGATACCCCAAATACTGTGATCATTTTGCTTTGGAAGTATTGTTTTCTGAAATGAAGAACAACCCCTGGTAAAGACAAGATTTGTAAGATGGTTCCAGTCATAAAAAGTCAGTGTATTCTAAAACTATGAAAAGTATGTTGTATTTACATACAAAACAGAATTAGGTTCTAGGCACAGACCAACATAAGTTTTCTATCTATTCAAACAACTGGTGTGGTACCAAGATGACACATGAACTACCAGACAAGACTGGACCTACTTATTTTGTTTTTGTTTTTTTTTAAAGATCTATTTAATTATTTTACGTATATATGTACATTATTGTTGTCTTCAGATACACCAGAAGAGGGCATCAGATCCCATTACAGATGATTGTGAGCCACCATGTGGTTGCTGGGAATTGAACTCAGGACCTTTGGAAAAGCAATCAGTGCTCTTAACCACTGAACCATCTCTCCAGCCCCCTTGTTTTGTTTTGTTTTGTTTTGGGACAAGGTTTCACAATGAAGCCCTGGCTGGCCTGGAACTCACTATGTAGACCAGACTTGCCGAACTTCCAGAGATCCTCCTGCCTCTGCTTTCAGAGTGCTGGAATTAAAAGTTTGTGTTACCACCCCCAGCTAAAGGCTGCCCCATTTAGGACACCACTCTGTACCTCTCTCCAAGTGGCTCCTCAACCAGCCTCCAACATAAATATGTCACACGCAGCTAGACTGCCTGTAGGGGGCAGTACAGCTTCCCCTATAATCAGCAAGCAGTGTGCTCGAGTGCTTTCCCATGGGTAGAATACTGAGAGATGTAGGGTGATAGCGCACAACCTCCAAGAACAGCCGTTGAACATTAGGGACTCTATCCGCATCACTCCAAGTTCCCACTCTGTTGTATCCTGCTACATTTCCATTTGTTTGGCATCGGCAATGGCCAGATCCTGATGTGAGGTCTCTGGAAAGGGTGATGGGCAGGACATAACAAAACAGTGTGTCCAAGAACACCTGGGCTGCAACGCTGGGACCCATCCCCCACACATACAAAAAGTGTCACCTGAACCAGGGGCAGGCCTTTGGTAAATCCTCTGGACAGTTACTGACCTCTTCCAGAGGAGGGTCAACAGCATTCTTTACACATTACTCCCTGATTTGTTCACCGTGGTTCAGTTGTAAATCCACATAGCCAACTACCTCACAAGGTTAGAACATCTGGCTTCTCAACTGAAGGTATGCTAAGGAAGAGTCATTGTCTTCTGTGGAAATAAAGTACACCTCTGACAGGACCAGTCAAGGCACTGGGTTGAGAGGTCAGCTGATGTGCATCCAGCCCAATAATCAACTAAATCTTGTTTCAATCTCAGATCTTATTTCCCACAAAAAGGAGCAATCATTTCTAATGACTCCAGAAAAGCACACATACTTGTCAGGAATCGAAGACCAATACCTGTGACGCACGGGAGCGCTAGCCTCTACCATCTGATTCCTTTACCGAAGTGGGTTCATTTGAGCTTCAAAGGTCCAGCTTCTGCTGCTGCAAGGCCTTGGTTGCTGCTGTCCTGGCCACGCAGGGGCAGCTGCCACCCTGCCAGGGCAGTCCTAAGCGTGGGGACCCAGCCGGAGCTTGCAAAGGAGATCTGATAAGGCTGTGACTTGTTTACTCTCCCAGCAGAGGTAAAGGGTGGGCTGAAGGATCCAGGCTGTCTTAGCTGCCCTGTGTGTTTTTGGGGGTGGAGGTGATGGATGAGAAATCCAACCGTATCTCTCACACAAATTTGCCTTCTCTGCTTTTCTTGGTGGAGGCAGTCTCAGTCTTAAGGTAAAATGAGGTGACTTTGCCCTCAATGGTGAGCTAGGAAAGCCGTGCTGTAGACACGTCCGGAAGACACGGGGAAGAAGTCTGAGGCTTGTGGGGTAATCCCTGGAGAGAAATGTGAGAGCCGATCTTGTAGATCTTGCAGGAGATTTGCGGTTCACAGCCCCACAGAGCACATTTTGTATCCGTTTTGTTAAGAGACCAAGCGGTCCACCAACAGCTGGTGTGGGCAAGCCTGTCTCAAGCAAGTGGCTCTGTCCATGTATCAGGCTCGTCTGGGCACAAAGCAGGCCTGACATTTGTCACCTGCTGTGTCTAGGGGATGAGAAGGGGCCAAAGAGAAAGAAAGAGAAGATACAGATACAAAACACGAAAGTCAAGACAAGTTCCCTGGGTCACTTCTCATCTCGGCCTGTTCTCTGAGGAGTCAACATCAAGTCCTTGGAGTCAGGAAGAACTGCATCATGGGAGTGTCTGCGACTGTTGTACCTTTTGAAGGGGAACTGACTTCCAAATATACACAGGAATGTATCTTTCAGAGGTGTTCGAAGTTGCTTTCTTTAGCAAAGACAGCAGCAGCCACAGCATCTCTGATACCTCTACCAGCTGGCCTTGGGCTCTGCACAGCAACCTTCCCAATTTAGGACACACTTCAGGAGAGGCCCAGAGGGGCAGACTTCCTTGCAGTGAATCAAGTTCACAAAGCCAGTGCGCTCATGGGTGGCTTTAGGTCCTACGTACCTGTGAGAATCACCTGCCAAGTATTTAAACACCCACACTTGGTCCCACAGCTGGAGATTTTGGTTTAATTGCTCTGGGCCAGGCCCCAGGCACAGGTGTGCTTTAAAGCACCCCAGGAGAGTCTAATCCGAGCAGAGCTGAGAATCACTTGATTACAATAGGAGAGGGTCTCGGCCTCACATTCACATCTCAGCTACCTTTCATTTAAACATATTTCTAACAGTCCAGTTGTCTGGCTTTCTGGCTGGTGTGAGATTAAAAGCTGTATATTCAGAGGAAGAGAAAGGCTGCTAATGGTATGAACGAAACACAGCAGGAAACAACACATCCGATCTGATCACAAGGTAAAGACAGAAAATCCATCAAAAGGAAACAGAGCATTCAGCACCCTCACACACACCCCAGTATATTCTATTTACAGTAAGGCCTGAAGAGATCATTCAAGGGGAGTCAGGAGAGTGAGGGCTATAGTGATCCAGGGAAGTGACACACATTGTCCATGATCCGTAAGGCATATGTAGACGGGTGCTACCAAGATGCCGCCACTGGATTACCACAGCCCTCCTAGACACACATTAGCCCATTTTCCAGGTGAAGAAACTAAGGAGGATCTTTAACTTGATCAACTTTGAACCGGCAGTGAGCTTTAAAGCCAGAATCTGTTGTTTTATTGATTTCCAAACAGGGTTTCAAAACATACTCCAAGTTGTCCCCAAACTCCTAATCATTCTTCTTCAGCTTTTTAAACTATCATGGAGGGCACAGATCTGAGATTAAAACGGCAACTCATTTGATTTGAAAGCCTGTCTGTTTAACCCAGTGCTCACATGTGGTTGAATGTGCTGTGTCTGTTTTGTACTCTTCAGGATGACCCAGTCAGTGTCTAGCACTGACTCATGCTGGAAGTCCATCTGCTCAAGATGTTCACTTAGAGAACAGCCACACACGTGCACATGAGCAAACACATACAAATGCACTCTCCTTCACAGTGATGAAAGAACTGGGCATCCATTTGGGAAATAAATAAATAATACAAGTTATTTCCCAACTCACACCATCCATCAAAATGGATACCAGATGGCTAAAGGCGGAAATGAAACCATCAAGGTACTAGAAGAAAATATAAGTGAATATTTTATAATCTTAGAATGGGGAAGGACTTTCTAAACATGTCAACAAAAGCAGAAACCATAGAGGGAAAGATTGATAGATTTGACTACATAAAAAATTAAAAACTTATGTACATCAAAAACCAGCATAAATTGAAAAAATACTCAACCTCACTAACATTCAAAGAAAGGCAAATTAAAACAGCAATGAGGGACTCTCTTTTTCTTTCTCTCTTTCTTTTCTTCCTTTTTTTTTTCTGATCAGATCAGCAGTGATTAAAAAGAATGATAATGCCGAGAGCTGGGGAGGGGAACCCGCGTTCCCACATGGGTGGAGGCAGCGGGAATCTCTCTGTTTCTGGAAGACATTTTGACTCAACGTATAAAGAGCCCATGAAGGCACACACTTCTGACTTAGTAATAAAAACATATTCCGTGAACAACACACTCATACATACTCAAAATGGTCATTGAAGCCAGTCGGTCCAAAAAGAAAATAAAATGTTGGAAGAGGAGGAAACTGAGAATCTAGAAGCTAAATGTTTGACAAAACTGAATTAGTCAACTAAATCGTGACGTGCCACCTGGTGGAGCACAGCAATCAAACATGATGCTGGCCAGAAGGGCAGACCAATGGTACAGGACAGAGAACCCCAACCTAGACACAGGGGAGGCGCTCAGTTTCAGTAAATATCAAACCAGCGAGGCAAAGGTGGGTCTTTAAATAAATGGAGCTTGGCTAACTGGGGAAAAAACTGGACCAATATTTCAAATAGTACAACTAAATCAAAGCTATAAATACAGAAAATAACCAGAAGAATCATAGAATTCCTTTATAATCTCAGAGTAATGAAGACATTTCTAAGTGATTCAACATTTACATGATGAAATAAGACTGACAGATAGATACATCACAGATATATTAAAATATATTAAATACATTTTAATTATGTAATTAAGTATAATTTTAAAATGTATAAAATACAAAATCTATGATTAAAATATATTTAGAAATATTAAAATTCTTGCTTGGCAAAAACCACCAAAAACAAACTAACCCTGTAATCTAGCTCTTGGGATGGAGAGGCAAGAGGGCTGTAAGGTTGAGGCAACTTAGTGAAACCCTGACTCAAAAAAAAGAAAGTAAAACAAAAGTCACCAGGTGGGGATTTATAAGATTCAGTCAGAGAGGAAGGAAGGAAAGAAGGGAGGGAGGAGGGAGGGAGAGGAGGGAAGGAGGAGGGAGGAAGGAGGAAGAAGGAGGGAGGGGAGGAAAGGAGGAAAGGAGGAGGGATGAAGGAGGGGAGAAAAGGAGAAAAGGAGGAGGGAGGAAGGAGGAGGGATGGAAAATGGGAGGGAGGAAGGAGGGAGAGGAGGGATGGAGGAGGGAAGAAGAAGGAGGGAAGAAGGAGGGATGGAAAAGGGAGGGAGGAGGGAGGGAGAGAAGGAAGAGGGAGGGAAGAAGGGAGAGAGAGAAGGAGGGAGGAAAGAGGGAAGGAGGAGGGAGGGAAGAGGGAAGGGAGGAAGGAGAAAGGGAGAAAGGGAAAGAAGGGAGGGAGGAGGGAAGGAGGGAGAGGAGGGAAGGAGGAGGGAGGAAGAAGGAGGAAGGAGGGAGGGGAGAAAAGGAGGGAAGGAGGAGGGAGGAAGGAGGAGGGATGGAAAAAGGGAGGGGGGAGGAAGAGATGGAAGAGGGAGGGAAGAAGGGAGGGAGAGGAGAGAGGGAAGAGGGAAGGAGGAGGGAAGGAAGAGGGAAGGAGGAGGGAGGGAAGAGGGAAGGAGGAGGGAGGGAAGAGGGAAGGAGGAGGGAGGGAAGAGGGAAGGAGGGAAGAAGGGAGGGAGGAAGGAGAAAGGGAGAAAGGAGGAGGGAGAAAGAAGGAGTGAGGAGAGATAAAAGAAGAGAAGGGAGGAGGAAGGGAGAGAAGGAAGGGAGGGAGGAGTGAGGGAAGAGGAGGGAGGGAGAGAGAAGGAGGAAGAAGGGAGGGAGAGGAGGGACAGAGAGAGAAGGAGGAAGGAGGGATGGAGAGGGAGGGAGGGACGGGACAATCTCTGCTCCTCTGTGAGAGCTTGCTGCACACAGATATTTGGCTCCTCGTCCATCCAGTCGTCCATCCAGGCAGCTCTGGCCTCTGACAGGCCGACCTGGAGGCGGGGACCCAGACAGGACACATTTGCATTTGACTATTGTCCAAAGAGAGCAGTGGAGCCTGGGCAGTGGGGGCCTAAGAAGAGGAACAAGCAGAGAACCAGGTGAAATGGACGAGGAAATGATTTTCAAGGCATGCTATTTTTTTTATTTATCAATTTAATATATAACCACAACGTCTTTTGTGTCATCACAAGAAGCTTTCAAGATTCCATCTAGTGCAGAAAGTAGGTCACAGAAACAGAAGTACATGTCAAATAATCCCACTTTGTCTTTGGAAAACAGATTTTTTTTTTTTTTTGAGACAGGGTCTCTCTGTGTAGCCCTGGCTGTCCTGGAACTCACTCTGTAGACCAGGCTGGCCTCGAACTCAGAAATCCGCCTGCTTCTGCCTCCCAAGCACTGGGATTAAAGGTGTGCGCCACCAAGCCCGGTCTGAAACTTTGCATTCAGGGCTGAGGATGTAGCTGAGGTGGCACAGTGTCCATGGCTCCACCCCCATCGCCACGAGAAACCAGGAGTGGAGACACGCCCTGCCTGAAGTCCTGGCACTTGGTAGTCTCACAGCAGGGGCATCAAAAGCTCAGGTCATCCTCGGCTGTACAAGTTCTAGGCCAGCGCGGGTAACAAAAGAGCCTGCCTCAAGACACCAAAAAAAACCAAACCAAAACAAAACAAAACAAAACAAAACAAAACATATTTATGTGGTTCTACTCGCATAAAGAAATAGCAAACTAGCTGGGTAGTGGTGGTCGTCCATAACTTTAATCTCAGTACTCTGGAGATAGAGGTAGGTGGATCTCCGTGAGTTCATGGCCAGTCTGGTCTATAGAGTGAGTTTCAGGACAGCCAGGCTACCACACAGAGAAACCTTGTCTCAAACAAACAAACAAACAAACAAACAAACAAAAGTATCTATAAGAAGATTTGGGAAGTATGTTACCAAGTATTCTCTGTGTGTGACTATCCATGACCCCATGTGAATCTCTCTCTCTCTCTCTCTCTCTCTCTCTCTCTCTCTCTCTCTCTCTCTCTCTCTCTCTCTCTCTGCCTCCCTCCCTTCCCTCAATGATAAATAACATGGTCTTTAAATAATTAAAAAACAGAAACAAAACAAAAAAACAGATCTCTCAAGAAACATGCTGAACTTGTGCTAATTTACCCATCCTAGGTCGCTGCATGCGTGCGGGGTGCTGGCTAACTGGATAGCTGTCTGCACCCACTCTCCTAAGGTATCAGTAAGCATGGCCGTGGGCCTCAGCAGAGAGCCCTTCTTCTGTTCCCGTGAGCGCCCTGAGTGCCAGGTATCAGCTGCCATGCTGAATTCAACAAAACCTATATCTAAAAGTCAGATGCTGGGGCAAGGCCGGCTTCCCAGGAGTGGACGGTTTAGCCATTTGCCTTGCAGCAGGAAGGTTACAGACCTGTTGGACCAGCAGTTGGTTCAAGGACAGCCCAGCCTGTGAGATGGCTCAAAGGGTAAAGGTGGTTGCCACCAAGCCTGGTGAACTCATTCTTGGGACCAACAAGATGGAAAGAGGGATTCAATTCTCAAAAATCTGTCCTGGGCAGGGTGCAGAGAGGGCTGGGGCTCAGTGGTTAAAAGCACTGTCTGTTCTTCCAGAGGTCCTGACACCAATTCCCAGCAACCACATGGTGGTTCACACTCGCAACCCTCTGGAATGGGATCTGACGCCCTCTTCTGGCATGTAGATGTAGGCAAGCAGATAGAGGACTCGTAAAATAAATAAATCTTTAAAACAAACAAACAAACAAACAAACAAACAAGCCTGTCCTCTGTTCTCCAGTCATGAGATTTTTGCATACTTTTATCCTTCTCCCACACAAATCAATAAATAAAAGCATGAAAAATGCAGTTCAAGGTAAGAAACACCCCCCCCCCCACACACACACACACATACACACAGAAAGTTCAGGACAGGGGCGAGCCCCAGGAACATGACTCCCATGTTCTTCACTGTTGGCGGGAATTTAAGGCAATACCCTCCAACCCAGCCTCTTGCCCTCCAGCTCTGCCCTGTCTAGTTCATTCTCCAAGCCCACCACCCTCCTGGAAATACAGCTAATTATTGTATTCCTGGGATCAAACATATTGTTCAAAACAGTATTTCTCTAACTCTACCACTAAAAAGCTACCACTCAGCAGACAAAAAGGAAGAAATGTCTTCAGTTCTCCCAGAGGACTTTGTAGTCTGAAGCCCTGGACAGCAGGCTCTCAGCCTCACCACATGGCTCTCTTGGAAGTCTCCTGTGTTCTCTTAAAGAGTCATGAGATTTTTGCATTCTGTTGCACAGTATATCTGAATTTCTTTTCTTATATGAAATTGTTTAAAATTATTCACCTCCAGGAAAACTGATGCTTCTGAAGGAAAACTGTGTTTATGGAGAGGTTTCAAGTGTCCTTTTGAAAGACCACCAGTGGGTAACTGCAAGCTCTGGTGAGAACGTTTTTTATGGTTTGACCCTCACAAGGAAAATCTTCCTGTGCTTTTCCCCCATCACTCATCACTGGGCCACCTGGACTCCTGACCTTTCCTGACACGCCATCTTCCTCCTAGTCCTGAGGGGACACTGCCTACTCATTGATAACCAACCAGAGACTAAAGACCCACTTATGTGCTACGTCTGTGCTTTAGAAGCAGTAGCTTGGTGTTCAAATCCTGATTTCATTCTTCACACTAGACATCTTTACCTAACTTCTCCATCACATCTACAAACTCCTCAAAGGGCTGTTATAGAAGTGGTGTAAGGCTCAGGCTGCCCAGTGCGTAACCCAGGCTCTTTACCCTTCTCCAGCTCCTGCTGCAAGTCATGTGCAGCTCGCGTGCTCTACACGTGTTCACTACACCACACATGCTCTACACATGTTCACTACACCACGCATCCTCTACACGTGTTCACTACACCACACATGCTCTACATGTGTTCACTACACCATGCATGCTCTACACATGTTCACTACACCAACATGCTCTACACGTGTTCACTATAACATGCATGTTCTGCATGTATTCACTATACAGCACATGCTCTACACGTGTTCACCACACCACACATGCTCTACACAGTTCACTATACCATGCGTGCTTTACACCTGTTCACTACACCACGCATGCTCTACATGTGTTCACTACACCATGCATGCTCTACACGTGTTCACTACACCACGCATGCTCTACATGTATTCACTTGGACACTCTTCCATAACTGCCAACATTTTCTCCAAGTAGATCAGTGGCTTCTCACATCTCAGAAGTTTCTTATTTTTTACCTATGATCTCTTGATCTGCTATTATGAAATAAACATATATATATGGATTTTTAAATTTGTTTTTGTTTGTTTTGGGATGAGGTCTCTATTATGTAGCCCTGGCTGTCCTAGAACTCACAGAGATCCACCTGCCTCTGTCTCCTGAGTGCTGGGATTAAAAATGCACCACCATGTCAGGCCATAAAACATACTTTAAATAATAGGTTCCCTAACATTTCACTCCTTTAAAAAATTAATTAATTTGGGGACTGGAGAGATGGTCTACTGGTTAAGAGCACTTCCTGCTCTTCCAGAGTTCAGTTCTAGCACCTGGTGGGAATTGGTTTTACTGTTTTGGATTAATCAGGAATCTGTATGTCCAAACACTGAAGGGTCTTTGACTCCAACTGGTTTTTGATCCATCAATAAAGAGCCAACAGCCAATGGCTGGGCGGAGAGAAAGGAGTGGAACTTTTAGATTGTGAGGCCTAGGAACTGGGTGAAAAGAAGACAGAGAATCACCATGACTCGGGTGAGAAGGGTGGGATGTAAGAGCCACAGGAGACGAAGCCAACCGGTCCTGTAAGAATTGGGGTAAGTAGCCGCTGGCCACTTCCTCGATTGGGCCTGGGGTAGCAGGGGAAGGTTTAAGAGTGCCCAGCCTTTGAGCTAGTCACAGCATATCACAAATTAACTGATGTGTGTGTTTGTTTCATTCCAGAATCCAGATTGCTCCTGGGTGGGTGTATGACCGCCGAGAGCCAAAGTGGCGTGTGTCTTAGCTAAACTTGCAGCGCCAAGCCTGCCTGGGACTACTTACCCCTGCCTGTGACTCCGGCTCCAAGTGACCTAAAGCCTCCTTTTGGGTACTGAAGTCCCCCTCCCCCACAAACGTACAAATAAAGTAAAAATTGAACTTTAAAAAATTAACCAATCAATTTAGCATGCGTGGTCTATGCGTGTGTGCATGCCTATGCAGGGGCACTCACCTTTGCACGCGTGTGGAGGCCGGAGGTCAGCTTCAGGGGTTTTCCTCTATCACTCTCTACCTTATTTCCTTTGGGGTGGGGGGACCAGCTACTCCTCCCACAGGGGTGTTGGGGATCTGAACTCAGGACCTTGTGCATTCTCTTTGAATACCCAGAGTGTTCTCTGCCAAGCCTTTGGCACTCAGCTATGCAGAAGCGAGCTGGGAGCCACCCACCAAGACCATAAACACCTTGGGCGTGCAGCCCCGCCTCCCTACCTCCCAAAGCACCTTACTCACCTTGTGCTTAGAACACACCTAGTAACTGCTTGTGGCATAAACAAACGCTTCACACATATGATGTGGGCGGGAAAGGGTGGAAGGCGCGGGAGCCCTCTCCAAATGAGCCGTTATGCAGAAAGGGTCATTGTTATAGGAGGCAGAGCTGGAGGCAAGCCCTTCTCTCCGCAAGGACCAGCGCCCCCAATTACACCAGCTGGCCTCAACTTCTGTGTGAGCTTGATTAAAAGCACCCTCTCTCCAGTGTCTGGAAACCCCTGCAAGGAAAGTTTGCTGCCCAAAGTTGGCTTTTGACTAGAGTCTTAACAAGAGGCTTCAGCAGGCTGCGTAAAGAGACAATGTCACTTTAGAGGAGCAGCTGGAAGCGGCAGTTAGAAGAATTATTTTAATGAATACATTTCCTTTCAATTGTATGGGAATATCAAGATCCCATTAGAATGGGGAAGCAATTAGAACTAATAAAGATGAATGCACAGTGCTCAGTGCATGCGGAATAACAAGCAGCCAACAAAGGGACTCCCTGAGCAGGCTCTAATCCAAGGGAGGCCGAAGCCAGCAGAGGGGGAGAGGCTCTGCTCAGCCACTCAAAGCCACCGTGTCCTGCACATTCTGATCACGGCCTGGCCCACAAATGGTGTGAGTTGTGGCCTCCGAGGTGGGGGGCGGCCTCCACCCCCTCCTGGGTCAGCCTCTTGGGGGCTGAGATGGACTGCTGGCAGCCCCTTGGCAACAGCCATTCAAACCGGGCTCTGGCTCCAAGCCAGCTTCTAGCTTGTCCCTCCAACGAGGCCTCATTGTGTCCAGGTGGCGAATGCCTTCTCGTCAACGCTCCTTAGAGGTTTGGAGAGGGACTGGGACAGTGAGGAGGGAAGAGAGGGTGAATGAGAAGGGGCCCTCTGCCCTGCTGCTCCTCTCCCCTCCTCCACGCCCACAGCCTGTGCCTCCTCTGAGTTTGGGGTTATGTTACAGTCAGTGGTGAGTCACAGGCAGCCAAACACAGAAGTACTGTTGCTTACACAATTGCTCTTCAAAAGGCAACAAACAATTTTCATTACCCAAGTCAGATCAAATCATTCGCCTGGCCATCCTGCCTCGTTCGCAGCCACACAAACAGGCCCAGAGCCTCACGCG
Organism: Apodemus speciosus; assembly: GCA_002335545.1. Taxonomy (NCBI): domain Eukaryota; kingdom Metazoa; phylum Chordata; class Mammalia; order Rodentia; family Muridae; genus Apodemus; species Apodemus speciosus. The sequence goes on from BDUI01000012.1 coordinate 1,738,418, forward strand.
TTGCCCGTTCCACTCTGACAGCACTGGGCTACGTTCTGCCTTGGGTTCTGAGGACAAACAAAGCTCTTTCTCTCCTTCATTTGAGCTGGATCTGCTGCATGGCTGTCAAGAGGGAGCAAGGGAGACACAGTGCCCTCCGCAGTGAGGTCCCGCTCAGGTGTGGGCCAGCCTGCTACTCACACCTGTGCGGGGGCAAGGGCTGCCGGACTCCCGGACTCCTGGACTCCCGTGCCTGAGGTTTAGGAGGTGTCCAACAAGATAAGTCTGGCCCTCCACCAAAGTATTCGCTGGCCCCTAATGCAGCGTCTGTACTTGACATTTCTTTGTTTAATCTCTTTTGGCCAGACATTTTTTTGAACCAGGAATGTGTAAACTCATTCCGAAATGTCTGTAGGAGAGGCCAGTTGCACATTCATTACTAGGATTTTTCTATTCCTTCTCTTAAAAAAAAAAAAAAAAACTTCAGGATCTTATTAGGACCTTGAAATAACCCCATGGGGTAGACAACCAGAGTTCATTGAGCCCAGTGATGAGGAAAACACAGGCCCCAGGGTCAGTGTCCTACTCAAGGCCACAGAACCACCAGTAGGTAAGAACCTGGCTCAGTGCAGACTCCAGAGTCTCAGTGCAGACATCCCAGGAGATGGCACCCTGAGATTCCTGTAACTCCTTATCCCCACCCCACCCCACTTCCACCACACCCCACCCCTACCCCACCCCCCAACCCCAGCCCCACACTAAGCACCAAGGGCTAGGAGGGCACCTGGAGGACTCGTGTCTACAGCCACCACAAGACTTGCTTTGCCATCATCCCCTTTCTTCCCTTTCCGCAGCTCAGATAAAGATTGTCTGGGAAGTTTCCAGGACATGGTAGATATGGTAAGGACTGGGAAAGACGGCTGCACCTGTCTCCCTCAGGAGGACACTGGCAAGGATAAAACCATGTCTGTGCGCCTGCCATGCCCCTGGCCTCCCACACCTGGAGACCTATTCCTTGAACTTTTGAGAGTTATAAATGTATAATTTTGGAGTTAAATTTATACGCTATGAAGCGCACCAGTGTATAGTTTGGCAAGTCGTAACAAATGTAGTCTTATACTAGAGAGACAGAGAATGCTCATCTGCACAAAGTTTCTGCCAACCCTTTCCAGTCAGATGTACCCCTGATCTCCAGGGTCCTGATCACATCACATAGGCCAGTTCGCCTGCCTTACACACACACAGGACTCTGCCACAGGTGTCACCCTGAACACATGAGATCCTACCACGGTGCCTTCTGTCTCTCGGTTGGTGTACTGGCCGCTGGGGTCACCCATATACTTCCTGTACTTTGTTCTTTTTCAAAAACTATGTATTGAAAAGTGAAATCATGAAACTTTCTGGTTAAGTGGATGGAGCTGGAAAAAATTATCCCGAATGAGGTCACCCAGGCCCAGGAAGACAAACCGAGCGCCGCACATTCTCTCCCATCCGCTGATCCCAGTTTCAAGTCATCTGTTGTGGAGTTTAACTTGGAACACAAAGCAGAAGCCAGGGAACTGAAAGGAGACACTGGGGTGCTTTAGGGGAAAGGGGTGCTTATAAATAAAACAAAAGTAGACAAGTGGACCAGTGGGGGGCAGGAAAGCTTAGCCAGGGAGGGGGTAACCAAAGGAAAGAAAGAGCCATGTGGAAACCTACTATCTCACAGTCAATTAAATTTGATAATTGGAGGGACTGGCAGAACACATGCAATATGAAAAAATGGGGGGCACACACTAGAGGCGAAGGTTTGGCCTGGGACAGGGTGGGTGGAAGGAGAGGGCAGGAACGAACCAAAACTAAGGGTAGATGGGGAAACTTTGTGGAAACCCATTAGTATGGAAGTTAATTTTAAATTTCATTTTTTAAAAGGTGTTCAAACGTAAATATCCTGAATGGATGGACAATGTCACTGTCAGAATCCATGGGCTGTTAAATAAAAATGGCCGTACACTGGGCACGGATTACCTCTCTAGGAGAGAGTGTCAGGCAGGCCCCAGAGGTCTCAAACTACTGCCTTGCTCTTGGTTATCCATCATAACTCCATGGTAAGATCCTATTGCTGAAGACACAGCACACTTAGCGACAGGGCAGAAAACCAAGTCGGAACCCTCGTCCTTGCTGAGCAGCACTGCTGAAGGCGCTGTGCAGGCTGCTGGGGAGAAAGGGCATCAGTGGTTCTAGCCAGCACCGTTATGTTTGTTTGTTTAGTTAGTTAATGAGTTAATTTTTGGAGATAGGGTCTCTTTATATGTCATTGGCTGTCCTAGAACTCACTATGTAGACCAGACTGTCCTCAAACTCAGAGATCCAACTGCCTCTGCCTCTGCCTCTGGGATTAAAGGTATGCATCACCATGCCCAGCCTGTTTTTATTAGACTTGAGGCCTGTTCTGCTGTAGAGAATTCATACTGCTCATACCTGCTGCTGTAGTTCTGGTCAGAAACCCATGGCTAGAGAGAGAGGCTGCAGGCTGTGGAGTAGAACCTGCTTCTATTATTTTGCTAAATTGTCTTGCTGTTCAATTGACTGCTGAATACCTATGCTTACACCCAAAGACCTGGGCTGCTCTCAACCACAGTCAACGAAGCTTTTCGCAGTGGACAGCAGTCAAAGGAGAGTAGCGTTACTGGCTAAAGATCTGGAAATAAATAACTGAGTTCTCAGCCCTACAGGAGATGTCTGTATCAGTGCCTGACCCTGAATGCTCAGGGTATCACAGAAGAGGAGAGAGGAGCTCTGTGAAGAGCACATGTCTGAACATGACTTCTACCTCCTCTACAGGACCATCTCTCAACCCAATGGCCACCATCTTCAGGAGTTCAGATCGCCACAGCTGGCCTTGCTGACTGTTCACCTTCTCTCATAGCAGAAGTGGTGGAAAGGGGCAGAGTACCCTTACCTTAGTAACTAGCCACTCCTCCAACAAACAAGTCTGCCCTGATTGCCTAGAGGTTCACAGGCTGGGAGGAAGTGGGGAGAGCGCCACTGCGGTGCGTGGGGGAGTCCTCTTTCGAGTGGCACGCACGTGCTCTGGTGCAGCAGCGCTCTGTCAGTGAGCCTAATGCACTCACGGGCTTCACAGTATGAACTTCAGTGGAATTGCACCCTGGTTTACCGCTGAGGTCTTGGGAGAAAGAGCAGCCTGTGTCTACCTCTCCTTACAGGTAAGGAATTTCAGCAACACTGGGGCACTCAGGAACTGACGGCATCTGTGGTTTATGTGGCCAAGGCCAATCCAAGCAAAATTCCAGCGTAGACGGGGGAGGTACTGAAGACCCCCATCGCCAGTTACTATTGACAGTTGTTAACTGCTGCAGGAGGGGAGTCATTCTTCTTTTGGGGTATGGGCAGTGATAGGTTGCCCATGTTCTAGTAAATAACCCTATTCCCATGCACACATGGCAACACCAATTGGGCGAAATGGTTATTTAAAAGAAGGAGGCTGGGCGGTGTTGGCGCATGCCTTTAATCCCAGCGCTTGAGAGGCAGAGGCAGGTGGATTTCTGAGTTCGAGGCCAGCCTGGTCTACAGAGTGAGTTCCAGGGCTATACAGAGAAACCCTGTCTTGAAAAATGGA
>BDUI01000012.1:1750833-1801170 GCA_002335545.1 Apodemus speciosus
AGGCTGGCCTCGAACTCAGAAATCCGCCTGCCTCTGCCTCCCAAGTGCTGGGATTACAGGCGTGCGCCACCACGCCCGGCTCTCCTCAGTCTTTAGTCTCCCATTTCTCATAAGCCTAAATTAGCCTCTCGTGCCACTGAAAAACAGTAATATTTTTGACCTGCAAATACGATTCCCAGGTGTGTTGTAGATCCCCATGTGGTAGTAGAAAGGCTGGCAGGACTTGTACCCTTCCCTCAGGATGAAAGATGTCCCATGTCACAGGCACCATTATCGTTAGACAAGGACTGAGAATGTGGCCTCTGCCTTACCATGGCAGACACTGGCCATGGTAAGGGTGAGAGACTAAACCCTCTGTTGTCGTGGCATTCACGTGAGTGGGGAGAGTATGGCTAGGAAGCAAAGCCAGTGGAGGAAACGGTAGATAGTGACTTCCATGTTGGGTAATGGGAAGATAGATCATCTGTAAGAACTCTTAACAGGGATTTATTTAGTAATGTTGGGGGTTGAACCCAGTATCTTAGGCTTGCCAGGTAAGTCCAATGCCACTGAACTACATCTCCAGTCCACAGAGACAAGATCCCAGAATGCAGCCCAGCCTGGCCTGGAATGCTCCGTAGCTGCGCTGGCTTCAAACTCCTCCTCCCCTCCTCGCTGTTGGGATTACAGATGTGATGCAACACTTCAGGGATCTCGATGCTAGAGTCAGGACTCAGGACCTACTGGAACCTGGATAGCAGGCGTTTGGAAACAGCGCCCTCCCAATATCTAACAGGCACACCGTGCTCCAGAGGTGGCGGCTCATTCATAGCTCATGCAAGTCAGGCCTCACTTCATGGGCCCAGCCCCGGTTTCCACTTGAGGTAATTATTTTTCATGCCTTGGTCATGGTGGCAATTGATACTGATGTCAATTATACCTCAAACTGTGCAGCCCAGCAAAGATGGCAGCAATTACCATCTTACCAGGGGCAGAATCAAGCATAATAAGGAAGTTGGGCTTCCTGAAAAGTATCCTGATCAAGGCCTTTTAGAAGTCATGGCTATGTGACCTTCAACAAAGATTCCTACTCTCAGTGCAGGTCCAGGAAACAGTTTAGTGGGTGATTAAAATAGGGGGTCAGTGAAATCCATACCCCACACCCTGGCCTCCCAACTGAAATCAGGCTTCGACCACCTCCCAGTCAATAACTATAGCAGCTAGCGATTGCTAAGCCTGTGCGCCAGGCGTGGTGCTGGGAATGATAACCACACGATCTCATGCATCTGCACAACAGCTTTGTGAGGCAGATTCCACATTGTCAACAGTGAGATCCCTTAAGAAAACCACAGGAAAGAATATTTCTACCATCCTCTCAGTACTCAGGTCGAATGCCTGGGCTACTTAGCGAGACCCTGCCTAAAGAAGTTAAAACAAAACAACACAAAACACCTTGAAAAACAAAATGGGGCTGAGAGGGAAGGCAGGGAATGCTCAGGTACTGCCCATTGTATTCCAGCCTGGACATCTGGACTGGGCTGGGAAAGAGAGACAGTGGGCAGTCTTGAGGTATCTAGCAAGTTGGCTTCTCTGGTTGAGGACTCCGAGAAGGCAGCCCACTTTCGAGGGATGATGCTCTGAGCCATCTCCAGGGGGCCTTGTGGTGGGAGAGGAGCGTCCAGTGAATGAGCCATCCCTGCAACTGACGTAAAAGGCAGCCAGGCTCCCGGAGCACTTCCACTGACCCCAGGCCCGCTCTGCCGGTGGATAACAAGATGGTGTCAGCTGGGATTTGAACCTCTCCTACTTTGGGGTCTTTGACACAGACAGTACTACCTACCTAAAAACACCTGCAAGACTAGACTTAGGGAGAGATCTACCCAAGCTCCTCCTGCTGTATCTGCGACATGGCGAATGCTGTTATTATGACGTGTGTCACTCTCTCAACAGGTATGTATTGAGCAACTTCTAGATGGCCAGCATACACACAGGTGATAAGGTTACAACAAAGAACAAAGTGGATGAACATCCTTGTCTTCAAAGAACGCATGAGCCAGAGAGCAAGGGGAATAAGCTGGGTGGTTTACACGGCTTGCAGGACAATGACCGATGTCAGCGGGGGTAAGGACTGGGGAGAGTGTGGGAGAGAACTCACGGAGAATTCCGAACACTCTTAAGAAGTGGCATTTGAGTCACAAATGAAGCACAAAGTACAGATGCTGAGCTCCTCTCTCCAAGCCAGCTCCCACAGCATCTCAGCTGTGCTCCCTCTCCACCATCCGTGGACCCACACTTCAGCAACCAAGTAAATCAAAACTCTTAAAGCCTAATTAACCAATCAGATTTATGTATCAATAATATCACAATTTACAAGAAGCCAATACAATAATTTAAGAGCCAATTGATAATGATAAAAGCTTTATCCCAATATTTCTAACCTTATAAATACTTAGCTATTTTGGCTAGTAGATGTCACACAGGTCCACGTCTGAAGCCATCTTGGTTCCCTTTTCTCCTCCTGTGACCTCTGAGGATCCCCCAACTCCTCACTCCGCCTCCCTTTTCCTGTCCAACCACAGGCCTTCCACTGCCCTGCTATGATTGGACAGGGAAAATCCTGCAACAGGTGCCAGATTCAAGAGCTTCAAAGACATGTTAGGTTCTATGCAGCAGACACAGTGTTCTCACAGCCCCTCTCCATGTCACAATGTATTACCTAGACCCCAGGGTCACGGTGCTGAGGTCCTTCCAACCTCCACAGAAGGCCACTCATCTCTGCCTGCTGTCTCTTAGAGCAACTCACCTGACTTCTGCAGAAAACAGCCGTTTTCATGGAGATAGAGTTAGGTTCTCTCCAAGTTCTCAAACTTCGGGGAAGGGAAAGAGAAGAGAAGAGAAGGCAGTGTCTTCTCCCAAGGCATGGCTGTGTGTGTGCTTTGCTGAACCAGCAGTTATCAGGCCAACAGTGACCATTCAGTTATATTCAGTTTGTGATGGTTTTCCCAAAACAAAGCAATTCCTTAAAGACTGGGAATTTAGATAAAAGAAAAGGAATCCTTTTCTCCCTAGAATGGGAGAAAAGGATTCCAGGCAAGAGAAGCAACTTTATCTATTACAGTTAGGGTTCAGGACACCCCTTAGGATTGAGCCTCAAGTGTGTGGCTGGAAGAGCAGCTAGGAGGCAGTGGAGGAAGAGAGCACTGGGCATTTGATGGTGCTGGAGGGAAATTGATGGGCTAATGGATGTGCTGGGAGGTAGGAAGGTCAAGTAGAGACCTTTGCAACAGTCCAAAGGAAAATAGGTGACAGCATTACCAGGGTGACCTTGGTGACGGAAACTCCATGGGAACGGACCAGTGAGGGCAAATGACTTGAGATGACTTGACTGTTGGTTAATGTCGGAAATGAAGTGGGAGCTGTGAGGTGCAGCCCAACATCTTCTAGCCAGGACTGTTGTCTAAGGCCGTGGCTGTTAGAACCCTAAGAGCCCACGCTTACGAAGAGCTAACTGGGGAGCAAGGAGATGGGTCTAGTTGTAGGCACAGTGGCCCTCTTGCTCGGCTGGACACTTAGCGAGTACTCAGAAGTAAGACAGAGGAGGGATACTGAGCACTGGGGAATACTCAGAGGCAGCTTACCAGGGGACATAGCCCAAACCAGGCTCTGTCTCAGGGAGAGTAAAGGATGGAGAGCAGGGAGTGGGTCCATTTTCTTTGCTGTTCTTAAAGGAATAAAGGGTCTTGGGGAATGCCAGTGTGCTCATCCAGCAGTGTGACCCTGCCCCTGCCTCCTGGGGGCTGGTCCCGGACTTCCTTCCAGATCCACGTCTGCAAATGATCCAGGGTTAGGAGAAGGTCTCAGCGGAGGCAGCATGGCCAGGGAGTTGCAGAACTGGGCAGAGAGGCTGTGTGGTTCTAGGAGGGTGTCAATAGGGGATGGTCAAGGACTATTTAAGGAAGGAAAGAGAACTGGTAGCCAGAGTGTCATTGCAGCTGGATGGGTGGCCAAGGCCTGCCAGGGCCTCAATGGGTCAATCCTGAGAAGTCTCGGTAAGCAGCTTTTCCTTCCCCCAATTAGTCACCATTGTCGCTTGGAATGGAACCGTGAGGCAGGCCCTGGCTATTACCACAACACGAGCTATATATCCTGAGGAGAGGAAGTTCTCCCTGGACACATGTGACACCTTACCCAGGCACAGAGCAGAATTCCCTCCAACTCTGAAGGAAACTTTAAGAAGACTGGTCATTTGGCAATGACTATAGCCACGTACTTTGCTCAGAGGTGTCGAAGTGTTTGTACATTTTCAGTCTGGCAGCAGTGGTGTGAGTAGGGGATTGTTTGCTGATTTTATGGATTACTGAAACTCAGCAAAGGTTTTGCCTAAGATCACCCGGCTGGAAGATGGCAGGTGGTTCCTAACCCAGGTCTGAATGATCGTGTTCACTCCTCTCCTGATCCTGTGCGTAGGTGTGCACAGTGAACTCACACATGTCTGTCCCTCCAGACACAAAATCTCTGCAGAACAGAAGGCCCTGCGGATTTTTTGGTTTCTTCATGGGTGTATCCCAAGCCACTAGAACAGGCTCTGGCATATAGTACACACTCAGAAAACACATTGTTGTGGTTAAATAGAGTAAGTAAATGCACGCAGAGAGATGCTCATCTGCACCCAAGGACATGTGCTCATGTGTGGATCTAACTAACCTGCCTGAGAAGCCCTCTCAGAGCTGTGTACACTGAGGCGTGGGTGCCTGCTGGGGTATGGGTGTCCCTGGGGGATTGTGGGTGTCCATTTGGGCGTTGCCCTCTGGAGAATGGGTGCCCGCTGGGGGGTGGGTTCCCACTGGAGTGCTTCGAGGTGGGTGCGTGCTGGGGGCTGGGTGCCCTCCAGGGGATGACCTGGTGCCATTAGCCCTGTGTGATCTCTCACTCCTCTTCCCAAGCAGGCTGGACTGGCCCACCAGCCTTTTTCCGAACCTTTGCATAGCATGCTTCCTTATTTCTTCTGCTCAGTCAAAACAAAGACCGTTTCTAAAAGATCTTTACTGAGAGAGAAAGCAGCAAGTGATTCCCAGCTCCTGCTTGGCTGTGTTTACAGAGTCAGCGCCTCAGCCCTGAAGCTGGCCGAGCCAGGCTTTGAATGTGGTCCTGTGGGGCCTGGCACAGCTGCCCTTTCTGGGAGTGGCTTTCTTTTCTTCCAGATTCTAATTTTGCTGCTGATCTCAGGGCTAAGTGCCAATTTGTACAGTCCTTGCCATCTCCTGAGCCCTCGGATTGGACACCTCGCTGCTGCAACCTGGACCACTCAGCTGCATTGTGTGCCCACTGTTTCTCGCTTGGAGCAAGCCTTCACTGTCATCCAGCCCCCAACTATGCCTGGAACAGCTCCTGCCCCACCCCTTGGCCTTACATCACTCGCCCTTTAGGTCTCCAGTCTATTTGTAAAGCCATACTGAAGGATATACCTGAGCCCAGGAAGTAACTCAGTCCTTCCCAGCCCTGGTTATTCAAACGCTTACCACCTTCCTCTTCCAGACCACACACAGCACCGCCTCCATTAACTCTGATGACTCCATATCAGACTCTGAACTAGTCTGTCAATATCCCTATGGACTCTGTCTTCAAATGTCAATTCCTAAGACCACCCATGACATGCTGAATCGTAATTCACGACTTCTCCATGCACTTTCAACAAGCCTTCCAGAGTCCAAGAAGTACCACCCCAAATTGAGATTCCACACCTTCATACACACGTAAGAGTTAAGACATTTACTGAGCATTTACTATGTGCCAGGAAGTACTTTCTCTTACTCACTTGTTTAACTCTTAAAACGGCATTCATCTGGGAAGGAACGGGGGGGGGGGGGGGAAGTCAGGAATAGACCTTAAGGTTTTGGATCTTCTGAACCTGTCGCACTCTCTCTAGGACAGAAGTGTACACTGGCTCCACTCCTACCGCACACAGCACAATCTAACCTCTCACCAAGGAGGAGCCCGAGACAGGGTTTGGGGAGGGGCTTGGCCTCTCCTATGCCCATAGTCTGTCCTAGACATATGTGAGCTGAGAGCCAATAGCCACAACCAGCAAGACCAGGAACTTGGCAAATAGTACTGGGGCTCTGGCCACCTTCAGGCCTGTGTGGTCTAGCCCTGGCTGTTATGGTGAGGATGTCATGGCAGATCTCACCACCCAAAACACTGGACCCTGCCCATGGCCTCCCCGGCCCAACACATGCAGCCCTGGGACCCAAGACCCCTGACAGGACCCTCCTGGAATGCCACAGCCAGAGAGCAGATGTGCACAAAGCCTGCTCCAAAAACTAGTCTTCTTAGGAATCTGCCGCGGGGGTTGGGAGGGATGGAAAAACAACCCAAATACCATAACACGGAGAAGCGATCCAAATAAAAAGCAGCGACTGTGTATCTGGAAGGAATAAACTGAGGAGGAGAGGCGCAGAGTTGTGCAGCGTGGCCATAAAGCTGCCAACCTTGGCGGCCCGAGGCAGGGGCTGGGTGGCGCCACCAACTGGCCACAGGGCTGTCCCAGCCAGGGCTGGGCTGAGGGCAGAGCAGACCCTGACTGAGGGAGCCATAGGAAAACCTCTGCAGCGTCCTCCTTCCTGGGATCCACACACAGGGAATTCTGCGGCACCTGAAAGGCTTCGGAAGAAGCGGGTTTAGCAAGGGCTTTGGAGCCTCGGCCTCTGCGCAGCCGGCCTGGAGGGTCCCACGCAGTTCACTGGAAGGTCTGCCGGGACCTGACGCTTGCTTGTGCGGACCGGCACATGGGGACAGACAGGGATGCGTTTTCAGATGACAGCCAGGGAAAGCTCGACAAGAGAGGACAGACTGATTTTTCAGGCTGTTCTTACGATTCCTGATCTTCCGGCTGGAAAGGGGACACACTATGCTTTTCCTGGGTATGTCAGGCTCACAGAGCTGGTGTTAGCGGTAGGGAAGCTGCAGTTTGAACCCCCCCTTCCCTTCAGAGCCAGGGCGTCTGCTCACACTGGTGAACCTACCTCAGGTGCTGAGCACTGTTGCCATTTTACAGATGAGTGAAGTCAAGGGAGTGAAGGAATCCCAAGGGCTGCCGGGTAGAAGTGTGGTGAACCATGTTGCTATGGGATACAGCCAAACGGACATTTGATCCCAGTGGACGGGGATGGGCAGCGTCATGGTGGGTGAGCCCAGTGTGGGGTGATGTCTCGACACCCTAGCAGGGAAGGGGCCCCAGGCAGAGAAGGAGGTTAGAGTGAGCTGGCCTAGTTCTGAAGAACTGAAGCCCTCAGGGTCTGTGACAACCTAGAGTCTAATAAAGAGCCTGAGGGTGCAACGGCTTGTAATCCACCCTGGGCTCAAAAAGGGTACCTGGCAGGAGCTCGGCCGCTCCCAGATACCGTCGGGAGGAAGCTGGGCTGAGGGGCCTAGGCCAGCCACTAGACTGGCTCAAGGATAAACCAACAGTTATACCTGAGTCTTCCTCATACGTGGCCCAAATGCTCCCTGATGCTCAGGGGGCTTCTAAAAGGCTTGACTCAGGGTAAGAGAGTTAACCTGGGCTAAGAGCATTTGCTGCTCTTCCAACGGACCAGAGGTTCAATCCCCGGCAGCCACATGGCAACTCAAAACTGTCTGTAACTCCAGTTCCAGGGGATGTGACACCCTCACACAGGCATACATGCTGGCACAAACACCAGTGCACATGGAATAGATAAATAAATGAAACTTTGACCCATGTTTAGAAAGAGAGCTGAGGAAAGGGCTTCTGGGGTTTATTACTAGCTACGTGACCTCGGGGTAGACATTTACCCTTGTTCTGTTCAAGAACCAAAATTAGGAGTAGGGCAGAGGGCTGTGCCCACGTCAGCCCTGTCAGCCCTGTCCTGGCACTGCCGCTGTAAAGCCTGGGTCTGTGGGAGTGAGCAGCTCCCCGGAGCGCACTGAGCCCTCGTAAGAACTTCCTTTGAAGACCAGCAGGAGTGGGTGTTGCCCTGTCAGGACTGTGGGCTTCTTCAGGGGCTCACAGAAGGGCTGGGAAGTGAGAAATGAACACCTAAAAGAACAATCTTCACCAATTCGGCTTCCTAAAGAGAAACCCAGCCATGGGTCTTAAGGAGGCCATGTCTTAATTGTACTTTTTCTTTAAATAAATTGAAGCTTTTATCTTTTAAAAGTTTTTATTTATTTTTTAATTTTATGTACATTGGTGTTTTGACTGCGTGTATGTCTGTGTGAGGGGTGTCAGATCCCCTGGAGCAGAAGTTACAGACAGTTGTGAGCTGCCATGTGGGTGCTCTTAACCACTGAGCCATCCATCTCTCCACCCCTTGATGATTTTTCTCGGCTCCTAATGCGTGGGGCTAGCCCTGACTGTCTCCAACGGTATTGAAAGAACTCTCTCAACAGCCTTTGGCCATTCGCTTGTTTAGATGGCACGCTGGGCTGGAAAGCAAAGGCTACGAACTGTGAAGTGGCCGGACCTGGGCGGAGATAAGCACATTGCTATTCTGAGACTATCAGGAGAATCCTGCAGATGTCACTGAGAAGGCGCCCACTCAATCCAGGAAGGAACAAGGAAACGCAGTTGCCACACTTGACTGTGCTCACACGCTGCACAGCCAGTGTGGCTTGCGCTCTGCTCTAGGCCTGCAGTAAGCCTCGTGGCAGCCTTCGTGCCAGCTCCAGTCCACCTAACTTGTCCCAGAGAATCTTTGTCCTCTGGCTCCTTTCCTAGCCACAAATTCCTTTGTCCAGCCTTCCAAAAGTTTCTTCAGGAAAAGCTCCCCACGAGCTGTCCCCCTCCCTGCTGCCAGCTCTATAAAGCAAGCTGACTCCTATGGGAGTTTTACGTTTTGGGGAAGTGTGATTCATGGGGAAAGAACTCTTTCTAACCTCTGCGGTGACCCCCAAAACCTGTGGCTAATACCGAGTGATCTAAAGCTCACAGAGCGGGAGAGCCGCTCGGCCCTGACTGAGCTGTGAAGAGGGGCCGCTGGCCAGCCAGTCCCTGCCTTCCCACTGGCACCAGCGGCCCTCCCCTGAAACCCTGCACTCTGTTGGCAGCTCCTTCTAGGACCCACAGCCCAGAGCCCCTGGCTGGAAGGGATGTTTGCCAGGCCTCTGGTGGCCAGCCAGTCCATAGCTGGTCCCAGAATCCCTGCCCCTCTGTCCTGGCAAGAAACACCTCAGTTGAACAAGCAAGAGAAAAGCTGAGAAACAGGCATCTGAAAAGACAGCGTTCTTCATGGGAAAACCAGTGGGACAGAAGCACGCTTGCGAGCTACAGATGGGCAGTTGGAGGAGCTTGTGTCCATCGTAGACATGGCGTCTAGAAGTTTCCCTGTAGAATATAGAAGTCAAATCCATTTCTCCTCCCCATGCAGACAGTGTTTGTTGGAACTAATGCTACCAGCAGCAAGTACAATGCTCATTCTCTACACAGCACACCTCTCCCGTAGTAACCAAGGAGGCAATGTCTGTACAATGCTTTGCCCGGGGCCTGACATTTCATTTTATAACTACAGTCATACTCAGATAGGAAGCAGCAGGGAGAGAACTGTACTCAGCCGGGAACCTCGTCGGAGGGGTCTGCCTGTTGCACCCCCGGGGCCGGGAGACCTGGGACTAGGGTTTCATGCCCGGAAGTTGGCTGGCAGTGCTGGACATTTGTGTTCTTCTGCTGCTCACGCTGAAAATAGAGCCTCTGTGCAGCTGGTTTCTAGGCGAAGGGAAGGGCAGTGGCAAAATTTAACTGATGGTGGCTTCAGGACACACAGATGGATTACCTCCCCACCCCCAAACGCATCCCCATACCCGCCTCTGCCACTGCTTCCCATGACAATTTGGAAATCAAAGGCTCTTGAAACATATTTTCAGCACTCCCCCTCCCCGCCTCCCCACATTCCCACTCCCCTCCCCCCCACCACCATTGATGAGTAGGCAACCCTGAGCCATTTCTCCCTGAGGCAGGAGCATGAAGAAATAGGCTAGTGGCCATCAGCTCCTCTGATTTTAGCCAGCCTGCACCTGTGCCACCCATTCTATCAGGGCGCTAACAAGGTCCCTTGGCTTAGACTTCCACAGAAGAGGGAGTTCCCGTTGTGTCTCTTGAGTGTAGGCGGTTGGTATCTTGATTCCTTGGTAAACCTTTCCTGAGATTTCCCTTCCCCTCCCCCTCCCCCAACTCCCATGACTGGGCTACACAGAAGAGAGATGAGGCAGGGGACTTTGTTTTCTGTCCTGAAGGTTGAGGCGCTTTTGGAGAGAGTGAACTGTGTCCTGCCAAAGGCCACCTCATGTTCAGGTGTGGAGCCCGCAAAGCTCCTCTCTCTTGAGCCAACTCTGGTAGCGCCGAGGCCTCTCCAGCTCACACCCAGCACATGTGGAAATGACCTATTTCTGGTTTTTTTTTTTTTAATCAAATGTTCACTTTCTCCACTAAAAGAATCAAGAGGAGCTGCCTCCAGTGTGCACAGAGGCCTCGGGAAGAGGGGCGCCAGGGACTTTATACTGCTGGGCTTTCTTACGTCTTCAAATTTTGGCTGACTTCAGAAGCTGGAGCCTGTGGCTTCACACACTCTGGACAAGCGTTCAATGGATGAACTGCATTTTTGCACACTTAACTTCAGGATTTGGGGCTAGGTGACAAGGTCTAACTGTTGATTGTGGCATCGTTTACCCTTCTGAAACTAAGCAGTCTCATTTGTCAACTTGAGATATTACCACTCAAAGGGTTGCTGTTGCCAGGGGTAAATAAAATGAAGCATGAGAATGTGCTTTCCAAACTGAGGAGTGTCACCTGACAGAAGTTATCCTCATCAGTATGTTGTTCAAGGCTATGACAGTGACCCGGGAGTCACTGCCCAACTAGTGTGTGTGTGTGTTTCAGAGGAATACAACCAGGCCCTCCAGCCTGGCGTCTGGCTCCTAGACCTGATATGAAGCAAAATGGTTAATAACACTTTCTCTTTTGACCATCAGAGGCCAAGAGAGAGAGCCAGTGGGATGCTATTACAACCCTCACCCAGGAAAGAACAAGTTTCCCTTCCCGGGGAAGGATGCACCTCACTCCTGAGGGATTAGAAAGTGTCCCTCTGAGGCAGGCTTTGAATTCTCCATCCCCAGCTTCCTGTCCTTTTTCTTGGACACAAAGTGAGCAGCTCTTTTGTACCACACAGTCTTACCATGATGTTCTGCCCAAGCACGCGAGGCCAAGTGACCATGGGCTGAAGTCTCTAAATTTTAGAGTCTAAAACCATAAGGCAATTCCTTCCTTTCTTGTTTCTGTCAGACACTTGGTCACAATGGTAGAAATGTAATGCCCCCCCCCCACACACACACACAAACACACAAAGACACACAAAATCCCTAGAGGTAGGAATAGTCAAGTAGCCAGTCTGGATCAGCATGGCTCCTGAAGTTGAGTCCAGAGTCCTCCTCTGCCCCGAGAGGTCAGAGGGCCAAGAGGACCGAAACCCAAGGAGTAGCTGTCTCTGTTGAGCTTGTGTGAGGCTCTTTACAACTGCTCTTTCATGTGTTCCTTACCACAGCCCCGTGAGATGGGTTGTTAAGCTCTTTGTTGGCTGAGACACCATCTGATGTGATTTTCCCAAGAGCCCTAATTTAGTAAGTAGTAAAATTGGACAGGACTTGAACCAGGATGTAAGTCCAAAGCTTATAAGCACTCTACCTTTTTGTCTGCTTTATTTGGAGACTGGCCCACTTGGCAGATTAGGCTGGGTAGCTTCGAGGTGGAGTCCCCAACCACCCCCAAGAGGAGAGAGAACCACAGAGGAAAGGCATGTTTACTCTGGGCAGCTGTAGCTCTGGACATCTGCCAGTCCTACATACAACAGGGGAGGCCCATAGGGCTGCCCTGCGCCCCCCCCCCGCGGGCCCATTGAAAAAGTGTCGGGGTGCTGTGCACTAGCACTTGGGCCCCCAGGAGGATGTGTCATCTGCAGGGCTGGCTTCCCACCTCTCTTTTTGCTGCATCA
This sequence comes from Apodemus speciosus, assembly GCA_002335545.1. NCBI lineage: Eukaryota > Metazoa > Chordata > Mammalia > Rodentia > Muridae > Apodemus > Apodemus speciosus. The sequence continues at coordinate 1,762,812 of BDUI01000012.1, forward strand.
GAGACAGGGGTCTGATTATGAAGTTCACAGACTCCTGGCCCTGCGCAGGCTTAGGGGCAGGAGGATGCCTGTGCCCGGCTGGCTGCGGGGCCAGCTTGAGTCATCACCACAGGGCAGCCTCTGTGAGCTGTTCAGCAGCTCCACCAGGCCCGCCACCTCTTCCCCACTCATCGCTTAGGAAAGCACAGCACACAAGGAAAGCTGGACACTCTCAGAGAACACAATATGGCCAAATACTGTTCTTGTTAGAATGGGCCCCAGAGGGATTTCTCCTTGTATTGCAGAGGTCGGTATAGAAAATTTGGCAAATGGAGAAATAATTCTGGCAAGACGATGGGAGGACACAGTTATTTGTCGCCAAGCCCGACGTCAAACCCTGGGACCTGAAGGATGGACTGGGAGACATGGCACTCATGAGCTATCCTCTGACAGCCACGTGTTCCAGGGCACACGTGTACCTACACACATGCATATTTAGATAATTAATTAGTCAGTCAATTGATTTTAAACAAAAAAGAATTGGCTGTAGTTTCATGATATCCTGGTGACATTCTCAAGTCCCTCCCTTGACTCCCTTACTTCCATTCCTTCTCTCTCTCCCCTCTTTATTTTAAAAACTGTTCTAATAATTGTAATAATTCTTCTACTTCCAAAAAGGGGGTCCCAGAGTTCCCACTCCTCCTTTGATTTTGATTTTCTTCTTCTTCTTCTCCTCCTCCTCTTCTCCTTCTCCCTCTTTCCCTCTCCTTCTCCCTCTCCACCTCTCTTCCCTTCCCCTTCCCCCTTCCTCTTCTTCTCCTTCCCTCCCCTTTCTCTCTCTCTTTTGAGTCAGGGCCTCAGTGTGGTCCAGGACGGCCTGAAACTCACTATGTGGCCTAGGATGACTTTGAATTTCTGGCCTTTAGGCCTCTCCACCTCCTCAGTACTGCGTTAACAGAGCATGCACCGTCACAGCTGACTTGAGCAATGCTGGGGAGTGAGTCCAGGGCTCTGTGCCTGCTATGCAAAGCACTAATGAAGCTCCGTCCTCAGCTTAGGATCCTGCAGGTAACTCCAGTGGTGGCAGGGGTAAGCGCATTCCCATTTAAGAGCATCTGCATTCGCTAAAGCCACTGACAGTAGAACATTGAATCCCATTTACCGAGCTTGTAATAGAGCCCCCTTTTGTTTTGGTTTGAGATGGGGATCACATTATGTGGTCCAATTTGGCCTGTCCACCCTCCTACCCCAGCCTCCTAACTGCTGGGATTACAGGCATTCAACACCACCTATTTTGACAAGAATAAAATTACACGGACTCAGGGCTGGTCCAGAAAATCTAGACAGCTCTTGGTTGCAGCAGATTAGGAGTGAAGCCTGTGGAGGGTCGAGCACCGTTAACATGGGCTTAGGCACCTGCCGGCCACCCAGGAGCCCCAGAAGCATGTCTCCTTGCCTACATGGTCCTACAGGCCCTGGGCTGCCAACAGAGTTCATCCAGGGAACTGTCGGGAGCCCCTTCTGTGAGAGAATATTGTCAGAAGCCGGGGAGCCTTTGCCATCTGCCTGCTGTCCTTCTGAGAACCTTCCTGCATCTGAGAGGAAACTGGAGGAGAGGCAGCCTCAGGTCCCGGCCACTGCTTGAAGAGTGGTCTCCATCCTCCGAGAGCCTGTCCTGCCCCCTGGCCTGCCCAGTCGCATCAACAGATGATGTGCGACAAGATTTGCTCACCGCTTAACCAACGAGATTTGAGACCTGCTGCAAACAAGAAGGTTCCAGATTTGTCCCCAGAAGTTTATATTTCATTTACCCAAGAGTTTGAAGCCAGTGCCACCTGGTCTGGGATGGATAGCTCTCATTCTGGGGTCAGACTCACCTGAAGAGTCAATTCTTCCTTGACTCTTTTCCACTTATTGATGTCAGCCCCTCCTATCTTTCTAAGCTTGGCTTCATCTTTAGAACAGGGCTGGTGAGGTGCACCTTGCAGAGCGGTGGGACAGATTAGAAAGGAGATTATTAAGAGCCACCCTGCGGACAGCTTTCACAAATTCTGGCAATCAGTAGAGTGAAAAACTGAAATACGCAGGGCCTTGCGCGTACATCAGAGCACTGACAGGTGATGGTGAACAGTGTGCCTAGGGCAGCGAGTTTCACGCTCAGGGTTTGGTGCTGCCCAAACCCTGCTGCTATGGTGACCGGAAGGCGACTAGGCATGAACACATTAAAAACCTACCCAGATGACACAAGCCCCCAGGCACAGGCGCTACCGTGTGAGGAAATGTTTCGAATGCCACTCGAGGGGGACGGGAAGGACACACACCTGTGTTATAGCGGGCTTATGCTGTTCCCTTTCAACCTGCAGCTGCCCTGGTGCTCCTATACACCTCGTGACAGAAGCCGCTTTTATCCGAAGTGAAAGGAAAGGAAACAGGTTTGCAAGGGGATTCACAAAGTGTTACAGAAAGGGATCCACCCCCACCCCAGGCTCTCGGTGCTGCATGGAGCCCCAGAGCACAGCATCTAATAGAAATACAATGCAAGCTGCCAGTGGGAACCACGTTACAGAACTGCTGCCTATAAATAAGTAAGTAAATAAATAAATGAAAGAAACAAGTGATTTTAAATGATGCATTCAGATGTATTTTATTTAGGCCAATCTCTCAATAACATTACCATTTTAATGTGAAACACACACACACACACACACACACACACACACACACGCACACGCACACGCACACACATTTTATTTTGGGTTTTTGAGTCAGGTTTCCTTATGTAACTTGGGCTGGACCTGAGCTTTCTAGCCCTGCCTGGCCTTGAACACACGATCCTTCTACTTTAGACCCTAAGTGTTATCATTGCAGACAACATAAAAATTAACAAGTTAGCTTACATTACTTTTAAAAATACCAAATCTTCAAAATCTGGTGTGTGTGTTTTACACAGCGTATCTCAGGTGAGAGTGGCTGTAAGTGTCTAGTGGCTATCATATTGAACTAATAGGGTAGCTGAGCTGGTATATGGCTAGACAGACCCCAAGAAGAGCTGGGAAGGACCCATGCATAAGGAATGAAGGGTTTCAGGTTAGACAGTGGCAGCTGGGAGTACCCGCATGTTCTTGAGAATGCCCTGCCGCATGTGAGGGGCACTCCTGGCTGAACAGTGTGGAGGTTGCCCACAAGCTAGAACAAAGCATCCCAGAATACTAGAGACCTAAGAAGCAACCTCTGTTGGGAGGGGACGGGAGTGTTGGCCTCCCGCCTGACCTGAAACTAGAGGTCACTTGAGTAGGGTCTGCAGTGTGAATTTCCCTCACCAGGGAGGTGGACAGGTCATCCCAGTTCTGGTTGGAAGAAAGCTGTGGGACCCTGAGGCTGTTTTACGGTTCTCCTGGCTCCTCTCTCGGAGGCAGTCACACCAGATCCTTCCTCTGCTCCCCTGCCACTCCCTCGGCCCATAAAGGGTAATGAAGCTAATGGTAAAATAGTTACATGAAACCCACTCATTTGAAAGGGCACCTGCTTTAAAGGCCAAATTTCCTGAGCCCAGGTTTATACATTAAGCTACAGAAACCCCTAATTAATTCAGACCCCACTCACTCTGAATTTGGGAGAAATTCTGCCTCCGGCTGGTCTGAAGCCTTTCCTTTTCCACTATCTATGAAGAAACGGTTTGCTAAGCAAATAAATAGTTCAGGCAGGATCACAGAGGCAGGTCTGGCTCACTTCACTGTTTTCAAGAACTTTAAAAAGTCGCTTGAGCAGCCCTCTTCCCAGAAAGTTAATGAGGTCATTACAGCTGGTCCCTATCTTTAAACATTCCTATTCCCAAACTCCCTATGAACTGATGTGGCCCTTAGAGGGGAGGGGGGGCGACCCACTGTGTTCAGCTTCCAACAAGGGACTGAACTTATTCCTGAGCACATAGTAGGCGCTCGGTGTTTGCTGAATGAATGGAAGTAGGCACAACAAATAATCTCTTTTTCAGGTGGGAAAGCTCAGGCTCAGGGAGGTCATTTGTAAGGCACTCTGTCAGTGTCAAAGGGCTCAGAGCATCCCTAGAGCTGGGCAGGCCAGGCTGCCAGTAAGAAATGAGTCCAGGGTTCAAGACCCTGCTTGGTGCAGGGGACCCTTCCCACTGTTATACTATTACAGTGTTAACCCAGTAGCAATGGATCGGCTGAATTCTTGAGGAGCAACACCAAACCCCCTGATTGTCCTTTTATAACGACCTTTCCTCTGGGTACAGGAATCAGCTCTGAAGCTTCTATCTGTGACCCCTGACCTCCAGCCACGGGTGGACTTTGGGATGGCAGGAACAGAGCAGTTCAGTTGTCCTCTCGCAGGAGAAGGGCTGAAAAAGGAAGGCTACTCCAGACAGATCTGGACCGAATTGCTCCTGGGTCGTCGTTCCCAAGCGTTCCCTGGCTCCAAATCAGGGTGTGTGTTGGGCGGGGGTGGGGGTATGTGTGCGCAAATTTTGTCCACCGAGTCCATTCCCCTGGTGAGGGGTAGGTGGAAGCTAAGGAAAAAGGGGAAGACGGCCTGCGTGCTCTCTCTGCCCTTTGTTCTGTCGGCTCTGCCCGCCTGGAACACCGCACAGGGAAAATTCCCTGACCGTGAGATCTGCAAGCTGCAGGGTCCCCGGGGAGGGCCGGGCCCCAGGCTCTTTGGAGCTGCAGCTGGAAAGAGGGGTTGGGTTTCAAGGAGTGGGGCTGGGGGAAGGCAGCCTGCCTTCCCGGCGGTGAAGGAGCTGGCCCTGGGAGCCAGCGGTGCCGACAGCTTCCTGTCGAGAGCTGGAGGCCCACGTGACCGCTCCCCACTCAGTGGATTAGGGGGTGAAAGGCCCAAGAGGGAGGGAGGGCGGGCGGGAGGTGCGCCCAGGCGCTATCTGCTCTTCTGGTGAAGTGCTTGCAGGGCAGAGCACCAAATCTGCTTTTCCTAAATGAATTCGGCTGGCTGCTTGTCACAGGGTCCAGCAGTCCAGCGAGCTGCCTCTGCCTAAAGAGGAAAGGAGGACAGTCTGGGCACTGTCTGGGACTACAGGCCGCTAATTTAAAGTCCCCTCCTCCCAACCTGGCCACACACATCCCCGCAGTGCTTGTCAGGGAGGAAATGTAATAGTCACAGACCTGCCGGCTTTGAGGGGATGGGATCCGGCTGTGACAGAGAAGACTATGTGGCCAACTTGAAAGGCTATCTAAGTGTGTAGCTCTGATCTCCTGATCTCCTGACCTCCTGACCTCCTGACCTCACCGACCCCCACTCTACCCCCATCTCTAACAGGTTTGTCCTCTAGGTCAAGAGCAGCCGCCCTGACAAGGACATCAGGCCTAATCTTAGAGCGCCTCTGTTCAGGTGTTATTGAGCTCCTATTGTGTGTGGATCTGGGCACAGAAATATGTTAGATACTGATTTGCCTTAAGGAGAGAGACTTGATGAAGTTTGAGCAAGGCAGGGCACCCCAGGGTGCAGGCTTGGGGTTCAGAGAGGAATTGGGGCCCAGTCTAGTAGACAGTTTGGAAGGACAATTGCACATTCAGCCTGACTGAGGGTGCTTCTCCCCTGCCCTACTGCTTTCAGGTTCCCAGAGTAGAGGTGGCCTAGCGCCTCACGGATCTGTGGAGGTTTCCAGTCAGCTGAGCTCACTCCCGTTTGCCACTCTTCTCATTCCTTCTGGCTGTCATGGGGTGGGGGTGGGGGGACAGAAGACGACCCACAGCAGGCACACAGTGCTGGCCTTCTCAAAGGAGGACTCGGAGCCCCCGGCAGAATTTCGATGACTGACCCTAGAACACCTGAGCCACCAGCCCTCCGTTCAGTGCTGCCTTAGGCTGGAGCAATGGCCAGTGCCCCTTAGAGAGCTCTGGTCTGGCTTCATTTGCCTTGTAGGTGGTTTTTGCTCTGGGTTCCATCCCTATTGTTTATACAGCTCAGAGTCCTGTGAAGTTAGGAAAATAGGCTTTCCTTTCCACTAAAGGTGATAGGAAAAGCAGCTGCCCCCCCCCCGGGGGGCAGGAATGGTTGAAGGTGGGGCCTTGTCTGTCACTTCATTTTGATGGGCATCTGCTAGGTAGAGACAGATCTCTCACCCAGGATCCTGATAGGATTACGGAGTTGAGTTGTCCTGGAGGAGAGGGGCCCTTCAGACCTAGGAGGCTTCTTAAACGTCAGCTGCCAGTCCTGTCCTGTCCAGTCCCTGTCCCTCTAGCACATCTAACATTTCTCACTTGCTTCATTTAAGAACTGTCCGGGTACCATGACCGAGGTCTGGATGGGGGTCTCTGATGGCTATCCTTCAGAATCTTCTATTAAGAATTTGTTCAATGTACAGAGGCACACAATTTTTAATCCCAACACCTGGGAGGCGGAGGCAAAGACAGGTAGATCTCTGTGAGTTCAAGGCCAACTTGGGTTACATAGTTGGCCAAGACAGCCAGAGCTCCGCAGTCTTCTCTGCTCCCCGTCGGACGCCCTTGCCCAGGCATCAGCCAACAAGCAGTAATAGGTCAATAACAGGTCACTTCACTTCTGCTCTCAGTTCCCTTGCCTATGAAATGACCTTAGCAGACCAGTGTGCTTGCCTGGCAGTCTTGAGCGCCCCTACCAAAGACCAGAAGTGCCTACTTATGGGGGCCCTGGTACCTGGTAGAGACCCTGAGCCCCATTCACCCAGGCCAGCCTGCGGAGAGGAGTGGTTCCCTTGACAGTTCAACTGTTGCAGGTCAAATATGGAGTGGGGCACAGCATAACAGGGAAACCCCAGTGGGAAGGGGACCGTTCTCAGGATTGAATGGAATGAACCTCCGGCCCTACCTCCCTGCCTTAACTAATCCAAATAGTCTGAAAAATCTCCCGAATGTTTCTAAGCTAAGAATCCCCCAAAGGAGTGGTTCCGTGTCTGGGGTTACAAAGACTTCGTTACTTCAGCAAAGCGTACTACAAGCCATTTACTGGTTTAATTTAATTATTTATGATAACACTTCAGAGTAAAAACTACACTTGTCAAAATAAAAGGGACTTTGTGCTGCAGTGACCCAGATTTTATTGTTGTACTGCCTAGTGCCCCGAAACGTGGTAATCGGCACCAGATCTCCCTTCAGCTCAGGCAAAGGAACACTGGCAGAGGCCGCTGACACAGACCCCCACACCTTCCTGGAGGTCTTTGAGACTATCCCACAAGGCATTTCGGTTCCATCCTCTTATCTAGTTGCCTCTCCTCCTCCTCCTCTTCTTCCTCCTCCTCCTCTTCCTCCTAGTACTCCTCTTCTTCTCTGTCTCTGTCTCTGTCTCTTTCTCTGTCTCTGTCTCTGGTTTCTACCCTCACCTGACTCTTAGCCTCCCCCTGCATACTCATGGGTCACTGTCTTTCCTGGAACATGCAGACACCCTTCTGATAGCATGTTTTCTCCAGATCACCTACCACTCTAAGGATACCTCAACCTGTCTACAGGGCAGATTATCAGATAATCTAAGAACTCATCTGGATGCCTGGGACAGTCTGAGGAACTCCCATAAGCTTGAATGTCATTGCCCCTCCAGAGCCACCCCACTGTCTCCACCTGCTCGGGCATGGGTCCCTTTGCAGGCCTCACAGCCCTCGGATCCTTCCCCAACCTTGTTATCCAGTGAGTTCTTGGAGAAAGAGTTTGCCTCCAACCTCAGTCTTACTCAGCCACGGGGAGGGCCTGCCCGGGTCAGCTCCGTGAAGGGCGACTGGGTGAGTGCCGGATAACAAAGTTTGCTGAGTTGTGCAGACACCAGCCTAACCTCGCCAATCTTCATTCCTATGGGACATGTTCTTCCTTTAACAAAAAGTTGTCTTTTGGATGAGAAACTTTTGAGGATGAAGCCTTTCCAGTCACACTGTGTGACGGGCCACAGGGCTGAGAGAGCCCAGTGAAATATAATAAGCTTGGAATCTGGCCTCCCTGTGCACAGCTAGGTGAACAGGCCCAGCCTCAGGTGCTTTTTCTGTATTGATGGGCCTCCCTAGGATCCCAAGGATAACAGGCTCTCTGAGTGGTCACCCAGCTGTGACCCTCAGCCACCACCTTCTGTTATTCATGGTGATGACAGAGGGAATGGCAGCCTAGATGACCAACAGCCAAGTCAAGTGATTAGTATCCAAGATAAAGAAAGGTAAAAGACTGTAATCTCTATATCTATGCACACACATGTACACATATGCACACATACAAAATACACATATACACATGCACTCATATGTACGCATACACACATGTGCACACATACATACATGCTCACACATCCATACGCACAGCCACAAACTTGCATACACACATATACACATGCATACACACATGTATACACATGCATGCACATATATACATGTACATATGCATACACACTCACACATGCATACACACTTGCACACATTTACTATCAGAAAAAAAAAAAAAAGACCTGGTTCCTGCCCATAAAGAGCTTACAAACTAATTAGAGAAACAGAGCAGTTTAATTCTGGGCTTGTTTTATATTTTGTCCTCAACTGACCATCTGTAGTAAGAATACTTTCTTAGCAAGTGAGCTGGCTGGCCCTGCCCTCACTTGCTGCAGCACTCAGGAGAGCAGGCCCTGTACCTCCTCTAGGCAGCACAGTGGCACTGACTTTGGAGGTGTGGGTGCAGGTGAACCATCCCGAGGCAACAATCAGAATGGTAGAGATGACCCTGCTTGCCTCCAGTGGCACCATTGCGTGGCCCAGCTAGAGCAGGGATGGAGAGCTGGCCCTGGTGCAGATAAGGAAAGGCTAGCAGGCCGACCAGCTCAGCTGACCACCCAGGCCCAGATCCAGGCCTTTACATTGGCCCACCTCGAAATCTTTATCACCCATGAACTGTCAGAGTAAATGAAGGGCCAGCTGCTGATCAGAAGCTGCAGGATCTGCATGACACGAGGCACCAACAGGATAACTGAGAGGAGTCCCACTGAGAATCCAGTGTTAATGGTATTTCAGAAGCCAGAGACCTCAAACCAGACCAATGACTCGTTGCAATGAATATTTGCAAGCAAAGATGTGTGGACAGAGAGGTATACTGTGGGACACACTGTGTCAACTGCAGCTTCCAGGATGAGATGTTTCTATGCTGTGTGTGCGTGTGTGCGTGTGTGCGTGTGTGCGTGTGTGTGTGTGTGTGTGTGTGTGTGTGTGTGTGTGTGTGTGTGTTTTATTTGTGGGGGAGGTTGAAAGGGCAGGGTGTGAGGGTGTGGGTATGAAGGGAAGGAAGATGATTGGGCCTGGGGTGCATGGTGTGAAAGAGTCAATTGAAAGGTTGAAAAGATGCTTTCTCATACTTGTCCCTGGTTTTACTGTCCAAAGCAAGGTGGATCAGGCCAGCCAGGGACTCTGCCTGCTGTACCCAGGTGGGTCTGCTTAGCAAGGAATTTCTAGTAGAGAAATGCCAGGGACCCACAGCTTGAAGATTGACCCAAAGCCACTTCCTGGAGCTGTTTCTAGTGACCCAGGCATTTTTCAAGGCTGGTTAATGAGGCACAGAGTCAGAAAGACTTTGGGAACCACCAAATCTGTGACTCCCAGAACTGGATACATATTACAACCGCTTGAGGGCTTTAGGGATAAAATGGAGGTGTTGGGAACTCAACTGGATCCGTTTTTCTTAAAAGCACTTCAGGCACCCATTTCCTGCAGCCAGGATTGAGAGCCACTGGGCTAATAACCAGGGTATTATGGACAGATCTGGGGCTAGACGCAGTAGAACCTGAGCTGAGACTCACACAGAAAATGGCAGCGACAAATGTCACATAGCCAAAGCCCACGCTTTCCCATGATGCCAGCTGTTCTCCATACCTTCATAGATCATTAGTTCTTTTCCACTCAATGTCAAAGACATGGAAGCTCTGTTGTTCCCAGAGAGCCTACTGATGCCCTGCACCCTGAGGCAGAGGGACAGTCTGGTGGCAGGTGAAACCAGGACCTCAACTTTCCTCAGAATAATTTGTGTTTGTCCTAACAAACAGAACTCATTCCAGGAAAGCATTTGTCGGCTTGGGGCAAGAGCCCCATTCATCACGATGGCTTAGGGACCAAGAGCAAGAAGTCAGACTTTCAGGGCCCTGAGCCCCAGTGGAGGAGTTTGGGGGCAACTCCCCTAGGACCTGCCAGGAGGAGATGTCAGGAAAGCTAATGAGCGACAAGACAGCTGCAGCTCGTTAAAGAGTGCTCGGGGCCCATTGTAACTGAGACCTTTAAATATACATCCTAGTCAAATAAACAGCATCCTCCCGCCCACTGGCTGCTCCTTCCAGGGCCGTCCAACACAACCCAGCCCAACATAGCCCACCCAGCTCCTCTCCTGCCTCCCGTGTGCATTCCCATCCCCGTATGGAGGGGAGCGCCCCCTCCAGGCAACATCTCTTGTTGGCTGGAAGTGAGAAGTTCCTGGAAGAGGTAGATACAGCCAGATTCCCAGTCTTCTTCCTCCAGCCTCCTCTAAAGAGTAAAACAGACCCCGTGCTTCAGAAAATCAGGACGGCCGCTGTTGATTATTGGAGGTCCCACCTCTACAAAACACAGCGCATCAAGTCCAAAGCTACGTGGACCACCAAGAGCCACGCTGGAACACCTTACCAGTTGCCTCGCCTCCGTACACAGAGCTACACCTTGGCATTGGTTTCTCACTTACACACACTATACCCATTGACAGTGGCCCTGGACCCCTGGACACTGCACCCCGGCTTCTCTTTAGTCCCTCACCTGCGCACACTGTACTTCACCTCAGCTCCTGTGGTGGTTTGAATGAGAGTGGCCCACATAGGCCATTTGAATACTTGGTCCTCAGTTGGTCAAACTATTTGGAGTGGATTAGTGGATGTGGCCTTAGTGGAAGAGGTCTGTCACTTTGATCCTTCAAAAGTCTCATGCTTGTGGACCGAGATGTAAGCTCGCAGCCACTGTTCCAGAGCCATGTCTCCTGTGTTTCCTGCCACAACTCCAACCCTGGGAAGCTGTAAGCCTCCTGTAAGTTACCTTGGTTGTGGTATCTTATCACAATAACAACGACAACAAAAGTAGTTTGGGAGATGGAAGATGGTACCAGAAGTGGGGTATCACTGGAACAGGCCTGACTATAATGGCTTTTTTTGTTTTTGTTTTTGTTTTTGTTTTTGTTTTTGTTTTTGTTTTTGTTTTTTTGGAGAGATGTGGAAGACTTTGAGATTTTAGAGTAAGAATGTGGTCAAATACTCTAAGCAGGCCTCATCAGGCTATCTTAGTGGGAGTTTGAAAGACAATAATGCTGATTGTGAATTATGGGAAGCCCAGCTAAAGAGGTGTCAGATGGGAACAATATCAGCAACTGGGCTAAAGCCCACTCATGATACATTGACACAATATGTGACTGTTTTCTGCCCTTATCCTAAGAATTTTCTTGAAGCTAAATTGAAAAATATTGTATTAATTTCCTGAGGAGATTTCCAGTCAGACTAATACTGACTTTGCTGTATGGTTATTAGTAATCACTCTTTAAAACAAAAAGATTTATTTATTTTATGTATGTGAGTACACTGTCACTGTCTTCAGACAATACTAGAAGAGGGCATCGGATCTCATTGCAGATGGTTGTGAGCCACCACGTGGTTGCTGGGATTTGAACTCAGGACTTCTAGAAGAGCAGTCAGCACTTCTAACCACAGAACCACCTCTCCAGCCCTAGGAATCATTCTTACGCAGGTCTACAATGCAAAAGAACAATTAGGACAAAAAGAAATATAAAATGTACAGTCTGAGGAGAAAAAGAGTACCAGGATATGTATTGTTGGAGCCAAAGCATGTGCTGAAAAAAGATGAGAGGCCTGATCTGAAATAAAATAAAGGGAGGGTGCCCCAGGGACAAGGTCCCACCCATCTAGGCTCTAATCTGTGAAAGGTAATGCCCGAGGAATGTTCTACACCTAAAAATCAACCACAAGGAAAGCTGTTGAAAATGTGATTCAAGGACTGCGGGTGGGGGAGGGGGTCGCACTCCATCTCAAGTGGACAACCGACCCTGGAACATTGTCCACACAGCTGGCTTTAGAGCCATGAAGTCTACAGGAGTAAAGGGGGTGCATTACATTCCTTTGCTGCTAAGCTAAGCTGCTGAGGCCAGGCTATGGCAGGACAGTCTTGTATCCAGGCTCCGAGAGCCACTGAAGCTGTGAAAGTGGGTCCTGTCGGAGATGCCAGGACACTGGAGATGTCCAGGTCCTGGGAAATCTGCCAGGGAGAGCTACATGCAGGGAGTAGAATCAGAGCATTTTACAGGCAGTTACAGTTAAGAGATCGCCTTACCACCCACAGCCGACTCAGGCAGACGCAGACACCCACAGCCAGGCAGGGAGCTCGGGGGTTCTTATGGAAGCATAGGAGGAAGGATTGTGGGTCCCTAAGGGGATAGAGACTCCACAAGAAGACCAACAGCATCAGCTAACCTGGACCCTTAGGGAGTCAGAATCACCAACCAAAGGGCACACACGTGGCTGACCTAGGCCTCCCCCTCAGATGTAGTAGATGTGCAGCCTGACCTTCATGTGGGTCCTGAACACCAGGAGCGGGCTTGGGGGCTATCCCAAGACTGTTTCCTATCGTGGGATATGTTCCACTAGCTGGGCTGCCTTGCCTAGTCTTGCAGAGACTTGAAGTGCCGGGGGGAGTACCCAGGAAGGCCCCCACTCGCTCAGAAGAGAGGAGGAAGGAGATGGGGGAAAGGTTTGTGGGAGGGGGTGACCAGGAGGGAGTCAGTGAGCAGGATGTAAAGTGAATAATTTAAAAAATTAAATTAAATTTAAAAAAAGAGAGAGATTGTCTTAAGTCTCAGATTTTGGCCTTTGAACTCCTAAACTGTGTTAAACCTCTGAAGGACTGTGGGGACTTTAGAAACGAAAATAAATACATTTTCATTCTGTTATGGCCACAAGCCTGTGGAGGCCAGGGGGTAGAACGTGCCGGTCTGAATTAAAGAATGTCCTCCCGTAGACTTGTGTGTTTGAATACTTGGTCTTTAGTTGACGGAACTGTTTGGGAAGGATTAAGAGGTATGATCTTGTTGGAGGAAGTGTGTCCCTGGGGGCTGGCTTTAATGTTTCAAAGACTCACACCGTCTCCATCTAGTTCTCTTTGCCTAAAGCTTGTGGATCAAGGCATAAGTTCCAGGGCCTCCCTCTGAAACTGTAAGCCCCAATAACTCTTTCTCCTCTAAGTTGCTTGTTATGGTGTCTTTTTTTTTTTTTTAAGATTTATTTATTTCATGTATGTGAGTACACTGTCACTGTCCTTAGACACACCAGAAGAGGGCATCGGATCCCATTACAGATGGGTGTGAGCCACCATGTGGGTGCTGGGAATTGAACTCAGGACCTCTGGAAGAGCAGTCAGTGCTCTTAACCGCCGAGCAGTCTCTCCGGGCCCTATTATGGTGTCTTATCACAGCAAAAATAAAGCAGCCAAGACACCTCCTGGCACTGTGATTCACCTTGTCACTGGTGTCTCACTGACTGCACTGCTCAGCTTCATGTCACAGCTGCTTCTCTCTCCCCACACTCACTCTGTACAGGTGTCTCACCTTCCCTCCCTGAATCACGAGGCCGTATCATCACAGTCCACCAAAACTATAATATGAAGATATCTGAAAGCTCTGTGAGGTCCCCTCAAGCTGGGCAGACACAGTCTGTCTATCTCTAAGAGAAACAAAAAGGAAGAAGCTCCGAGAGAAGCAGCTCTGAGGTCCTATGTCTCAGTAGCAGCTCTATGCGATGGGCCAGATGTTGAACCTACTGATATTGACATTCCAAACACTATGGTGCCTGGGAAATGACATCTGCTGCAAAGCAATGGTCTTGTGTGACATTTCCCTGTGCTCTCTGTCTATGGACATTTGTTCTTTACGGGGAGAGCATCTTTGAATTCATCTTACAAATAAACTCGAGAGTTATCCAGGCACTAGACCTTGTCGTGTGTACAGCTGGATTTTAAACTCTCTCCTCACCTTTACTCATGTCCTCAGATAGCCCAAAGCTCACTGGCTCATGACAATAGCCAAGCAGGCAGAATATTCCAGAAACAGTGACAGACCGGACAGCCTCTGGTTAGAACTGTAAAGCTTGTGGTTGATGATAAATAACTCTATATTTTGAAGGAGATTGTAGATGTTTTAGATGGTCCAAAAGGTTGGACACGGTAACCAGTTTGAGAAGTGATGAGTATTTCTCTGTGCTCACCGGTCTACCAAGGCTGGAGACAAGCACTCGAATATCACATTGTACCTCATGAATACGTGCAGTTATTTTGTATAACTGAAAACACTTTTAAAAACATATAGGATTTGTCCCATGGGAATCTAGAGATAGTCAGCCTCTGTGTGCCCAGTGTATACAGAGAGGCTTCCCTGCCCAGGGTAACAACCAGTTACCCCAGGTAAGCCTTTCTAAGACCTTACACAGGCTGCTTTCCTCTGACCGCTTTCTTACCCAGACCAGGCTCCCTCCATTTCTGGAGTGCAGGCTAACCACGGCCACGTGGCCATTCCTCCCCATGCCCTGGCTCCTTGACACCTTGACCCACCATTGGGTTTGCAATGCCAGGACCCCAGTCATTCCTGCTGTGTTTCGAGCTTGGCAGAAGTGAAACACACAAGTTTCAGGGTCATGCTGTTGACTGGGATGCTTCTGCCTACTCAACTCTGGAAACATTGGCTACTTCAGGCCAGAMACTAGATATTATAACTCAGAAAATTTTGCATGTGGGGTGGGAGTGGGGGTAGGGGGGTGGGGGTGAGGGTGGGGATGGGGGTGGAACTGGGGGCAGGGGTACAACACAGTGCCTGTCTGAAGGGCAGATGAGTAGTACCATTTAGAATTCCTTACAAGGTAGACACATCCCACTGACCAGGTAAGAGTGGAAATATCGCCCCGCCCCTCCACTGCACCCCCACCTGTCAGAGATCCTTTCTGAGCCTTACAGCCCTGAGGCCATACCTGCCCAGGAAGGAGTGGGCGGAGCCAAACCCCTAATTCACACAAAGGTGCTGATGGCCACTCCACCCCCCACTGGCACCGAAGTACTAAACCTCACCGGACAAAGGACAGGGTGAAGAGAGGTCCATTTCTGAGAGAAGTTACAGCCACCCCAGGAAGTGGACTAGAGAGAGGACTCCCAACCCTTCCAGAACCTTCTGTCTCTGGCCACTGTTCCCAAGCACTCTTCCCTCCCCATATACCCCTAATCGTGTCCCGCCTTCCAGGGTCTTTGCTCTCTTCCTCCCTTACTGGGGGTATAATTCTACTTATTTATTTTTAAATTATAGTAAAATACAACTGAAGAGATTAAGATTAAAAAGGTTTGGCAATTAAGACTGTCTGATGCAGCCTGGCTGTCGTGGTGCATGCCTTTAATCTCAGCACTTGAGAGGCAGAGGCAGGTGGATTTCTGTGAGTTTGCCACCAGCCTGGTCTACAGAGTCAGTTCCAGGACAGCCAGGGCTACATGGAGAAACCCTGTCTTGAGAAACAAAAACAAAACAAAGCAAATAAAAGACCTCCAGAGGCTCTTTGAAGCTCTTCCAGAGGGCTGGAGTATGGTTCCAGCTCTTGAGTTAGATGGTTCATAATGATCAGTAACTTCAGCTCCAGAGAATCCAGTACCCCCTCTGGTCTCCATCAGCATGTGTGCACACCACAGACATTCGCACAGACACTCACAAACAAAAGTAAACACATACATAAATGCATAGCATAATGTTTACTGCTTTTAAAAACGCAGCACTTCAAGCAATTTCTTTTTTGCTTTTTCGGTTTTTGCAGAATGGCACCCGGGGCTTGCAGTGTCCAGCTCGGTGGCATTAAATACCTTTCCAGTGCTTTGTAGTCGACAGCATTGATGGGCTCCAGAACCGAGAATGTTCAAAACTGAACTCAGTTACCATTAAACAGCAAGCTCCAACCCCCGCTGCCACTGCCTGTTCCTGGCAGCCCTGACTCTCTTTACAATCTCTATGAATTGATTACTTGGACACCGTATGTGGGTGGAGTCACACAGCATTTCTGTCCCCTTCTAAAATGTGTGCTTTTGTGCCTGGCTTATTTTACTTGACGTAACATCTTCAAAGTGCATCTGTATAGTATAGCATGTATCAGAATTTTCTCACTTTTTATGGCTAAATAGGATTCCATGATCTGTCCATATTACATGCTTATCCATTCATCCTTTTATTGTACTTGAATTTGTCTCCTGGTGTGATATGGATACCACTTGCTTTTTTGTTTGTTTTTTAACTTGGAGTAATGCTATGTTGCACAGGTTGTCCTCCAATTCCTAAGCTTAAGCAATCCTCCTGTCTTAGTCACTTGAGTAGCTAGGATTCGGAGGTGTGTCATCAAGGTCAGTTCCTATTTTCAAACACCTTTTCTACCTGATCTTTCACCTTGGACTAAAAACCCACATACATACTCACCCTGGATCCCTAGAAATCCACACACATACTCACCCTGGATCCCTAAAGACCCACATACATACTCACCCTGGATCTGTAGAAACTCACACACATACTCACCCTGGATCCATAGAAACTCACACACATACTTACCCTGAATCCCTAGAAACTCACACACTTACTTACCCTGGATCCCTAGAAACCCACATCCATATTTACCCTTGATCCCTAGAAACTCACACATACTTACCCTGGCTCCACAAGCAATTTTCCAGAACCATCCTAGTTTCAAAAATCCTTTCCCTGTGGTTCCCACAAAGTATATAAAGGTCCCCAAAATTCCGTTAAAAATTATTTCTCTTCAGTCTAGAAAAGACACACATATCCTTTATAAGAGCCTGCTTTTTATGCTCAGAAGTGGCATCACTTTAAGAGGCTCCCCCATCATCCGTCAAAAAGAAGGTCTTTGCTCAGCCTGTGGCCTTCCAGGTGCCATCCCTGTCCTTCCGTTTCCTGCCAGTGTTCTCCAAGTCTTCCAATCTCTCCTGTTCCCGCACCCCCTGCCACTTTCTTAATGCCCTGCAATCTGGCTTCCAAAACAACTCCGCTCAATCTGCTCCTGCAAGGTCACCGGTGGCTGCTGTCTTAGCCAGTTCCGACTGCTGTGTCTGTGCCCTCGGAGAGACGCTTCTGCAGGAAGGCTGGCAGGCCCGGGGTGCAGGAGCGGTGGGTGGGCTACTCGCTGCAGCACAGTGCCCGCGCGGCCACCCTTAGCGTTCCCGCAGATCGCCTTACCATCTTCCTCCTCCTCCTAAAAGCGTGCCCACTTCCACCATCCTCATCTTCTCTTTTCTTTTTAACATTTATTTATTTGTTCACTTTACATCCCAATCCTGGGCCCCATCCCTCCTCTCCTCCTGGTCCCACCCTTACAAATCCATTACGCTCTCCCCTTTCCTCAGAGAAGAGGAAGCCCCCCTTGAGTCCCACCCCATCCTCAGTCACCCAGTCTCAGTGAACCTAAGCATATCTCTCCCACTGAGACCCAAGCAAGCAGTCCAGGCAGGGCAAGGGGATCCAACGGCAGGCAACAGAGTCAGAGATAGTCCTGCTCCAACTGGTAGGGGCCCACGTGGAGATCAAGCTGCACCTCTGCTACGTATGTGCGGGAGGCCCAGGGCCAGCCCCTGCATGCTCTTTGGTTGGTGGTTTAGGCTCTGTGAGCGCCCCTGGGCCCGGGTTAGGTGACTCTGTAGGTCTTCCTGGGGTGTCCTTGACCCACCCAAGTCTTTTCTCTTCTGGTCCCGGAAGGGATTGAACATTTACTCCTCTGCAGGTCGGTTGGTCCCTTTCCCAACTGTTTCTTCCGTGGGCCACGCCAGCAAACCCCGAAGCACACGTCAGGGTCTCTCTCAAAGTCGTCTCCACCCTCATTCAGACGGAGTCTCTCTTGTCCCCTTTGCAGGCTGCCGCCATCACCCTGTTACTCTAGCTAGCCTCTTGTTCCTCCTGGGTTCCTCCCTGGGTGCTGTTCCCTTAGAGTTCACCACTCGCTCCCTAAGCAGACAATGGTTCCTTTGCTTGGCTGTGTTGGGTCCCTGTCTAGGCTGTTTCTTAAGGGCAAAGCCCAGTGGAAAACCCAGTAGCCAGTCTAGGCTTAGAAAGAAGAGCTGATCTCAGACTCCGCACTAGATGGAGAGGCCGTGCAGCCACAGGCCTGGAAGACCCTGACGGTAGTGAGACCACAACTCCCCAGAAGTGAGGGGATTATTTATGGTGTACAAGCCTGGAAACTGAGGACCTCTGAACACAAAGGAGCAACTCAGAACTGGTGGGGAAGGGCATGGGAAGTGGAGGCGTGGCTAGGGTTGCTTCTGGGCCAGACACCTTCAACTCCTTCCGTAGGTGAGCTCCTCTGCCGTGTCACCCAGCTCACTGGTAGAAACACTACCCCATGACTCACTCAAGCTTCCAGGTCGTAACTTTACAATCCCTGCTCTGAAACTTCACGTAGGAATCCCTTGCTTAAACACAACTCAGTCTGTCTCCTCAGACATTTGAACTAGATAAACAGAAGCACAGTGTTTCCTGCCTGCCACACAAAGGGCAGACAGACAGTTCAGAGGGAGATACATTGTGATTAGATCGGGGAAGACTAGAAGAGGTGTCTGAGCTCAGTGCTAGGATAAACAGGCTTCAAAGTAGGAGGGAAATTCAAAGAGGAAACAGTAGAGACTGAGTTACTATGCAGCACAGGAAAGTAGCTAACCTGCCTTAGCCTCAGGCTGACTCTAGAGATATTTCCCAGAATTCTCTCCTACAGAGGACTCTGTGCTCTAGCAAGCACATACGGCACTGTATGGGAGAGAGGAAATACTAGGGTCATGGGCTTTGAAGACAGAGCAAATTCCAGTGGAAATTCTTCCTCTGCCTCTTTTAAATGTTTTGCCTAATACTGGCTCTAGGCAAGTCTGTTTCTCCATCTGTAAAATGGATCACAATAGCTTAGGAAGTTGTATATATTAGAGTGGTATGTGTGTGTGTGTTTGTGAATATACGTGTGTATGTGTATGGATGTGTATCTCTCTCTCTCTCTCTCTCTCTCTCTCTCTCTCTCTCTGTGTGTGTGTGTGTGTGTGTGTGTGTGTATGTGTAGTGTCTGCTACATAAATGCTCAGTACACAGCCCAGCCCCATTATTAGCACCGCCTTGACAGCCACCACTTCCACATAAACAGCCCCAGGGAAAAAGACCAAGTTGCCCTCTGTCAGACTTCTTCATCCTCATCTTCCGGTTCCAGCCTGCCTCCATCATCCTCTTTGGATGTGGTGAGGTAGAATCAAACAATCCACGCTCTCATCCCACTTGACCATGTGTGAACAAAGAATTTCAATTCAGGGTCCTTATCTGGACAGCAGGGCTAGTAGCTTGTATCCCGTGGGGCTGCTGGGAGCTTGGGACGCCCAAGTGTTGAAGATCCTGCTGGCATACCTAGGGTGAGTAGTGCCCCTGCCTTTTCTCCCATTGCCCTAAGACCCCATGTGGGGTCCAGAGCTGGGCTGTGGGTCTGGGTTGCTAGGTGGTGGGGTGGGGTGCGTAGAGGTAAGAACCAAGAGATGAATGCATAAATAACTAGCCATCTCTGGTCTCGCTTCAAAAGTCCCCGTCTCCAACCCTTTAATCATGGAGCTGCTCTTCCCTGGCCACCTTCCAGGGTGCCGCCCACTCACTTCCCGGAGGAGCACGGTGCAGGGAGCCGGTCTGCGTCACATGGCATGCTTCTAATCGATCCCAGGAACCCAGGGGGGCTGCCTTCCTCAGCCGACTCACCCTGTGTCCGACATCCCCCACCCCACGCTGCTTTCCAATCATGGGATTGTCTTTACCCTCCAAACTGGCTTGCCCCTAAGCCCTGCAATGCTGGGAAGGGGGTCTGACAGGACAGTGTCCTCTCTATAGTGACCATTGTATGGGTCAGTCCCCAAGGCCTGATAGTTCCAAGAGTTCTCAAGGGACAATGGAAACCTAATATTAGAAAGTGAGCCAGTCTCAGAAAATCCAGGACATGTGTTTGCCATGTTGGTTAGCAGCCCCCCCCCCCAGGCGAACCTCTCTTTATTCAAGGCGGAGTATTCCTTAGGGATCAAGAGTGAGAAGTATGTTGGGGGGCAGGGAGAGGGATTGCATATGAAATCACATTTGGCAACTTGAGTCGTATTTTAATGCACTAATGGAGTTGGCTTCTTGAAGAAAAGAGCCCGTGAGTCTTTCTCATATGGGAATGAATTCATATGGGAAAGCATTCCAATCGAAGGAGCTATTTTTAGGTTTGGATATACTTGGTTTGCTTAAACTGAGGCACACCGGTGTTGAGTTTACAACCCTCTTTGTTTGAGGTCTCCCTGGGTTTCCGTGGTCCTGGGGTTCAACCACCGGTTCTGCCCTTTGCATTGTTGGTCAAGGTGAGGCGGGTGGTATGCGGGACACCACAGTTTCCCTGAGCGCGTCCCACCATGTGACCTCAGTTACAATGCTGTGGGTTGCCGTGAGTGATGGAAAGAGTTGGAAAGACATGAGTTGGTGTGTGAGGGGCAGCCATGTTTTCCTGAGAGCGTCAAACGGTCGGTCAGAGGAGCAGCGGGGCCATGAGACTTCCTTTCCCTAGAAGTTCTTCAAAACAACATCTCCCAGCCTGGGGAACATATACCCACTCCCAGCTCTCTGCTAGGTCTGCAGACCTAAACACAATGTGCCTTTGTAAACCATCTTCACCCAGGGGCTCCCCTTGTCCCGGATGAGCTCCTCTCTTGAGCATTATACACTGAGCTCTGGCAGACAGCCAAGGTGGAGTGGAAGGGTGAGCAAGTCACCTTTGCCAGAACCCCAGAGGGCTGTCCAAGGAGGGCTACCCTGTACCACTCCCGGGAAGTCATATGGTCCTAGGCTAGGAAGTCCTTAGCAAACCCCATGCCTCCGGTCCCTTCTGGACATGTGGAGAAACTGAGGTCAAGAGAAAGGTAGTGCTTAGTCGGTTTCACATGGCTCCTTCAAGACGCACTGGGGCCCCTCCCCCACTCCCTCCGAAGTGCTGCGTATCTGGCTGCCTGAAAAGCCTCCAGTCTGTCTGGGCAAGGATTGTGTCCCTCATTAGTCCACGCCCAGAGTTCTGAGTAAGTGGTGTTGGCTGACGGCTGACAGCACTCTTCACAAAGAGACAATTTGAGAAGAGCTCCAGAAAGGCCTGGCTTTCCATTCTTGTCTTTGGGAGGCGGTGTGGTGCAGGGAAGAAGTCCACCTGTGGCGCTTGGGTTCTGATGAAGTCAGTGTGCTCTTGTAAACAGAGCCTGGCAGGGGGAGGCTTCAGCACACAGCAGGTGCCACAGTGGAGACCATTTCTGGAACATTAGTCCTGGTCCTGCTACTCTGTGTCCTTGAAAAAGTCAACCGATGTCTCAGGGTCTCAGGATTATTCCTATCTGGAGCATAGGAATAATCCTGCTTCTTAGCCACAGGGGAGACCTCACAGGGCCTCAAAGATTTATAAAAGATGAGTTTACTCCAAGCTTAAGAACAAGGAGAATGGGAGAGTTGAAGAGATGGCTCTGTGGTTAAGTATTTGTATCATGCTGGACCATGGCGGCACACAACTTTTATCCAAGTACCTGGGAGGCAGAGGCAGGCAGATCTCTGAGTTCGAGGCTGGTCTACATAATCAGTTTCAGGACAGTAAATGCTACATAGAGAAACCCTGTCTAGAAAAAAGAGGGGGGGGGGGAAGAGCTTGTGTCACTCTTTCAGAGGATCTGAGGTTCTGTTTAGTGTCTAGCATCCAGGTTAGGCAGCTCACAACTGCCTGTTACAGACTCTGTAACTGCGTTCAGGGAGTTCTGTGGCATTGGATAGCCCTTTAAACCCCTGAGTGAGAAATGTGATTGATGAAAGTGCCTAGGACTCAGAATAGAAAGGTTCCTACCCCTCTAGCCTCTAGCTTCAAGTGTTCCTACCTCTCAAGCTTCAGGTGCTCCCATCCCACAAGCTTCAGGTGCTCCCGCTCCTCAAGCATCAGATGCTCCCATCCCTCAAGTTTCAGGTGCTCCCACTCCCCAAGTGTCAGATGCTCCCATCCCTCAAGCGTCAGGTGCTCCCACTCCCCAAGCGTCAGGTGCTCCCATCCCTCAAGTTTCAGGTGCTCCCACTCCCCAAGTGTCAGATGCTCCCATCCCTCAAGCTGCAGGTGCTCCCACTCCCCAAGCACCAGGTGCTCCCATCCCACAAGCTTCAGGTGCTCCCACTCCCCAAGCGTCAGGTGCTCCCATCCCTCAAGTGTCAGGTGCTCCCACTCCTCAAGCTTCTAGCCCCGTGGCTTGTTTCTTTCTTTCCATCATCTGTGAAGACAGAGTTCTGGGTCCAAAGAGGTCCAGCATGGGCGAATGGCTACAAAGGACAGTCTGAGGTCTGGGGTTTTGGAGGCATCCAGATAGGGGCATGTTGCAAGACGAGCAGCTGGGCCCAGGCTGTAGGTGCTGACAGAGCAGAGAGTCTGCCCTCCCCCTTTGGGAGTGAGTGACAGCGGCAGGTCCAGGCCAAGTGGCCTGATGGGGCTGTCAGGCCTCTTCAGTGCCCATGAGGTCCCGGAAATACCAGGGCTGGGAGGGGCCATGGGGGGACAGAGGCTAACCTGTCATTTGAATCTCTGCTAGACTATCCTTCAAGTCCTGGCCACACTGACTGCCTTGCCTAGCACTGGCTGCTGCCACCAGACCCCAATCTCTGCCTCAGCCCAGCCCTGAGCGTCCTCTCCTATTGAGCTCCAACACCATACTCAGAAAGACTTTGTGTTTTTCAAATTAATGCAATTAAGAGCATTTAAGTTTGTGAATGATAGAGGGTTTTTTTTTCATTTTCTTTTATTTGATTAGAGAAATTCCCACCGCACAGTTCCTCCAAATGAAACCCAGACCTGAGGCCCATTGTTCCGAGGGCTTCCATGAGAATGTGTTACCTTTCAATCTCACACACTAATGTGTTTAGCGTTACAGTCCCCCCCGGGGCGGCTGCAGGAAGGATCTGGAGCCTTGATTAAAGCGGCCTTTGCTGGGCAGGAATGTGGGTCCCTCCACCCGAGAGTCACAGGGGCTGGGTGCTTGACTAGGCGGAGCCTCTGCTCAGATGGCCAGCAGGGGACCCAGATCCCCGGCAGCTGCGCCCGCCGGCCCGCCCGCCACAGTGGAATTGGCCCTTTTCCTCTCCGCTGCTGCGGGTCCTCTGAGCCTCCGACACCACCCTGAGCCCTGGCGCATTTATCGGCCTACAACTGGACACCGCTTGCACACCTTCGCCCCACTTTCTGTCTCCGTTTTGTTGTCTCGCCCTCTATTCTTTTTCTCCTTTCTTCTTCCCACCTTTCGGTCCCCAATTACCATGTGGGTCTCGTGGCACAGAGAAGTCACACTGCTCCTCCCTCAGCTGGTCCAGGACCTGAGCTCCAAGGTGAAGCAGAATTAGAGTCAAAGCTAAAACTGATTAGAGCAATGTGCAGGAAGGCCTGGGAAAGGGAGTGTGGTGGGTCAGAACCCCTGTTAAAAACCTTGACTAGTGCCAAATTTAAACAGGATGTTGAGTCGACACCTTCCTGCCCCAAATCACCAAAGGCTCAGGCTCGGCACTGGGAGGCCAGGTTATTTCCGTGTGTGTGTGTGTGTGTGTGTGTGTGTGTGTGTGTGTGTGTGTGTAGTGTTCCTTGTGTGTGCATTGTATATGTGTGTAGTCTTCCTTGTGTGTGTGTGTGTACTGTGGATATGTGTGTATATATATGTGTGAGTGTGTGTATGTGTGCAGTGTTCCTTGTGTGTGTGTGTGTACATGTACATGTATATGGGTGTAGTCTTCCTTGTGTGTGTGTGTGTGTGTGTGTGTGTGTGTGTGTGTGTGTGTGTGCAGTCTAGGCCAGTGTCCTGATACAGGAAACTGGTAGCACTTCCCTGTTTGGTAGTTTCATATCTTTAACAACCCAAGCCAGGATCCTAGAACATACTGTCAAAGACCTGGCCAAAATGATGTAAGGCTGGAAAACAACCAGACTATTTTGAGCTGGGACTCAAATGAAAACCAAGCCCGTGGACTGACTCTCAGAAGCCGCTTGCTACACCCAAGGCGTTGGGAAGAGCTTAGGAGAGACTTGGGAGGCGTCCTCCTTTCTCCTCAGCTCCTGGACCCGCTGCATTCCTGGACGCCTCCCAGTCGGTCCTCAAACCTCCCCAGAGACCACACAGGCACACAGCACACGTCGTTGACCTAGCACTTGAGGCTGAGGAAGGCTGATCTCTGGCAGCCACACCCGCAGTGAGACGTGGGGATGGTGGTGGTGGAAGGGGCTGGGCTGGGCTTTCTCTTGMCATCTCCACCAGGCTTCTGCAACGCCGGGGATGATTGTCTGTGGGTTTGCTGTTTAAGAAGGCTGCCCAGTGGGGACACGAGTGGAAGCAGGGAAGATTCGGGTCAAAGAAGGCAGAAATCAGTTTGTTACAACTGGAGAATGGGGAGACTTAGAAGCATGGTCTTACCTGGTCCTGCCCCCCCCCCCCACCTGGAGCCTCCATTTTCCAGGAAGAAAAGAAGCCCACATGAGGCTGGGAAAGTTGGGGGACCGATTTACAAGACCAAGTGCAGGGGTTCATTGTCCTTTTGTTCCACACAGACACTAACCCAGGCAATAGTTGGCTGATGAGATAAATCCACCTACACCTTTAAGCTGTTCTGCCCCACACAGGGCTCAGAATGTCTAACCCTTGGACCAGTACCAGGGTTCTGCCACAAACATCTGCCAGGGCCAATAGCCCTTGGGAGCAGATACATAATGTAAACTGCTTTTGGATGAAGGAATCAGAAAAGGAGAAGGCGGCGTGGGGGAGTCTGGATAGTGGTGGGAGCAGTGCAGGAATTTGGCTTTAGGTCTCTCTTGAGCCTTCTTAGACAATCACCTTATGTGAGCATCTCTCAGTTTCTCATGCTTCAGGAGGGCTTGGGAAGGGTGGGTGATCCCAAAGGTGCGCAATTCAGAGACTGTCTGATTGTTCCTGTCGGGCCTTGCCAGTTGGCCTTTATTCCCCCTGCTGGGAAACTTGCTTCCCTAAGCAGGATTTTCTTCAGCTATTTTTCAAAATTTACTCAATGATTTCCAACCAATAGCAATGCTTCCCCAAGATGACCAAGCTTTTGCCTGGGCTCTGATCAAACCACACAGACAAAGAGTGGGAGACACGACAGGGCTCACCAGGACAGCACCGGGCAAAGCAGCATTTCGCAGGGTCTGAATTAGCTGTGGCAAGACTGCCAGGGAAAGTTCTGGTTCCAGGAGGAGTTCCCATTAATGCCATCTTCATCTCCTCTGAGATCCTCCACACACACCACACCACACATGTCCAAGGCTTYGGCAGTGGTTTGAGCCTGAGTGTATCTGATGGAGGGGTTGAAGCTCAGGAGAAAGACTGGCTGCTCAGAGGTGAAGGGTAGTATCTTGTTGCATTTTCTGAGGCATTCTGGAAACCCTTCCTTCCCCATACAGCACCCGTATACCTGCAGAGTTGCCTACACTGGCAGACAGGAGGAGAGGGAAGGGCCTGCTGCCCTGGCCCAGCTCACAGTCCAAGAGGCTGTAGCAAAGAATCATCTTGGAGTTTTGATTTTCATGGAAATGAACCATTTTATCTCAGAACACAGGGGCCAGGGAATGAATTCCCTTTCCTTAACGCAGATGGACTAAATTCCCTTTGCTTTCTAGCTTTAAAAAGAAAAGAAAAAAGAAAAAAAAAACCTCAAAAGCTGCTGCCATTTGCACTCTTGGATGGTGCCTGTTAAGACCAAGCCGGGTGCCTTGCAGCGACCTGCTAGGCTAGGCGCAGGGGCCTGAGCCTGGCTTTGGGTTTGATATGGAGTCTGCGCAGGCCAGAGACCAGTTTGACTCAGGTAGGGAAGAGTCTGAGAAGGACCCTGGAACTTTCTGGCATCCTCAGGAAGACTTCCAGGCAACAACGGTGTCTTGGACTAGGCCTAACACTGTCTCAACCCACAAAAGCCTGCTCTGAGCCTGGGCCAGCAGTCCACACTCTGCCTATGCTCGGAACCATGACTGAGCACGGGCTATACCAGGCGCTTACCTTTATTCTCTTCGGAAAGCCATTGTACAGGTTGGAGAAATGACGCTCCAAGTGTGTAGGTGATCTTTTAGATCTTACAGCGAAGGCCAATGAGGTGGATTAACAGGAAAAGGCCCGTGCTGCCAAACCAGATGACCTGAGTTCAGTCCCCAGAATATGCATGGTAAGAGGAGAGCCAGCTCCCACAGTTGCCCTCTGAACTCCACACACGTGCCACTCCCCAACCACACTTCATACACAACATAAATTAACATAGATCCCATGGAATTTGAAGTCCTGCCTCTTGAGCCTGTGGTCTTTGTTCTAAATGAAGTCCTTCCTGACTCGGACTGTAGCTAACCCAGCTCCTCTCTTCTCGTGCTCCACCCCTTGCCCTTACTTCCAGCTCTGACATTCAACACTGAGGCATCATATGCCAAATAAGAACAACTTCCCTCTTCTAGTCTGCCTTCTGTCTGCCTTCGTGGTTCTGAAGTGTGTCCCCAGATTGGCAGCATCATCAGCACCACATCCCCCCTCAGACTTGCCGAATCAGAGACTGGGCACAGGGCCCGACAGTCTGCTTTAACAAGGATTCCTCTGATTGTGACACATGACAAGCTTGAGAAGCACAGGCTGCCTCTCGCTTTTGCAGACCAAACAAATCTTGATAACAGTTGAGGGTGAGTTTAGCTCTTGTTGGAGTCTTTGACACCTGAGCCACCTAATAAGGTGTGTTATGAAGGGATTCAGAGCGACTAAAAACAAGATAGCTGAGGCTGTTTTGACTCCCTCCACTGTTTTCCACGCTTGCTTTAGTATCATTCTAGTTCAGATATAGCTGACAGAAAAGGCCACTGAACATTATCAGCACCCCTCCAAGAACCGGTTTCAATGGCTCAATCAGAAACACGTAACACAAATCACTTAGGGGCTGGAGAGATGGCTCAGTGATTAAGAGCATTTGCTGCTCTTCCAGAGGACCCTGCTTTGGTTCCCAGCACCTCTATTGGGCAGCTCACCACTGCAGCCTTAATTCCAGCTCCAGGGGATCCTGACGACTCTTTCTAGCTCCCCCAGGCATTGGCACACACATGATATGCACATATATGCCTGCACTCTCACATACACATAAAATAAGGATAAATATTTTTTTAAATTCCCTGTTTTGGAGGGAAAATCATCTTGAACTATGTCAGTTCTTGAAATGTCTAATAGCCTTTGACCCACAGTCCACAGTCCAGCCCAGAAAATGACTTCCTAAACATATTTATCCTGACAGTAAATCAGGACAAATGACAGTGAACTCTGACCTCACTAAGGAATATTCTAACTATGGAATTGTCTGTCTTTCCTTTTGAATCTGTCCATTGTTGTTCCATGTATTTGAAACACTTTGTTGGTTGCATATATGAGTATGATTGTTTTCTTCTGCCATTATCTTCAACTTGTGTCTTTAGATTTGAGTTGCATCTCTTGTAGACTGCAAATAATTAAGTCTTTTTTAAGAAAAAAATCTCATCTGACAATCTCTGTCTTTTAATTGGAATGTTTAGTCCATTAACATTTAATGTAATTATTGATATGGTTGAATTTAGTTTTACTTTGCCCCTCTGTTTTTTATTTCTCTATGCTTCTTTCCCTGCCTTCTTTTGGAGTTTCAGAATTCCATTTAAATTTATCTATTGGGTTTGTAGCTATACCTCTCTCTGCATTAATTCTTTAATGATTGCCCCAGGGATTGCAATGCATCCTTAACTTTTCACAGTCCACTTAGAGTTACTATTTCAAGTAAAATTGTAGAAACTTCATAACACAGATGTCCATTACTCCCTGCCCCCTTCTTTCATGCTGTGATTAGCATATGTATTACATCTACATAAATTATAAAACCCACATACAATGTTATAATTTTGTCTTAAACAGCCATGTGAGTTTCAGAACAATTAAAAGGGCTTATTGCCAAAGGGAACCTCAAAATTAAGGGAATTCTCAGGAATCTGATTCTCATCATGGTTAGAAAAAGGAACCTGGATCTTTGGATGCTTGTTTGTTCCTTCCAGGTGATGGTAATTCTATGGCCACAGAACATAACCACAGCAGATTCATCAGTAACTCTGTCTTTGTTTCCCAGTCTGCTGGGACCTAATTATTAGACCCGAAGTCCACTCCAGGATATCCACAGGCCCTATGGAGGAATCCCTGGTAAAGCTGCAAAGTGAGCATCTCTTTTGTCCCATTTTCCTCTGTTTCTCTCACATGAAGCCTTTGGCTGCTGTGTTTTCTTTTGCTTACCCTGTTATGAATCATGCAGCCCAGAATTTGTTCCCCAGTATAATAGGTACACTAGTCAATGTTGCTGAGTGAGTCCATGAACCCCAGGCAGACCTTCTGTTTCCTCTGTGTGGTGTAAGACTCTGGGAAGAGGAAGTGAGCTCCTTCCTTTAGTAGTGGGAGGGAATCATGGCCAGGGCAGGGCCCTGGGTAACAGTCTGCTCCGAGACTGTGACGTTCCAAGATATGGGGAAGCTCTTTAAACCGGAAGGTAACCAATTCAAAATAGCTTCAAGACCTCCCTGAAACTAAGCAGATTCACTAGGCTCCTTCCTACCAGGGTAAGCAATAAAAACTGAGAGTCCACCTCAGACCAAAGGAAGCTGAGCGGCAAAGACGATTCTCAAGAGGAGAAAAGCTGCAAAGAAGACTGAGACCAGACCAGCTGCGTCAAAGCAGCAGAAACCAGCCGACCTGCCCGGAAGAGGTTTAGACCAACTGAGTCATTTGGAAAGGACACTCTCCAACCTGTTGAGCTGCCTGCAGGCTGTGCAGCGTGCTCCCAGTTCCCAGTTTCTTTGAGCTGTCACCCAGGCTGGGGTGGACTTTGGTGACGAAGCTGTCTTTGAGTCATTTCTGCTCCTATAAACAACCCCTCACCCTTATTCCTGTAAGTAACCCCAATAAAGTCATCGATTCACCAAGTTCTACTTTGATCTGTCACGGGATTCCTGAGGTAAGTAGATAGGCATGTCGCATCTCTGTAGGAAACGTCTTGTCGCACAGCACAGGGGTATAGCCAAACCGGGGGATAGCCAAATCATCCCTGGGGGAATCCCTGAGAGCTGGAGCCAACCCCAGTGGGGTGCAGATGTGAGGGCTGAGATCAGAAAGGCTGCAAAGCTGGGGGAGAAGCAGGACAGGATCCGTGGGTGCAACCAGGGTTTCAGCTCCTGTGTCCCTGGAGGAAGTGAGTGCTGGGCCACCAGAGCTGCTGCTGCTGCGTCAGCCTGGGGGCTGAAGCTTTTTGGAGAAACCATTAGTCTAGTGACAGGGAGAAGAATGAAAAAGCTGCGTGAATCGGGGTTAGCATGGGGCTGCAGGCCCTGCTGTACAGGAGGCAAACATACAACTGCACTTTTCTGGGGCTCACCCTGGAGCTGACCAGAAGAGGCCCTTCATCCCAGAAAAAGGGGCCTCCGAGTGGAATTAGCCTCAAGAGGAAGAAAGGTGTCTTATTCAGGACAAAAGAGGCCACCAGGACTGGAAGGAGGTGAAACTGGGAGTGTCTCTGAGTCATGCCCTCACCTTTGCCCAGCCAGGTGAATACCATGTGACACACAACACCTAACCTTGGCTGAAGTGTGATCATTGGTTGTGGGGCAGGGTTTGTTTGTTTTGTTTTGCTTTGTTTGTTTTCGTTTTTGTTTTCCACCAGGCTTGTAGAAAGCCATGGAGGGGAGACAGAACAGGAACAAGCCACAGCGTGTTTCTGCCCAGAGGAGCAAGTGCCCACTCAGTTGGGCACTGTCGGCTGCTGGGGTGAAGGAAGGGGCCATCCCGCACGGTGGGAATTAAGCAAATCTTCCAGTGAGACTGGACTTGTTAAAATAATAACCTGAAGTGTTTGGGCCCATGCCAGGAAGGGAGAGAAGGCAGCACAGCTGGCAAGACCTATTGCATGCACATCTTCACCGTGCCCTGACCACTAGTGGCTGCTGACAGAAGGCTCTGTGGCTACTACAGCTTCGGTAAGGTTTCAGGACATTGGGATTTTCCCATTTTACATTTTGTGGGGGTGGGGGGTGGATTGGTGTTTATGTTGAGACAGGGTATGTCACTATGTAACTCTCGTGCGGTCCTGGGTTCACTTTGTAGACCAGGATGGCCCAGAACCCGCAGAGATCCACAAGCCTCTGCCTCCCGAGTGCCGGAATTAAGGCCTGCACCATGATGCCTGGCACAGTTTGACATTTTACAGAATATCTTGCTCTTCTCTGCAGTCAACTCCTTTCAGACACTGTGTAGACAGGGTAATCACAAAATAGACAACACCGCGCCCCCCATTCAGTTCCCAGAGCTCAAAGCAAGAAGCAGCCTCCACACCCCCTTTCCCAAGGGAGCCCAAAGCACTGGAGACGCACGTGACACACCTGTGCCCATCCACCTCAGCTCTGACCTACAGCTGAAGCCTTTCCCAGTTGCTTAAGGGCCCAGACGGAAAGAACCTTGGAAGAATTCAAAGCAGACTCTACACACTCCTCAAGAGAGCCCCCCTTAGGAAGCCTGCAATAGGGATCTGTGGAGACCCCTACCCTAAGCCTTCTTTTCTCCGATGGACTCTTGGCTTCTGAAGAGATGTGCAAATTCATTCTCCCTGCCCCAGGGAAGAAAGCAGTATCCTCTCAAGTCTTAAGTATTATGCAAAATCAGCAGGGCTGTGCGTCCTGTTCTGGGAATGGTCTGCCTGGATACTTAGATGTTTCTCTGCAGGGCCAGCTACTGGCCAGTCTTCCATGGGAACTTTAAAATAAAGGAATTTTTAAATTTCTAGTGAATGGCCAAGTCCCAGGGAGAGTCTGCGAGGGCTGTCCTGAACTAAACAACTAAAGCAAGCATTCTGCGTAATTACAGGTGTGGAGTATGGCTGCCTTTCTAGTTGGAGCCGCCCATGCATGCTCCTGGAGGCAGGGCCAGGTGAGCCCGTGTGCTGCTCCTGGAGCCCAAAGCCTTCGCCTCTCCATGTGGCCTGTTTCTGTTTCCTTCCCTTGCCCAAGTTGCCAGGGCCTGGAGCTGTATCACTAGTGGCTAGCCACCCGGCAGTGGTGCCGTGGTGCCTGGCTGTCTGGTGGGCACAGGAGTCCTGGAGGCCTGTCTGCTGCCAGCCTTCTCCTTTGCCCGGCTCTCAGCATGTGCCCTTGGTGGCCAGCACCAGCCAGTGCCCCTTCCTAGGCTCGGGAAGGCATACCTCCTTCAGGCTCTGGCACCTACACCTCAGCCGAAAGGCCCGATCACTGATCTACAGCATCCTTCAGTCAGACGTGGGGGTCAAGCTGACAGTGGGCAGGTTGATGCCTGCATACTGACTGGAGCAGAGGCTAACTCGGTTCTTTCCCATTACGTATCATGGCTGTAATCTGCTATATGCTTCAATTGTTTTCTGGTTAGTCTGCTGGGGTGAGGGGGAATCCTTCGGCATAGCATATTATAGTGGCCGTTACAACCATTCCAAGTCATAAGATCCTGCCTCTTCTCATTTAAATGATTAATAATTGTTAATTAATCACTAATGAACTGATAAAATGATTCGTCTGAGCTTTTGCTCAATTCCCTGAGGGCTTTCCCAGCCGTAAGTGGCACCTGCTGGTCACACTGTAGAACGTGTCCCCTGGGTGCCAGCAGCTTTGTGTTTCCTGCTGGGCACTCAGGGCTCACCTTGTCCTGGGTACTTCCTGTACCCGCCCCTGGCTCTCTTCCTGTCTCAGGGCCATCCCACGCTCCCTCACATCACTGAGTATGGGTTAGCGAGTGGCCCCTGAAGACCAAACAGGAGCAGAGCTGAGCTGGGACAGCCAAGTGTGTGTTGATGTGTGGATGCTGTCAACCTGGTAGAGCCTACACTGGCTCCTACACAGCTGTATGACAGGAGGCAAGGGGCTTGGAGCAGGTTCCACAGGTACAAAGTTCAGGCTTTGATAGTCACTTCTTAGAGGGGTGGGGTTCAGTACTATCCATCAGTGAATGGGTAGAGCTGCCAGGATTCGAACTCAGGTCTACTTACCTCCCAGTCTCTGAGAAAATGACTCCCTCAACCCATCCCTGGGAGTCCCTAGCCACACTCATTGAGTGTATGTGGCCTCTAATGAATGCCCTTCAGAAGTTTCTGTGCCCTGTCGAGTGCTGCCCACCCGTAGCTCCAGGTGCCTTGGAAGGCCGAGGCAGTGTTGAAGAGCAGGCCTACGAGCACCTGTACCATTTCATTCCTCAGGACACTCAGAGGACGAGCCTCTGCTCTGCAGACTCACCAGGGCCTTGCCGCCTGCTGTCCTGGAAAGCAGAGGCTTTGTTTCTCCACGCGGTGACATTAATTCCCTGTCCTGCTCTTTGTGGCAGGTCACACATCCCTGCAGACTGTTGCCTCCTCACTTCAGGTTGGAGGGACAGAACACTGGAGTCTTCCCCTGGTCCTGCTGGCTCTGCAGCTGCAGGCAAGTTGAGTGATCTCTCTGGCCTGGCTCCTAGCTGACCTTTACCCCTATCCTTAGAAAGCGAGACCACTTCTCCTGAGGGTGTAGGTTTAAAGCTCCAGGCCTGGGGCAGGGGCTCGAGTTTTCTTCTTTGCCTATTTTTTT
Source organism: Apodemus speciosus (assembly GCA_002335545.1). Classification (NCBI taxonomy): domain Eukaryota; kingdom Metazoa; phylum Chordata; class Mammalia; order Rodentia; family Muridae; genus Apodemus; species Apodemus speciosus. The sequence goes on from BDUI01000012.1 coordinate 1,795,503, forward strand.
TCCTACTGTGACTTCTGAAGGGGCCCATCCTGCGGCAGTCTCAGCCTGCAAAGGAGTGTGTGGACTCCACTTCCCTGTCCCTCCAGCTAGCGAGCTCCGCAGGGAGCAGCCACAGAGAGCCACGGAGGGCGTTCTGGGCATCCTCGGGGTCCTCCCAGGACACAGGCCTCCTGGCAGCACGGTCCTGAAGAGTTCACCTGTGTGAGTCCAGCCTGGTTCTCCAGGGCATGTCCTGGGCTTGAACCCTGTGCCCAAGATCTAACTGGGAAACCACAGGTGGGCCAGGCAGGCTGCTCCTGGAGCCAAACCAACCTCGTGGCAGTGAAATGAGAGCTCGCTCACCCACGGGGTCCTACCAACCCGGGAAGCAGGCATGCCGGCCCCATCTCTACCCTACCTTCCTTGTTCTTTCTGCTTCTGTCTTTTGCTCCAGACCATCTCTGACCTCACAGTGAGCTTTTGCCCTGTCTTCCTGTGCACAATGCAAGTGGGAAAGTATTCACATCTCAATCCAGAGAGGACCTGGCTAGTGCTGGCTTCCATTGCAGGCTTCTTCTACTCCTGGGCAGATCCTGGTCCTAACATGAGCCCCTCCCACCAGCAAAGGCTGCTGGAAGTGAAGACAACCTCTTAGGGGGCAATGAAAGCAGGAATAAGTCAGTCCATTCACTCCTCTCCCCTATCATCCTATGCTCCAGCCCAGAGGGAAGTCCTTCCTCGCATCTAATTCACAGCTTTCCTGCTGTGATTTGTGCCTGCTTTCTCTGGGTATGTGTGGCTCCTGCCCCCTTCCTGTTCCTCCCCTGGCTCTTCAGCCTTCTCCACTATCCTACTCARCTAGAAGCCCCACGGGAGTGAAAGTGAACTTTAGGAGGATGTTTAAAGTTTGGCTTCTCATCACTACATCTCAGCTGAGTCCATAAAACCTCCCTATAAAGCCCACTGGCCAGCCAGCTGCCCTCCGCCTCCAGGCCTCCCTGTTTTATGACCAGCCCCCATTCAGACACCAGCTGGATGTAGGAACTCGGGGCTTTTATGAAGAGATGTTAACGAGAAGCATCTCTGCCTGGCCCCTTTCAGCATCCCCTCCTGGCCTTATTCACAGCTCCTTCAGTCAAGGCCTGTGCCAGCCAGGCTCCTTCTCCCGTGCAGGTGCGAACTGCTTGGGCATCCTTCCGGGAAGGGAGCTCCCAGCTCGCGGCAGGAGCGGGCGTCTCAGTCAAACCGTCTCAGACTCCCCAGCAATTGTGAAGGTGTTGGGAAAACAAACATTACCAGCAGCGATAAAAGACGGGGCGGGGCGGGGGAGCTCCGGGGTGGGCGGGGCCTCAGTGCGAACCCGGAGGATTGGGCTCTGCGCCGAAGAAGGCTGCAGTACAGGCAGGCAGGAGTCTGGCCCGAGCCGCAGGAGCAATGCAGGGTCGAGTTTCTCCAGAGCTCAGTCTCCATCTGTCAAGTGCAGATAGTGCTGCTTAGTTAAAAGAAGAACCAGACGTGATGATAGCAGGGCTTTGGCACAGTCGCTCCGCTTGTACGGCTTTGTCCCGAGTACCTCTCCCACCCACAGCATAGCAGGCCAGCCCCGCAGAGTCTTGGTCCAGGGAAGGGCAGCAAGTGGCAAGCCCAAGTCTCTCAGAGCTACACGCCCAGCACCCCCCTTATTATTATTGTTTGTTTTTGTTTTTCAGACGGTTTCTCTGTATCCCAGGCTAGCCTAGGATACACTAGCCTAGGCCGGCCTCAGATTCACAAGAATCCTCCTGGCTCCTTAGAACTCGGTTCCTAGAATACTCTGATTACTGGGCTAGTTTAGGCCCCTTGCCGAGGGGCTGGGGGGTGGGGCCGAGAAAGGGCTGTGGAGAGGAATGGTAAGGTACACCCATGGATCCCCTCAGCCATGACTTGGAAGGGAGACCGGGAGTGGAGACCAGTGAGGGAACACGGACAGATGAAGGGCTGACTTTCCCTGGAGCCAAGAAAGGWGGAGGAGGCCTTGACGGAACAGCCTCTGAGGGTCCTGGTAAGATCGGGTTCCTGGGGGAGAGGCGGGAGTCTCCTAGCAAGGAGGGGCTGTAAACAGTGCGGCAGGGGCGCAGTGTCCTCTGCGGGCACACTAAGCAGCTACTGGCTTCCCTAGTGTGCCCGTGGGAAGGCATCCTTGCCCTCTCCCACGGCCCAGCCTTCATTTGCAGGGAAGGACCATGTGAGGTTGGGGGCCGTATTCTGGGATGAACTCTAGGCTGCCGCTCAGCACGGAGGGCAAGGACCCCACACACAGGCGCGTTTAGCCAGGTATCATCTCACAAGCACTGCATGCATAACTAGACAAGTGACAGTTTCCGCTCATTCTTGTCTCCCGAGTGGTACATGCATTCTCTGCACACTCACGGCTCCTCGTCCCACCCTATACACGTGCACACACTCACAGACACTCTTACACACTCACAAACGCGCACGCACGCGCGCGCACACACACAGATGGACACACACAGACAGACACACAAACACATGCCCCGCTGTAATTCGATTGGTGGCTCCAGCACCCAGGATGGGCTGAGATTCTGTGATTTATGAACGGGAATAGGTACTGGGAGATTGCAGCTCCATCTGCTTGGGAGCAAACAGGAAGCCTTGCGCGCTGCAGAGCTGGGGCAGGAAGCTGCTCGGTGGAGGAGGCTCATAAAAGCCTTCCTAATGGTCGCAGGTGCTCGGCCTCCCCCACTCCTCAGAACTGCAGCCCCCATCGGCCATCTCCCTGGGCACAGTCACTGCCTCTGTCAGCACCCTGTGACAGACGCCCTGGCCAAGGCCAGCCAGCAAGGGAGGAGGAAGGTGCAGAAGGCAGAGAACAGCAGAGCTGAAACACCTCCATCTGTATGCAGCCGCATCTGTCTGTCCGTGCATGTGTCCACCGTGGGCAGGGCGGGGCCACGGCGGCTGCGGCGGCGGCGGCGGCGGCGGCGGGGACTGCTAACCATTTGTTCGTATCAGCTCTTCTTCATAGGTAAGGGACCCCAGTTCAGCTGCCACACAAGGCCCCTGAGAGCATATGGGGCTTGCCACAATGAGCTGCAGGGGCTAGCCCAGGCGCGCGGTATGGAAACACACCGGAGGGGAAGAGAGCAGCCAGGCCTGCTGGAAAGGCCCCAAGGCTGCCTCTGGAAAGGGTCCTCTGAGTAGGGTTGAGCATGGGCTCATTTATGTCACATCACATGACTGTCAGAGTGGCGCTCACACACATGTTAGTACCACTATGTGCTTTACCACGTTCCTCAAAGCCCTGCTCACTCAGGAGTACCTTTCAACAACTCTGAGGGCCCGGCCCACCTCCACCCCACCACCCATGACATCAGCGCCCCGGGCTGGCCAAGTGTCTACAAAGTCTCTCTGGTGGCCTCTCTAACAGCCCAACCCCCACTCCTGTCCTTGTGGGTGGGGGTGGGGGGGAGTCCTCACTTGGCGAGTCTTCATCCTAGAGATGCAGGACTCCATCAGGATCCACTGAACCCAGGACCAGAATAGGAGCCTCTCCATGTAGAAAGAACCCTGTCACATTGTCCCCAGACCTCCTTCAGAGGCCTTCCTCCAAGACAAAAATCACTTGGGGTGGGGGTGGGGTGGGCGTGTGAGGGACCCAAGCAACCACTTGGAAAACTGGCGTAAAAAAAGATGAATGGAAGAATTAGAAATGTTTGTCTTGGCCGGGCGTGGTGGCACACACCTGTAATCCCAGCACTTGGGAGGCAGAGGCAGGCGGATTTCCGAGTTCGAGGCCAGCCTGGTCTCCAGAGTGAGTTCCAGGACAGCCAGGGCTACACAGAGAAACCCTGTCTCGAAAAACAGAAAACAAACAAACAAACAAACAAACAAACAAAGTACCTGATATAAATAAGTGGGAGTCAATGTGGGGTGACGCCCTCAACTGGGCCTTGAAAGTTTTGAAGGCATTTAGACAGAGTGTTGCCCCAGGTGCTGCCACAGCCCGTTTCTCAGAACCCGTGGGGGCTACAGTCTTCCTGTGAGGGAAAGGCCCGCGCTGTGCTTACAGGAAATCAACATCAGGGCTGTGCGCGTGCCAGCATGAGCGTTGTGTTTCAGGCTCAAAGAAGAATGCTAGTCAGGGACAGCTCTTAGGGTGGCTGGAGTGATGGCTCAGCAGTTAAGAGCACTGGCTGCTCTTCCAGAGGACCCAGGTTCAGTTCCCAGCAACCACATGGCAGCTCACAACTGTCTGCAACTCCTGTTTCAGGGTATCCAACACCCTTACACAGACATACATGCAGTCAAAATAATATACACAAAATAAAAATAAATGAGTTTAAAAAAAAAAAAAAAGCATTCAGAGGAACCCACAGGAAGTCAGAGGTCAGAGCCAGTCAGGTGGGAGGAAGTGTCAGCATTCTTCTGCCTCAGTTTACCATCTCAGTCCCTTCCACTTCCTCTTCCACCGAAGGCCACAGCACCCCCCCCCCCAGCCCTGGCCAGTCACATGGATTATCTAGACAGTGCCCCACCTCCGCCAGACGCGAGGACCCAGTAACAGGTCTCTGCCTCCCATCTCTCTCAGCATATGCCACTCTCACAGAGGACCAGAAGTTGGTTCCCGGCACCCACCTCAGGCAGCTCACAATTGCCTGTAAGTCCAGCTCCAGGGGATCTGACGCCCTCTTCTGGCCTTCCTGGGCACTGCATTCATGTATGCAAACCCACACATACACGCAATTGAAAATAAAACGAATCTTTTTCTAAAAAAAAGATCTTTGTGTTGGTTGGATTGAATTGAGCTCTTCTGTTTGTTTTCTTTTTGAAGCCAGGGCCTCACAGTGTAGCCCAGGTTGGCTCAAACTCCATAACCTCCTGGTTCAGTGTCCTGCAAGGGCGACATTATAGATTTGTGATGTCACACCCAATGGACACCTACACAGTCTTAAATACCAGCGTCCCCCTTGTAGGCCAGAACTTATTTCCCTTCTTTTCATGAAGCCGGTCTCCTTTCACAGATCTCTCCCATTCTCTTTCAGTCAGCTACGGAACCGAGTGCCGACCTCAGACGCTGCCAAGCTGTCCTTCTTCTCTGACTCTCCTTTCTCCTTCAGTGATGTGTTGGGATCTGGCATCTCCATTCCCACGGCCCCGTGCCCGGCCTTCCCCAGCCCTGGAGGACGCAGTCATCTGCTTTCCGCATCACGATTTCCAGGCTACTGGAAGGCATAGGAAAACCAACCAACCGTGCAAACTGGTGCCACCCCAGATTTATGGTCCCTGACTTCAGCCTGGCCTCCAGGCTCCAGTGGTCAGCCTCTGTTCTAAACCTTCACCACCCGCCCAGCTTCCTGGTGGCCCCCTCTCTCACCTATAATTGGCAGGGAAACTAGAAAACCTGAGGCCAGAGGTGCCCGGCCTCCCGCTGTATAGCTCCGCCCCTCCTATTTGATGCCCCATTTCCTCTCAGCTGCTGACTCCGCCCCCATCACCCCACCCCTGTCTCTGACTTTATCTCAGCCTTGGCTGTCGCTCCCCCAGGTCTCTCTTCACAGGCTCCTTGTGCACCTGCTTCTGCGATGCTCCTTGCTTCTATAAGGCTCCTCGGCGTTCTGTCTTGATGGTCAAATCTTCCTCACCCTCCAAAGAGTCTCATGTACTCCTCCCCTCCCCTCCCCTCCCCTCC
>BDUI01000012.1:1812764-1837266 GCA_002335545.1 Apodemus speciosus
AAAAAAAAAAAAAAAAAAACAAAAAACAAATACAGCACAAAGAACACAGAATGTGTGTTTCCGGTTTGCCCTTGTGTGCCTCACATTTTATCTTGATCTGTACAGGAAGCTGGCAACAGACAGCCATGCTGGGCAGGGACAAGACAATCCTTTCTGTCCTCTGGGACCAGGGAAGCGTCCACTTCATGTGCAATAGTGTCAGGATGTATTTACTTAACAGTGTAAGGCAAGGAGCCTCAAATGGGATCTGACCTGAGGAAGAGCCCAGAGCAGGGGTTAGAGACCAGTGTCTTTGGGCAAGGCGCTTAAACCGCCTCTGAGTGCCTGTTCGCCCGTTACAGAAGTGTATTTTCAGATGGCTTTGATGCCACTGGTGTGGACATATACTGTGCACATAGACATGCTATGAGAACTAAGCTCAGTGTATCGCTCAAGCCCCTGCACCAAGCAGGCTGTCAGGGGTGGGACTATTTCTCCTCCGAGAGGGTCTGAGCTCCTGGTATATGCCTCCCGCTCCTGGGAAGCTGCTTAAGATGCAGACCTTCCGGTCATCACAGTCCTCTGCCTCAACTTCAGTAAGCCAGGGCAGCGTGTGAAGGAGGCTGGGACGTCTGCCCACTTCCACGGTCCTCTTACCCATAAGTGCACAGAGACCCCAGGCCACTGTCTCAGTTAAGGGTCCAACTGGATGTGACCTGTACCCAAGAGCAACCTGGACGCTGCTTTGGTTTTAATTATAGGTGGCCTGGCACTGAGTAGCTGTGGCCTGTTCACCTGAACGGCCAGCACAAGGCACAGATGCCAACTGCATGCTTAAGGATATGCAGATTTCCCAAGAACAACAAGGATAATTTGTTTTCTCCATGGCTTGTTAAGGAGTAACTCGGTGGCTTGTACAATAGACCCACGCCCTTTGACCTCTCCCTGCCCTTGCTTGCTGGTTCTCTCAGCTTTGCTGATTTGAAGAGGGGGAAAATGAAGGTACTACCTCATTCCCCACGACCAAGAGGCTGGAAGAGGTAGGCGAGAGAATGGGACTTGGCTAAAAGCTAGACAAGACTGGTGATGGCTAGCCAGTGTTCCCCTTGTCCTATGGGGAGCCAGTGCGGACAATGAGCAGGAGGCAGGGACTTCTTTGCACATGTGCCTAGTGACTGTCATTGCTGTCATTGCTGAAGTCATTGCCAGAAAGCATCACTCTTGGGCTCACAGCAGCTGGAGTCGAGCAGTCTCTCTGAACTAAGGAGATGCTTAGGGGGCAAGCCTCTATGCAAGCAGGAGGAGCTATTCAACCTTCAGCAACCACATCAAAGTTCAGATACAGGGCTCACCTGTAATCCAGCCCCAGGGAAGCAGAGACAGGAGAGCCAGCCCGGCCAGCTAGCCAGCCTGCCTAGCGGCTCAGCCGTGGCCTGGCCTGGAAAGCCACAGGTTCACTGAGACCCCCTGCTTGGTTTGGTTTGTGTGGTTTAGGTTTTGTTGGGTTTTTGTTTGGTTTTGGGTTTTGGTTTTTTGTTGTTTATGTTTTGTTTTGTTTAAGGTGGAAGGGACTGGAAAGATGGCTCGGTGGTTAAGAGCACTTGTTCTTCTAGAGAACCTGGGCTTGGATCTCAGCACCCACATGGTAGCTAACAACTGTCTGTAACGCTGGTTCCAGGGATTCCAACCCCCTCTTCTAGTCTTTGTGGGCACTGCCTGCACATGTTGCACATACATACATGCATACAGGCTAAACAGCCATATGCATAAAATAAAATAAGTAAACCTAAAAAAAGAGGTGACACCCAACGTTCACACACACACACACACACACACACACACACACACACACACTCTCATACACAAACACACACACATAAACACACACTCATACACACACACAGTTATACACACTCATATACACACACTCATACACAAACACACACACATACACACACACTCATACACAAACACACACACATACACACACTCATACCAAACACACACACTCATACACAAACACACATAAACACACACACACACACACACACACACTCAAGTTGCCTTCATTCTGATGAGTAATGGAAAGGATTACCACCACGCCTGCCTTGTCTTTATGGTATTGTTTTTATTTTTTAATATATTTTGTGTTAATGTATTTTTGTATTTATGTATTTTGTATGCATTTTACATATTTAATGTATTTTCATTTTGTGTGTGTGTGTGTGTGTGTGTGTGTGTGTGTGACACACACACAAGTGTGGGGGGATAGAAGACAACTTGTGGAAGTCAGTCCTACCATGTGGGTTCTGGGGATTGAACACAGGCCTCCAGGCTGGGTGGCAGTGCCCTTACCTGTCAAGCCACCTCAAGCCCCGTCTTTATGGATTTCTGTGCTAATGCTGCTCTTGGTGGTTTCCTGTGTGCTGCAAAGCATAGGTGCCTGGCAGCTCCTGATAGGCCCGTTGGTAGGCCCCTGTTACAGGGAGGGGAACGGATGCTCAGTGTGACGGGCAGCCTTGCTGGAGACAAACTCCAGGATTCAGAATGACCATCTTTGCAGCCAGGGCCCTTTGTCTTCCCCTGCAGGAGCTCCAGGAACCAAGTCGGAAGTAGGATGCATCCAGGGTCAGGGCTTTCCTGGAAAGGCTGGTGAATAAGTGTGAGAAGAACAGATTCACAGAGGATTCCAGCCTTGTTCTGGGATGGCGGGACCCCTCCCCCCACACCCCCCTCCGCCAGAGCACTGTTGCTATGTTGCACTAAGAAGGGCTCTTGCCCTCATGCCTGCACTATAGACTGCATATAAAACAGATGCATTGGGAGCATGGGAGCGATATAAATCACATTAGTAAATATCCTGTGCTGTTCGTGTTGTTGTGATAGACTCTGAGACTATCTCAGAGTCAGGCTTGCTTACTTCAGGTTCCTCCAAGATGCCCTGGGTTGGGACGGGCTGGTCCTGGTCCTACAGCAAGAAGGAAGGAGAGCAGAGAACAGCCCAAGGGCATTAAAACCTTTCCGCCCTTGAGAACTGTGGCAGAGGTTACTGTTTAACCCCTGGCACAGAAATGCCTGTGTGCTGGGAATGAGAAGCTGCCAGCCTCACCTGTGGGCAGGTCTCCCTGCCCAACCTCTGAAACCGGGCTCCTTCAGTAAGGCGCCCATCACTTCTGGTGAACGTCAAAAATGCTCAGTTTGATATTCCGTATTTTTCTGTGACTTGCTGTTTATTCTTCTACTTTTTTTTTTTTTACTTTATATGTTTGGGTCTTTTCTCTGAACATCTGCCTGTGTAACAGTGTATACATTAGTGTCTGGTACCCTTGGAAGCCAGAAGAAAGCGTCTGATCCCCTGGAACTGGAGTTATGACAGATGCTTGTGAGCTGCCATGTGGATGCTGGGATTTGAACATGGGTCCTCTGGTAGAGCAGCCAGTGCTCTTAGCCACCAAGGACCTTCTCCAGTTCTTTTCTTTAAGTATGCATGACATGTGCTTAATAAACTCAGCCGTTTGAAATCCATGAGTATTATAGATCATTCTTTGGGCAGTCCTGGGTGGGTGATTCCTTGGGAGATCGGGTTGTGGGGGATAAAAATCCTGGGCACTCGCTAGTATTTCCAACTTGCTTTCACACAATATCTCTGTTCCTGAAAAGCTGCTATCTTGGGAGCATTCATGCCAGGTCCTCAGGTCCTCTGGTGGACTAACTACCTCAGCTCCCTTCCCCTCTGTACTTCTGCCCTGCCACAAAAGACAATGTCAATCAACATGGAAAGAAATTTCTCTCCCACCAATTCCTCAGGCCAGGATGGTCTTCTATTTAGATTTTTGTTCTTTCAGTTCAGGTGATTCATTAAACCTCGATAGATTTTCTCTTTATTCCTTGATAAGGATTTTTAAAGACATTTTTTTTCTATCAAAGAAAGTGGCATTAAGGGAGTTGGAGCCTCATTTTGGCCAGGGTGAGTGCTCTCATCACCAGCCAGGACTTACAGGAGAAGCTTGGGTCCAGACCCCGTACTGTATGGCAAACTTGCTGATCTGCTTCTAGCTGTCTCTGGGGATCTTGTGCCACGTGGATGTTGGCCTCTGGGAATCTTCCCCTCCACTGTGATGCCTGGGTACAGTGCTGCCAGCGTCAGCAAGCCACCAGCCCATGGCCAGAAACCAGCCTCCTCCTTTCTCTGTTATGGACTGTGGCAAACACCAGGCCCTGTGCACACCAAACTCCTACTGGAGACAACTCTGCTGTCCTGTCTGTCCTGAGTGACCAGCTTCAGGTCCCCACAGAAGTGGCCATGCATCTCTGGGACCACCCGAGAGAAAGGTCTACATGCAGTCCCTCACAGTGGAAGGGATCCTAGGCTCCTCACATCCCCTGAGTCCACAGTCAGAAGACAACAAGCAAACATGTACTTGTTATCGTWCTCTTGACACTAAGCATGGCCCTGGTCAGTGCTGATTGACCCTAAGGAGACTGCACTCAGACAGAAGTGARTTAACTATGTCCGACAACAGGTGAGGGAAAGAGTCTGCAATGAATCTGGAGCTKYGGGTCCGAGATTCTCTTAGTTCAAAGTGGAGTCTGTCTGTAATCCCAGCACTCAGGAGGCTGAAGACCAGCTTGGGCTACACAATGTGGTCCATCTTGAAACCACCAAGGGCTGATTATGTGGCTCAATGGTAGTGTAATTGTCTAGAATGCACAACATCCTGGGTTCAATCCYTGGCACTATGACAAAGAGATAGATAGGCAGTGACCTGAGTCTCCTGAACACACAGGCCTGGCCTGGCCTGGCTCAGGGGCAGGAGTGTTCCTGAGACCGTGAGGCCTCTGTTAGAGGAACAGGAAGAGACCCCCACTGCGGTGAGCAGGTAGTGGGCAGATGGTCTGTAACAATGTAGTCCCAGTAGACAGTGTTGAACTCTCAACTAACAAGACAGGAATCAGTCCTAACAGAGTTTTGAGTAATAAGGGTTTATTTCCCCCACATAGCAAAACAGAGGCAAGCAGTTGGTGGGGTTGATTCAGCTGCTCAACTGATGCTATCAGAGATCCAGATTCTCCTCCTTCCGGACACCCTCATGTGCTGATTCTTTGTCCTCATGTTTGTGTAACTTTACAGTCAGTAACATGACCATCACTGGCCACTCAAAGATTACATTTGCATTTAGGGTAGGAATAAGAAAAGAGAGATTATACCAAATGATATTTTCTTCTTATTGAGGAAAAAACAAAAACCAAAAAAGAAACAAAACTGTGGGCCATTGAGATGGCTGAGCTGGTAAATGTACTTGCTATACAGGTCTGAGGTCCTTCCCTGGATACCACAGTGGAAAGAGAAAACCAACCCCCAAAAGTTGTCTTCTGATGTCTACACTTGTGCCAYAGTTTTGTGTCAATAATAATAATGATGATGATGATAATGATGATAAATGAAAAGCCTTTAATGTCCCAATTTAAGATATATAAATGGAACAAAAATGAAGGAAGGAAAAAAGAAAGAAGGAAACAAAACAACAGAGGAAAGGGAAGGAAGAGAAAAAATAAGAAAGACAAAGGACACTTGGGAGGCAGAGGCAGGTGGATTTCTGAGTTCGAGGCCAGCCTGGTCTACAGAGTGAGTTCCAGGACAGCCAGGACTACANGGGAGGCAGAGGCAGGTGGATTTCTGAGTTCGAGGCCAGCCTGGTCTACAGAGTGAGTTCCAGGACAGCCAGGACTACACAGAGAAACCCTGTCTCAAAAAAAACCAAAAAGAAAACGAACGAAAGAAAGAAAGAAAGAAAGAAAGAAAGAAAGAAAGAAAGAAAGAAAGAAAGAAAGACAAAGGAAGAGGAAAGTAAGGAGAAAAAGGAGATGGGGAGAAAAGAGGAGGGATCCTCCCAGAGCCCAGAATGGAGTTAGAATGTCACTTGCAACCACAGAGTCTGGGAAGATCATCTAACTTCTGCAGCAAGACAGTAATAACAAAGGACCTTAAGAATAGCTTCTTAGTTTGCCAAACAATAGCATTTGCCACCCTTTTCTGCATCTGGACACCATGGCGTCCAAAGGACATGTGGCACAAGTCTGTCCTAGTGGATGTGCCTTTTCACATGCTGCTTCCTGGACTCTGACATGTTCCTGTTCTCCCAGTGTGTCCTGCACCTGCAGTTTTAGAGTGACCTGGCAATCTGTTTCAAGGGCCATGAAAGTGTCAATAAATTTTGTCCCAGTATTTCTACTTCTGAGAATGTATTTGTTCCAAGAAAATAAGCAAAATAGAAAACAAAACCACTTCACACTCAAGGATGTTCTCTGTGTGTGTGGTTAAAAACAACATAAGCAGCATCCAGTGGCAGAATTAGATGGCAAACGTCAGCATTATAAATGCCGCCTGGTGAGGCCAAAGGGATTTATGGTATAACGTTAACTAAAAAACAAGCAAAATGGGCGGCTGGAAAGATGGCTCCACAGTTAAGAGCACTGGCTGCTCTTCCAGAGGATCCAGGTTCAATTCTCAGCACCCACATTGTTGTGGATAGCCGCGGGCTTGTATTTTGATGCTAATTCCACTCCTCAGAGGGGCTGCAGATGAGGAGTTGCCTTGTGAACTTTCTTCCCACCTTAACTTTTCAAATAAAGGCTTGAGCCAATGATTGGGCAGGAGGAAGGGGAAGAAGCTGAGAGTTTGGAGGAGGAGAAAAGGATCGCTGGAAGGGGGAGGAGCTATGAGGGAAGGACGGAGAGGCTGCAGAGAGAGAAGCTCATGGCCTGGAGAAACTGCAAGTTATATGGGATAATATAGATGGGAATAGAGTAGTGTTGTGGGAGATCTGCCCAATCTAGGCTTCTAGTTTGTACTGTTACTGATTGAGTTGAAATTTCTTTTACTGGGTAATTGGGTTGAAACAAAGTAGCAACAAAATGGCGCCCAACGTGGGGCTCCACCTTCCCAGCGATCCTTTTCTCCTCCCCGAAACTCTCAACTTCTCCCCCTTCCTCCTGCCCAATCATTGGCCCAAACCTTTATTTGAAAAGTTAAGGTGGGAAGAAGGTTCACAAGGCAACTCCTCATCTGCAGCCCCTCTGAGTGGAATTAGCATCAAAATACAAGCCCAGGGCTATCCACAACACCACATGACAGCTCACAGCTGTCTATAACTCAAATTCCAGGGGTTCTGGCACCCTCACCCAGACATACATGCAGACAAAACACCAATGCACATAAAAATTAACTAATCTTTAAGAGGAAAAAAAGAAAGGAGGCTTTAAGATGGTACAGTGTGCACAGGCACTTGCTGCATGAGCCTGACAATGCCAGGACCCACTTAAGGTGAAAGAGGAGGACCAGCTCTCCAGAACTGTTCTGACTCCACATGCAACCATGGTACACATGTCTCTTTACACTCACACCATGACACTGAACAGGTGGATAGAACTTTGGACTACAGTGTACAACGTGTGCCTGTGTGCAAGCAATGGAAGAGAATTTATAAAAGTTGAAGTGGCTAATGGTACTGCAAGTGGTTAGTTTCTCTTCTGTGTTATTTAAACTTGCTATGACAAGATTATGTAGTTTTTTTAACAATACCTGGAAGGGAGAGTGAGATAAAAATTATCTATTTATTGCTGGGCAACAGTGCCTTTAGTCTCAGCTCTTGAGAGGAAGAGGCAGGCTGATCTCTGTGATTAGAGGATAGCATGGCCTACAAAGTGATTTCCAAGATAACCAGGACTGTTACACAGAGAAACCCTGTTTTGAAAACAGATAGACAGACAAAAATATCCATCTTTTTTGGTCAGGTATGGTGGTATATACCTTTAATCTCAGTACTTGGGAAACAGAGACTAAACCATCACTATGAGTTCAAGGCCAGCATAGGAAGTTCCAGGAAGGTCAGGGGTATTCAGTGATAACCTATCTCAAATCCCCAAATAAATAAATAAATAAATAAATATGCATCTTTCAAGCTTCAGCTCAAAGGTCACGTCCTTTGGAAGCCCTTTCTATTTTTCCACGTGTGTCAAGCTCATACTTTCCTGGCCCTTATGCTCTTTATAGGGGGTTGCTTTGGTATTGTCATACATTTAAATGCTAAACACTGGCCCCCAAGACCTGGCTTTCCCCTCCCCCAGCCTCAGCACTGGTGTTTGGGAAGGCTTGAGGGAAGCTGTACTGCAGCTCTGGAATTAGCTGTTAGCTAGCCTGGCTGTGGATGGATGGAGGTTGCGTAGTTGCCAGGAAGAGTCCTAGAGAACTGTGGGTCCTTTGCTCTGCAGAGCAGTAGCTTCCATTTGCACCCTTGGGTCTTATCTCCTGGAAGCGCATTGAGAAACTGTGGTCTAAGAGAGACCTTCTTGTAGCCTCAGCTTGAAATCCCCTGCTGGCTTTGTTGAAAGGCAGTGGATTCTCTTAATGGAGGGAACCTCTGGCAGCTAGAAGCTATCTTTTATCCTGGATTATGTCTAATAAATTAATATGAAATTTGAAAGTTGGGGTTTTATGCCCCCACGTTGGGTGCCAAATATAGAAGGAATTATAAATTTTACCTACCCTGGTTAAAAGACATATTTTATTTACAAGATGTAAGCCTAGATTGGCAGGTTTGGAGATATTCTAACTTATGTCCCTTGTTACTTGCTGTTTCTCCTGGCCATGTGCTCATGGTCCATCTCTTCTCATGGTGGCTTCCTCTGTGTTCTTTCTCCTTTCTCTCTCTCTCTGTCTACCTGCAACTCCCAGTCAAGTAACTGAAGCCCCACCTACCCCTATTTACTGACAAATCACAGGCTTTTGTTGACCAATTAACTTTTGGGGGCAAGGTTACATAGCATCATTTAGTATGTATCAGGGGGCAGCCAGATCTTAGGGGCCAGTATTTAGCATCTGAATATATAGCAGTACCAGACAAACCCCATGCACTCTCTCAGTGCAGTGATTTTCTTGTTGTGTTGTGTTGTGTTGTTTGAAACAGGGTTTCTCTAGTAGCCCTGGCTGTCTTGTAACCTTCTCTGTAGACCAGGCTGACCTTGAACTCAGAGATCGGCCTGCCTCTGCATATATGACCTCCCTCCATCTGGCTGGGCTGTGATTATTTCTGAACCATGATAGATAACAGGTTTCAAAACTCCAGGCCAAGAGCTTCGTGGTGGGAGAGTTGAGGGATCAGAGATGTGACGCATCAGAACTGGGCCTGGGATATCAACAACAGGCCCAAGAGAGCAGCAGGGTTTGGGACCCACCATGGACTTGGAGTCATAGCAGGCTGTTCTAGATGTCTGAACTGTATTCCTCATAGGTGACATATGTATATGGGTTCACTGTAGAAAACAATGGAGCAGCCCAGATAATGCCTCCTGAATTCCCACAGTCCCACTCCCTTTCCCTGGGACTGTCGGGTTTCCAGCAGAATTAGAATTCAGCCCTGAGAGACCAAGATGCCCTAAACAAACAGAAGCAGGGAAGGCAGTCTTCCAGAGTCTGAGAGATGTGGACAAAAGTGAGTCCAGCTACTGCCTAGTGGACAGCAAGAGCAGAGAGCTATACATTTCAAAAACTGTGGGCTTGGCTAGGCTTCCATTATCTCCAGACTGGAGTGAGACTGGGGGCCAGGGGATGAGAATTCAGGAATTGGGACCATGTTCTTCTGTTCTTCACGGTGTCCTGAAGCCATACTTCACATCCCACCCTCTACCCTCAGCCAAAGCACAAGTGTCACCCCATATCCTGACCTCATGTCACCCCACGTCATGTATCTGTGTGTGGACAGGTTGACCAGTCACAGGGTGTTCCTTCTTGCTCCCATGGAGGACAGGAATGGTCTTATAGTATGTCTGCTGACACCCCACACTGAGAAGGAAGAGTAAAAGAGCCCAGTACCTGCCAGACATTTTACAGGCAGCCTGTAAGGTTAATTATGGGTTTTCTTCTTTTTTGAAATTAAAATATAATTACATTATTTCCCCCTTTACTTTCCTGTCTCCAGTCCCTCCTATGTACTCCTTCCTTGCTTTCTCTTAGATTCATTTTATATATATATATGTATATATATATATATATATATATATATACACACACACACATATATATATGCCTAAGCATATAACAAATATGATATATATGATTATGACATGGTCTATTATGCATGATATATGCTATATGATATATAATTTATATATGATTAATAACATAATATATAATGTATAGCATATTTTGTATATATATTTCTGCCCCCTCCTCAGTGATGCTCCTTCAGCTGTTTTAGATGTATCACTTGGGACTGGGCACACCAGAATCATCTGGGCTCTGCATTTTGATTGGTGGTGGTTTGATTTCTGTAACAGTATCTATCCAACAGGGCCATGGCACAAGCTGTGTAGAACCTGGCTGGGAGGAGAGCCTGTGGGCTGGTTTTCTTGGTTTAAGTTTTAAAAGTCAAGAATGGGTTGAGGATGTAACTTGGGGTGGAATCTTACCCAGCATGTGTGAGACCCTGCACTCAACCTCCGGCACCTTTTCTTCCACATGGAGCCGACATTTTGTATGTATTCGCTTGAGTACCTATAGGCCCAGCACTAGGCGGGGCTGAGGTAAAGAATCATGAGTTTGGAGCAAAGAGCAAGACTCTGCTTTAACCTACAATAAACAAACAAACAAATGATAAATAAAAGCCAAAGACATCAGGTCAGAGTCACTAAAGAGCCAGAACCCAGAACAGGATTGGATGTGCAAGAGACTGACTGTGTTACTGTGTGGGAAAGAAAGCGCGGGAGCTGGAGGAAGACTGCCCGTGAGAGAAGATGTCCTCAGGGGAGTCCTGTGTCTCCTGGCAATGGTCCTGCCGTAAAGCTCCTGCAGGGCTAGCTTCTCGTAGAGATGGCCTTGGTGACAGTCCCATTCCTCTGTACTGCCTGTAGGAGATGAGAGACTGCATTCTCACAGCTGTCTGCCTGCTCAGCCTGCCTCCAGCACACTTCCCCTTGACAGCTTTAAGGCTAACAGAGGTCAGGTGTTAGGGCATAAAGACTGCCGCATGGGAAGACCTGGCCGTGGGCTCTTGTTTCTGTGTGACCTTTTTTTTTTTTTTTTTTTTTTACCATACAGGGTCTCTGTGCCTTGGGCTGACCTGGAACTTCTTGCGCAGCTGAGATGAGCCTGAGCTCTTGACACCCCTCCCTCTACCTCTCAAGTCCAAATGCTCTGTGGAATCTTGGTCAAGGAATTTTAATAATCTGCCTTCTAACTTTTCTACAAACTTTTTATTGTTTTCTTTTTAAATATATTTTTTTAAAAAATGTCTGTGTATGTATGTGACCCTGCCTGCTTAAATGTACCACATGTGTGTGGGCACATGCAGAGGAAAGAAAAAGGCATAGGATTCCCTAGAACTGGAGTCAGTGATGATTGTGAACCTCTGTGTCGGTGCCGGAAGCTGATCCTGGGTCCTCTGCAAGAGCAGCAAGTGCCCCTAATTGTTTAGCATCTCTCCAGCCCCTCTACATGATTTGCCTTTAGAAACTCCTTTTCGATTGCTGAGAAGTTAATTTAAGATCTGAAGCCAGTTCCTTCTAGTCCCAGTGGATGGGAAAACAGAGAGAGTAGAGCCGTGGAGAGCCAAGAGTAAGCTGTCTATTGTCTTTGCTAAAGGACGGTCAAGAAGGCTGAGAAACAAAAAGGAAGATGATTCCAGGCACACAGGAGGAGTGTGGTTCTGTGGCTTGAGTCCCTACCATCGTGAATATTCAATGTCTTGTCCCATTCAATACACAGGTTCAGGGCTCTGAGCTGGCTCAGTTGTCAAAGGGCTTGCTATACAAGCATTAGGACCTGAGTTCGAACCCCAGAACCCAGCTAAGAAGGTGGGGACACAGCACAATACACTTCTAATCCATGCACTGAGGTGGAGAAGCAGGTGTGTCCCTGGGCCTCCTTGGTCAGCCAGCTTGGCCCATCAGTGCCCTAGACCAATGAGACACTCCATCTAAAACCCAAGATAGTCAGCTCCTAAGAAACAACACGTAAAGGCAGCCACAGTCTTTAGCCTCCACATAGATACATGTGCACCTAAACCCATGCAGAAGCATGTCTCCCCCCTCTCCCCGGCAAATGGAAAGATTCTATAATTACTTCAAAGTATAGAAAGTTTACTCTCAGTAGGTGTGGTTGTGCATTGCCTTTAATCACGGAACTCCAGAGGCAGAGGCAGGCAGATCTCTGAGTTCCCGGCCATCCTGCTCTACATAGTGTGACCCTGTGTTAAAAACAGAAACAAACATGGGTGTTGGCCTTCGAGGTAAGCAGATAAATACTTTGACTTTGGGTAGAGCATGTAATCTCCCAGAATGGGAAAATCAGATGCAATGAGTATGCCTAATTGACTCTCATTGGTGTGATTAAAATGCCTGACATAACTTGAGGCAGAAAGTTTCCTCTGCTCACATCTCCTGGGGTGGAGGGCAGTGTTTGGCTGAGCAGAGCAGTTGACAGCTTGGTGGGCCCGGAAGCTGAGAAAAGACACTCAAAGGGCTTTGTCCTTTATCCCTTTTACTGTATCTGGGCCCAGTGCAAGATATGGTATTGGTTGTATTCAGAATGGGTCTTTCTCTCTCAGCTAATCCACTCTGCAAACACCTTCACTACATACCCAGAGGCATGCCACATCAGTCCCCTAGGTGATTCCAACCCAGTCGAGTGGGCAAGGAACCACCTCACCTAAGGGGAAATTGAAAGGCGGGGAACCTGCTTAAGTTTCTCTTTCAGTTCTCGATTGGTGATTATACTTTTATTTGAACTCAGCCTCACAATCACAAATGACTGCTATCAATCTAAACCACACCCTTAGATAATAGTGTTCCCAACTAGAGGAACTAGGAAGGCGCGAGAGGAAGCAAAGGAGAAGCCTTCACAGATGTCTCCTTTGTATGTTTCCCGTGTCTAAGACCAGAACTTGACCATGTCCCCAACAATCGCCAGCAGAGGTATCTCCAAGCTCTAATAAGGTCATACTCTATTAGCAAAGATTGCTTCAGGGAATGGCTCTTGGGTAGACAACAAGTGTGACTTCCACTGGAAGAAGTTCTGGAAACACAATGGATCTTTCTATCCCTCTGAGCATAGCTAGAGGGTTACAGAAGACAAGATATACAGCAGATAAGATAAAAAAAAATGTGACATATGGAAGTGTTGGTCTCAGAAGGAGTGCAGTCAGCAAAGGGTGTGGCCGGTGACTAGAATGGTGGCTATAGGCCGGAGAGACAAGCTGATAGACGTCAGCAATCTCTCAGCTCTCAGATCCACTGTCAGGTGACTAGAAGTTAGCCCGGCAAAGACCCTTAGAGATGGGAGTGTCTGGCCACAGCACTCATGAGCAAGCTCACTTGTTCTTTCTGGTGAGCAAGCAGTTTGGTATGCATGAAGGTTGAGGCTGAGGGGCGGGCAGCTTCTGAGAGGGGGCCCAATCATTCAGGGGACCAGAATTTAGATAATGGAAGAGCTATGAAAGGTTTTCACAGGAGAATGGCTTCAATAAAGATTTAAATGATTATGGTGTCAACACGAAGGAATCTCAGGATGTTTCTGATGAGAGAAAGAATGTAAAGTCTGAGGTTCCATTGGTGAGGGGCTCTGGAGAAGAGGCAGGGTAACCTGGGTCTGGGAGAGTCCAGTCAAGGTGGCCCACAGGGAAGGGGCTGACTGTAGAGGGTGGATCTGTAAATCTCCTAAGAAAGGAGGTTTCCTGACTCTTCTTAAGAGTGGTGGTTATGCAGGACTGACACACTTATTAACATTCATCAAGGCGTACTCTTAGAATATGTGAATTTACCGAACATAAATTATACCTTGATTTTTAAAAAGTGTAGTGGTGGATAGACAGTAGGAGACTCTGAAGAGGGGCTCATGAGGAAAGCTGCAGGCGGAATCCTAGAGGAGCTCACAGGCTGAGGGAGCGCTTCAGAGGGAATGGCTCTGACTGCTGCCTTGAGTCGTAGGCACCTGCCACTGTCAGCACTGTCTCAGAGAGGAAAACTAGCTCAGTGGTGGAAACTCTGAGCTTCCTCCGGTGGAAGTGTTCTTTGGGCTTTGAACTAGGTGGCTCTTGCAAAGGGAGCAGACAGTGATGAGGCAGAGAGGCGGGGCTGAAGAAGACGAGGCCACATCGCCAAGGAGAAGCAACTCCTTAGAGATGGCCAAAGGAAAGACTCATCCCAGAAGCCAGAGAGGACAGTTCAGACAGGAGCAAGGCAGGCTGAAGGGCGTGGTCATTGAGGGTGGGGCAATAGGGGGAGAATAAGGTGTTGTATGAAATTATCCAACTGTGTCCCATAGGCTGTGGCCCAGCCAGACATGGAGGCCAAGCCTCCTGACTCTCGGACTAGTGTGCTTCCTGCTGCCAAGACACTGAAGATCATGGGGATCTGTAGGGTCATCCCATTGCAGAGGTGACAGGGGCACAAGATGGCTAGCTGTACTAGCTAAATTGGCAAAACACCCTGCCTGCTCCAGAAAATACAGTGGACAGCATTTGAGGAAGACACCTGCCACCAACCTCTGGCTTCTATGTGCACACTCCTATACATATGATATGTGCCTACACACATGCAAACATGCGTACACACATTCACACCATATGTGTGCCCCTCCCTGCAGATGCACACATACAAATAAAAAATAAATCACACATATCTGGGGAAAGAGATAAAAATATCAGTAAGGTAAACTGGTAGGATTGTGCATGGTTTTAAAAACTATTTTAACATTTTTCAATACTCTATAGTTTTTAGTTTTTCTAAAAATAATAAAGTTAGTAAATTGTAGGCCAGCCAGGACTATATGGTTAGGCCCCAACCAGAGGTATATAGGTAAAAAGGGAGAAAAAAGGAAGAAAGGAATTAATACAGAGAACAGAGGATGGTGTTGTAAGGTTTGTAACCTTCAGGAGGTGGAGCCTTGATGAAGGAGGTGGAGCCTTGATGAAGGAGGTGGAGCCTCGATGAAGGAGGTGGAGCCTCCACGATGGGCCTTGAGGTTTTATAGCCTGGCTCTACTTCCTGTCTACTCTCTACTTATTTTACAGGCAATGTGACCAGCTTCTTCATGTTCCTGCCATCATGCCTTCCCTGCCAGGGTGGACTGTACCTTCCAACTACAAGCCAAAAGAAACTTTTCTTCCTTTAAACTATTTCTAATTTTATTTTTATGTTTACTTATTTTATTTTATGTATATGAATGTTTTGCTTTTATGTTGTCTATGCACCACATCTGTGTCTCGTGCCCACCCTGCCTGTGCACCATGTCTGTGTCTGGTGCCCACCCTGCCTGTGCACCACATCTGTGCCTGGTGCCCACACTGCCTGTGCACCACATCTGTATCTCACGCCCACAAAAATCAGAAGAGATTGTTGCATCCCCTGGAGCTAGAGCTGTGAGCTGCATGTGGGTGCTGAGACCCAAACCTGCATCCTCTGCAGGAGCAACCAGTGCTCTTAGCCACTGAGCATCTCTCCAGCCCTCTCTATTGTTCTCCTCAGGTGAGAGCAAGACAAAACTCATACAGATGCCAGGAAGGGCCTGAGGAAGGAGAGAAAGTGGGTGGCCAGGAAGGGTTTCTAGAGTGTTCTCACAGCTACAGCCATGAAAAAAACGGGGAGAAGGGTCTAGGTCCCAAGCCACCTCTCAGGGCTGACCAAGTTGAATGGAGAAAGCCTCCATTGAGGCAAGCGCTGAGATGACAGCACATGTTGTAGAGACCCAGAGACGCACTGCACTCTGTGTAGCCGGTCAGATGCAGACCCTCCCCAGTGTGGCTACTGAGCCAGGACCTAGGGAGAAGGTGTTGACCGAATTGGGCACCCACAGTAAAAGCACTTACTAGTGGGAAAGGAGTACTGGGAGAAGCTGTCCCCTACAAGGAAGGAAGAAGAGCAGGAATCCAAACACCACTCAGACACAGACACTGGCTTGCTGAAGCCTTGTGCACACTGGGAACCAGACAAAGCTTGAAGACCTCATGAGACAGCCTGCATAGGAGAAGAGGAGACGACTCTCCTGAAGGAGGCTGCTGCTTCTCTGTGGGGCCTGCAGAGGCTTCCCAGAGAACGAAGTGAAGTGATTGTGGATGTGCCTTAGGAAGCAGGAGGCTACAAAGGAGGGGAATCACACAAAGAAACAGCAAGGTGGTGGAGACAGAGCCAGAAGGGACGGGACCTGGACAGGCAGGGAAAGAATAAGAAAGACATTTTTCTGACTGTAAGAGATCAAGAACGGGGACAGGTGATCAGCCATCATGTTGTGCGAGGGAGAGAGCAGGCAGCGACACTGCAGTGCACGGGCTTTTCTTTCTTTCTTTCTTTCTTTCTTTCTTTCTTTCTTTCTTTCTTTCTTTTTTCTTCACCTAGAAAAGCCAGCTGTGATCTGAAAACTGAGAGGCACCACGTGGAGTCATGAGAGGGAAGGACGCCAAGAGGCCATGGAAAGAACTCGTGTGTGCACATCCACAGGCCTCGATGACTTACACGCTTAGGTACTTAAGGAATTGGCTCTTCTCACAGTTAAATCACTAGCTCCCACTTGGAGGGGGATTTATGGAGAACTGGTAAGGAGCCTGGAGACAGAGAGGCTCAGGCAGCCTGTCCCCGCCTCTCTCTAACCCCAGGAGAAAGCAGACGCCTCTGAAAGCACTGAGCCTATCAACTGAGCAGCTATAATAGAAAACTACTGGGACACGTCGTCAAAAAAATCAGTCTACAAACACTAGGTCATAAGGAATTAGGTAATAACCAGCATGGCCTTCCAAAGAACACATTCTGTCAGAGTAATCCAATTTCCTTTTAGGACAGAATGATGGGCCTGGTAAATCAGGAACGGCAAGAGACACATAATCTTCCTTAACGTAAAGAGCAAGACGTTTAATTTCATCTTCCATGGAAGTCTCCAGGGGACAACCAGGGCAATAGGATCTCGAGCTGGCACTCCTGGGGTCGGGCAAATGAACTGGCACGAAAGGACCAACTGCAACTGACAAGTGTTCTAGGAAAAGCGAGTCCAGGGATTAAAATGGGCAGAGGCAAGGGTGGGTGGAGGAGGTGAGTGTGGTGAGGGCTGGAGATGGCCGTGTTCTGGAGATGAGCTGGGTGGTAAGGGTGCGAGGTGAGGGGTTCTGATGATGGAGGCGCTGACACTGACAGTGGTGGGGCTGAGGTGATAGCTGGGGTGTAAATGGGGGTGATTGGGGGATGGGGTGATGGAGATGATGGGGGATGATGGGAGGTAGGGTGATAGGGTGATGGGGTGATGGGGGATGGGTTGATGGGGGTGATGGAGATGATGGGGGTGATGGAGATAATGGGGTGATGGGGGATGAGGTGATAGGGTGATGAGGGGATGGGGGATGGGGTGACAGGGGATGGGGAATGGGGTGATGGGGGATGGGATGATGGTGGTGATGGAGTGATGGGGATGGGGTAACGGGGGATGGGGGATGGGGTGATAGGGTGATGGAGTGATGGGGGATGAGGGGATGGGATGACGGGGTGAGTGGGTGATGGGGTTATGGGGATGGGGTGATGGGGGATGGAATGATGGGGGATGGAGTGATGGGGTGATAGGGTGATGTGGGTGATAGGGTGATGGGGATGATAGGGGATTTTGTTCTGTTGAGTATGAAGCTGAGAGAGATTCCCCACAGCAGTGATGCTGGAGGTGATAGTAGTGAAGCCAGAAGCCATGTAGAAGTAGAAATCTGACACCATGGTGGTTGTGGTAATCATGGGAGCAGCCACTGAACCTGGTGACTTAGTCTGATTCCTGTTGCTATAACAAAATACCACAAAGTGAATAATAAATATAAAGATTAGAGATTACTTAGAGGCTGAGAAGCCTACAGCCAAGGAAAGAAGGTTCCAGAGCCAATGGAAGGGAGACTATCGGAGCCTGTGACTGGATTCTACTGTACCTGTCAGCTGAAGGACTCTAATGCTCAACCCTGCCCCAAACCAGAAAGCGGTGCAAGTTGGGGCGGAAGAACGTTTGTGATATCTTGCTTTGATACTGCTTCCTAACCTCCACTCTGCCTTCTGTTATTGAAGTCCAAGGACTAGGAACTAGGATGGTGAACCAACGCTCTCTCCCACGTTGGTTTCTGCAAAGATATGGCTGTTTCATAGATGGAAATACAATTAAAATGATACCCAGGCTCAGGGACCTGATGCCTAAGAGTCCGGCAGGCTGGAGAGATGTGGACTGCTGGAGTCCATGAGTAGCCCAAGGAAATGTGTGTTGGAGGTTGAAAGGCAAGAGGCCTGCTTGGGCTGGACTCCTGAAAACATTCTTGTTGGTTTGTTTGTTTGTTTGTTTGTTTGTCTTTTAAGACAGGGTTTCACTGTGGCGCCCTGGCTGTCCTTGAACTCAGAGAGATCTGCCTGCCTCTGCCCCTCCAGAATGCTTGGGTTAAAGGCGTGCACCGCCACTGCCTTGTTACTGAAAATATTGTTAACGCTGGGAACTCAGATTAAGGGCCTCAAGCGGTGGTAAGCTCCTGAGAAGGCCTCTAACCATGCAGACTACATGACAGTCCCCTATTCCTGAAAGAGTGGGCCCGGATGAAGTGTGAGCCCTTTAGCATTAGGTCCACTGCTCTAAGCATACCTGCCATCTTGGCTCTCTGACCAACCTCATTCCTGGCCCTCTCATGTTTGCCTGTTGGGCCAGAATCCCTGCACTAAATGCCCAGTTCACCGCCAGACCTGCTACAAAGCCTAGAGAGAATCCCCAAGACACACAAGGTCCCAGAAGCCTTCACTTCCTGCCTCAGAACTGTTTCTGCCAGAGGCCACTCTGTTAAGCACTTCACTTCCCAGGAAGGACTGTTTTAGTGGTTGCCCCCACCTCTCCCAGCAGCTGCACAGGCCCAGAAGAAAGACACAAAGTGGGAAGGAGGGAGTGAACTTCACCCCCGAAGAACTTGAGGCCTGAGCTGATTTGGAATCTGATCTCCAGGCCCCCAGCACATTGACCACCCAGACACCAAGGTCTAGAAAGGCCCCTCAGAACAGAGTTCACATCTGCCTAACGTCTCCCAAGCCTTCATAATAAAAGACCTTTCAGAGACTTAGAGAAGAGCAACATCCAACCATAGAGACTGAAGTTCTAGTCTAAGAAAAAGTTTGATGAAACCTGGGTAGTGGGGCATGCCTATAATCCCAGCACTAAGGGAAACGGAGGGAAGACGGTCAGGAGTTCAAGACCAGCCTGGACTTTGTGGCACCCTGGAGAGGGGTGGGGTGGGGGAGAGAAGAGTTAATAGTTAACTGCAAAGAGTTTTGTCTTTATAACTGCCAAAATATTTAATACTGTTGATATTTCAACCCAAATTCAAAACATATTCCAAGACTTTCAGAACATGGAAAGCAGTCTAGTAGAAAGACATGGTCTGAATTGACAAATCAATTCACAAGAAGAGTAAACGCACTGGAATTTGGATGCCCAGAACCCACGTGGCAGCCAGGTAGGCAGAGTGGCCCTCCTGTAATCCCAGTGCACAAAAGGCACATAGACGAGGCTCCACAGAGCAAGCTTGCTAGCCACATTAGCCAACGCTGGGAGCCTCGAGGTCAGCGGAAAAACCCTACCTCAATCTAGATGGACTGCAAGGGAGTCCACCTGATGTCCCCCTTCAGGCTTCACACACATGATCACACATATATGTACACACATATGCACACGTACACACCACACACATATTATATACTCAGGGAAAAAAATCAAAGCCATAATGCCTGGTGGGAATTTGTGAGTTAGAAAGGCGCAAACCCATGTTGGTGAATGTAACCCTTTCCATCCCCTTACGAGGGCTTTCCCTTTGCTCTCCCAGTCCCGTAGCCCGGCTTCCGCTGCATCCCTGCCCAGTTGCCTTTCAGTCCCTACCTTCTCTCAGGAGAATTCTTCCCAAAGTCTACTTCCCACTTTGAGCAATACTGAACTGAATTCCTGTTCCCTCCTGCGCATGTCCCGGCTCCCAGGCGCCTTCTTTGGAGCCTGATGGACACCATCAGTTATGTACTTGTCTTTAACATCTTCATCCCATATCCCAACCCACCCACGACTAAGTTCAGGTGGGTCCCAGCATAACATACGCGCGCGCGCGCACACACACGCACACACACGCACACACACGCACACGTACGCACACACTCGCCCTTCTCTACTTTGTTCCCACGCCTTTTCCCATGAGCTTTTATCCCCGAACCACCTCCTTCTAACAAACTGCCATCAATTTATGGACCGTTCTTTATTCAACCTCCCCACCCCAACTCCAGCAACAATGGAGAAGGCCCTTGGGATTACGATCCTGGCTCCCCTGGCTGGATCCTCTGTGTCCCCCCAGGACTTCACTCTGTGGCACACCTCCTACTTCCGGACCCCACCTATTCTCCAGAACACCGAAGGTCAGAAGGTCCATCTTTTTGCTGGCAGAGAATGCCTGAGCTCCTTAAGAAATCTGACCCACACTCTCTCCTTAGAGAAGGAAACCGAAGCTCCACGACGTCCCCAAGTAACTTCCCCAAGGCCACCCAGCAAATGGGCCATAGAATTGCCTTTTATCGTGGAATCAAGAGCTTCCGGAAGTGTCCGGCTCTCCGGAACTTCTTCCTTCTGGTCGGGTCCTTCTACTCTCAGCCCAGCCAGGTGCGTATTAGCATAACACATCCCTAGGTGGGACTCTTTCCCACGCCCGCGCCTGCTGCCGGGCTCTGGCCTCTGCCTGGGCAGCGGCTCCTCGCCCGCATAGGGTTTGAACACCTGCGGGGGGTGGGGGGGACGGGAAGCGCTCGCCCGCGTACTGCGCACCCTCCCGGGCTGGGCCCATTGCCCGGCGCTCGCAGCGCTCTGGAGTATGGGACGGCTTGATTGACCTTGGCAAGAGGCAGCCAAGCTCCCAGAGGCTTGTCCTCCCACCCCCACTCGGCGCCGGCGCCAGGGCTCCGGTTTCTTCCGCCACTACCTCTCGCGTGCGCCCAGACGGGACTTTGGGGAGGGGTCTTAGGAGGAGCCCAATCCGACCCCCCCCCCCCCATTGCGTCCTGGGCGGCCGGAGATGAGCTAGTGTGAGCGTCTTCCTGCAAATTAAGTCGTCTCGGTACTCTTCATCCGGAGGGCACTGGGGCAGCAGCCGATGTCTCAGCGGACCCGCTATTTCCTGAACCAGTCCAAACCAGCTCAGGGTCAAGAGGGGTTGACAATTGTGCCCCCCACTAACTCAAATCTAGCTAGCTCCCAAAGCTTTCCAAGAAACCCCTCTCTTCTGCCCCAGCAGCACAAATAGCCAGAGAATGGATCCAGTTCAGTGGTGCCGTTTCTTCAGAGACGTCGGTGGTCCGTAGACAACGCTGCCTCTCTCTTTTCCCACTTGAATCTGGGCAACAGTATTGTCTTGTTTGTTTGGCTGGCTGGTTTTCCTAATGATCCACTAGGCATCCTCAAAGCACGCCGCGGGGCCTTCGCACCCTCATCCAAAGGGCCTGGAGAACTCTGGGACAGTTCCCACCGCTTAATAACGTTGACTGTGTCTTCCGCTTTCTGTGATAGAAGGGGGTGACAGAATTGAATGTGCTTTAAAGACTGAGATGAAGACTTTTGGAATACAACTGTATTCTGGGGAAGGGGTGTGTGTGTGTGGGGGGAAATCCTAAACTCCAAGATTTTCTCAGGAAACAAAACTCAAATGAAAGACCCGTTTCCAATGACTGCCGTTTTACAAGCAATGTGGTTTGTTGTTGCTTAATTGCGATCAGACCCATTTTATAGAGGGAACTGAGGCCTGTAAAGTAACACCCCAAGATTACAGACTTCTAGAAACAATGGCATTAACGACAGAATCCACTCATTGGCATCCTAAGTTCCGTGCTGTCCCGCCCTCTTCTGAGCTGCCTTCGGGCATGTCTATTTTGTGGGACTTGCCCGGTCTGTTCTTTCTCCTGTGCTTTATCGCTTTCTCTTTGGTATTGGTGATTAAAAAGTAAAACAGAGCCAAAAAGTGTATGGCCTGCTTTAACTGTGCTGAAGGAAACAGAATGGGGAATGTTTAAACTGTCCCTGGGTTCAAAATAGGCAGGTTGTGGTGGGGGAGAAGGGGCCTGGGGGGCCCAGGCAGGGAAAGTGAGATCCCAGCAGCTGGAGCCAATGAGTGTCTTCATAAGCCCTCAGATCCTCTCTGCCTGTAACCAGGAGAGCCTCAACACAGCCCTTAAACCCGGGACTGGGACAAAAGTCACTCTTCCAAACATTGCACACTTGAGACCGACCCTACTCAGCTCCCACAGTGTCCAGCCTCGGGGCTTGGCAGGATGCTCGGCCCACAGGTGTCCCAGCACTAGGGTTGTGCCCTCGGGTACGTAGATGTCCCGCAGCCAGGGCACCTCCACCGAAGACAGACAGAGGCATTCAGAGGGTGAGGCTGGGGGACAAAGGTGGGGAGGAAGCGCTAAAATGACATGGAACCCGGGGCAGAGGCGGACAAGGGAGCCATTCAGAGGGCCAGAGAGCAAAGGGAGGCCTCTGGGGAGAGAGGGGAGACAGACAGAAGGGAGAAAAGAGACAGGCAGGCAGGCAGACGGGGGCAGGGAAGGAGGAGAAGCCGAGGGGAAGCGTGTGGGGGAGTAGGGAACTCAGGTAGAAACTCAGCCCCGCGCCGGGAAAAGAGAGCAGAGAAGCGGGGAGAGGGCTGCGGCAGAAAGGAAGAAGGGTGCGGGGGAGGGGGTGCAGCCGAGGGGACAGCGCAGGGAGGCGGGGGCCGGGAAGGATCGGGAAGGGAAAGGGAGAGGGAGAGACGCCCAGGAGAGCTGAGGGGCCCGGCGGTGGGACGGCGTGCTAAGCCTTTTCTTTCTCGGTTTTTTGGGGTGGGCGGCGGATCTCCGCCGAGATAACCCAGCCAAGCCCCCTGCCCCCCGTCCCAGCGAGGGGCCGCAGCTGTATAAATACCGGGGGTGGGGGAGCCGGGCTGCTGCCCAGGGGTCAGCGACACCGGAGAAGGCTTTGCTGTCATTAGCTAATTGAGCCCCAGATGTTAAGAAAAGGTTACGTCCTCCTCCGGAGAGTTTTTCTTTTTAAACACTTTACACAGAGTCCCCGGCCAAAATGTCCAGGAGGACGCTTCCCGCTCGGGCCTCCGCTCCCGCCCTGCGCAGCCCGTCGCGGGTGAATCCCAGCGGCCTGCCCGGAGGAGCGGCGGGGACCACCGGCGACGGAGCCAGTCCGAGGGCCCGAGGGAAGGCGACCGGGAGCGGGGACCCGGGGAGCCCGGCTCGCGGACTCCTAATCCCACTGAAGGCTGCAGATCAAAGGCGCTGGTGCGCACCCAGGGAGGGTGGGGGCGGGGCGGGGCGGGAGGGCCAGCGGCCAAGCCGGGCTCCCAGGCTGAGGCTCCTGGGCCCAGGACTCAGACTGTCACCAGGGTGAGCTGGCCCGGCTGCCTCCAGCGCGTCTCAGAAAGTCGTCAAAGCGCCCCCACAGGGCTTTCACGGAACAGAAAAGGGGGTGTGGTGCCTGTCTCGCAGAGAACGGAACTATATGTACATAAACCAGGCACTTGACGAGTATTCTTTCAGTCTTCACAGTAATCGAATGCTTTTAAAATCCTTATGATTCTTAGTTCATAAAAGAGGAAACAGAGTCCCAAAAGGTTAATAAAACTTTTGTCCTAGAACACTCGCTTGCATGGACAGCGTTGGAATTCAAGTACTCAGGGACACCTCCCCACCTTTCAGTTCTGCAAATCCAGGCCCTTCCCTCTTCTCTCCCATCCTCTTGTTTCGTCCTTCCAATCCCCCTAGGCACCACAAGAACAGAGCCACCCACCTGTGGCCCTGGCTCGTGGGGGAGGGGACAGAGCATGGTGCCAAGGGCGTGCCCATCGTGGCAACAGCTAYGGGCTAAATGTGAAGGAGCGGGCTGGGCAAACATGTGCCTGGGTTGAATCGCAGCTGAAAGAATGTTCGTGTTCCCCCTCCCCAGAGGCGGGGCTCGCTTCTCAGAATAGAACCAAGCAAGTCGGAGCTGGAAGGGGCCTTCAAGAAGAGGAGAGCCACCCTTCTTGTATGACAGATGTGGAAGCTGAGACCCAGGCAGTACGTCCCACCCCACCCCACATAGCTGGGGGGTGAGAGCAGGCCCAGAGTGGTGGGACCTTATGTCCCCTCAGCAACACCCCGCTGGGGTAGGGTTATCATCCCCATTGTAGAGATAAGGGAGTTGACTTGAAAAAGCTAAGTGGGCTCCAGGTCCTAGGGCCAGAGGTGACAGAGATTGTGGGATCTTCATGATTCTGAGAACCATCCCTCTCCACATTCCCAGAATATGGCGCTAAGGAACGGAAACTGGGGGGCGGAAAGTAAATCAGAAAGGACCCAACTTTCAGGAGTCCGACCTGGCCGCCACCGGTTTCCCCAAATGGCTTAACTACTGATGTCTTTGCAGGATGTCCGTGTGTGTGTGTGTGTGTGTGTGTGTGTGTGTGTGTGTGTCTGTGTGTGTGTGTGT
>BDUI01000012.1:1854832-1886193 GCA_002335545.1 Apodemus speciosus
AAAAAAAAAAAAAGAGAGTTCTCATCTGGTCATAAGTCTCAATGGGGAAGCAAACTCTATGGTAATACTGAATGGCTGTGATGTGTCTGTCAAACTCTCTTCTAAACATGTGTCTACTCCCGTAGATCACTGTTGTTACCAACCCTAACTTATAACCACTGGTGAAGCTAAGAACAAGTAACAGTGTATTGTAGTGACCTATTTCTTAGCCATAGGCAGGCATCTATAAGTCACCCCCTCCAATGCTCAGGGATCGTTGCAGAAGACAGGGTAGAAAGGACATAAAAGCCTGAGGAAGATGTGGAGAGTTGTGTAACAGTTTTCTCAGAGAGTAAAACATTGCATCCTGCAGAGCAGCTCCTTAAGCAGGGAGGTTAACAACAACATCATCATCATCAACAACAACAACAAAATAGCTTCAAGAAATTCCTGAAACTGAGCGGCCTCACCAAGCTCCTCCCTGCAGAATAAAGAAAGCCCGTCTGTCAAGAAGACTATCAGCTAAGCGCAGCTGCAAAGATGAGCAAGGCCAGCCCAGATGCCTGGAAGAAGCAGGAACCAGCTGAGCTGCCCGGAAGAGGTTTAGACAGAGGCATTTGGAAGACCCTCCCACCTGATGAGCTGCCTGCAGACCATGCGTTGTATGGCGGTTCCCAGTTCCTGAGCTGTCTGTCACCCACGCTGGGGTGGGCTTTGGGGAGGCAGCTATTTTTGAATCATTTCTGCTCCCGTAAGTAACCTTTCATCCATATTACTGTAAATAATCTCAATAAAACTCACAAAGTTGGACTTTGGTGGTATCCATATTTTGGTCTGTCATAGGTTCCCTCTCTGGGCTAAGGAGATGAATATTTTGTCTCCCCAGGATAAGTTTTGTCACACATCAGAAGGCAGCACACGTGTCTCACTTACCAATACTACCCAAAGTTCTGGGGATGGCAGGAGACCTTGGTGAGGGCCTTTTCAGAGCCTGTGGTATTTCAGTAAAGGGGAGAGATTCCTGTGAGTTGAAGCGTGTGCCTCCAAGGGCACAAATGACCTAGTAAAATTTGCCTGGGTTGTTGCTCAGGAATGTTCCTGGAAATCAGCAAAACAAGAAAAGAGTAGCCAGAGAGACTGAAGTGGGAACGTTGATTTGCCTAATCTATGATGAAGGAGGATATAAGTTCAGCCAGGAAGGGACCCCATTGGTGGGGTTCGGGGACCAGAGATGTTTGAAGTAAGGCAGGAGGCGATTGCAGGTGGGAGCCTCGGTTTTCAGAGAGGCAAATCTGGAAGCAGCTGGCCAAAGGCCAGCAGGTTCACACGGAGCATAGCATCCTGGGAAGGCAGGAGGCCACTGGAGATGAATGGCCAGTATCCAAGTGTGAAGGCCATGGGGCTGGAACCAAAACCAATCTGGTCTATCAGGTCTCAGAAGCCCAACTGTGATGAAATGGTAAAAATGGGAAGTCATCACAATGGAGGTGCCCTCAAAGTAAGCGGAAGGGCTGTGTGGAGAACTGCGACCTGGCCTGAGAGCTGTGGAGGAAAAAATAGCAGGGTGTCTGTGTGCGGAGGGGCAGTGGAGTCTGGAGAAAGCCAGCTCCAGTTTTGACACATGCAAGTGTCCTTTCACGATCTCCTAAGGCTTGCTCTGTTTTCTACCAACACAAGTTCAGTTTCCATAGCAAAGAAAGGGTTTGGGAAAAGAGCTGCCTTCCACCAGCCTTCCCTCCGTCTCTGTCCCCAGGTAGGCTGGGCCTTGCAGACTGACGTCACAGCACACCTCTATCCAGAACCTGAGTCTGTTTTCATTCCTTCTTCATGAGCTGGGAATGACTAATGAGAAACAAGAGAGAAGGGCATGGAAGAGAAGCGGAGGGAGAGCTTCCGCCTTCGCACTCCGCATGCGCCTCAGGCTAGAGCCTGCTCCACTCCTGGCCTGTACTCCTGGCAAGTACCCTTTGCACCTGGCTGCTCAGCTCCTCCAAAAGACAAACACCGTGGCAACCCTTGGCTGCCTGGAGCCCACTCCCGGTGGCAGGCACCACTGTAAGTGCCATCAGGTGCAGCATTTCTAGATTCCCTGGGCTCCCTTTCAAGTTATCGTGACATAGTACAAAGAACACAGAATTGTGGACAATCTGCTTTGGGCCTTGTTCAGGGCTGCCTCTTGTACATGGGCCCTCCTGTGAGCTCTTCCATAGAGAGAATAGAAATATGTACTCAGAAAGTCAGAGACAAGTGTTCCTTGTAACCTCGATGTAGAGCAGAAGGCTACAGAAGCCAAGTGGCAGGCCCAAGGAAGGCTGACATTGCTGGATCAAATGCTCATGACTGGCACTCTAGGCAGACAGAAGTGGGTGGCCCCAGTTCTCAGCTCCCTAGCTGGAACTAGAACTGGTTTGTAGAGGAAGCCACACCCCCCACCTGTGCCCATGGTGTGTGCTGAATAAGTGAATGAGGGGATGGATGGAGAATGCTCAAGGTCAGACACTAGGTCGGACACACGGAAGCACCCTGATGGTCATGGGGGCCCCAGCTCCCTCTGCTGGGCATCTCATAACTGGGGAGAGCCCCCAGCCTTGCTGATGGGGTCCCACAAAACTCAACTTCTTCTGCGGTGTTTCTTGACTTATAATCATGTGTAGCCCTTTCTGTGGTTGTTTGAATCGCATCCCTGCTGTTCTGTTCTCTCGGTCCTGGAAGCATTTGGTTCCTCTTGCTTCTCAGTGCGTTTAGTGCCCATCCTAGTTCTGCAGTGTGGTAGTAGACACGCAACAAACGCTTGAGGAGTGAGTCCCTACAGCTCCGCCCTCAGCAATTGCCTTAACCAGCTTCCTAACTCTTCCTGACTTTAAACTACCCAGGTCCCAGCGGCCCACCCAGGGGCAGGGCTGGGCTAATCCTGCAGCTCTGCATCCCTCAGTGGACACCTTCCTTGCTCCTTTAAGCTTCTTCGCCGCCTTTTTCCTCCAGTGATTGAGGTTGGCATAACTCCCAGTGCCACGCTGTATTTGACCCTGCTACAAACCAAGCACTATCCACTATTTTTCTGCCAGCCTCTATATTTTCTTCAAATTTCACATTAATAAATAATAGTAACAATAAAAAAGGAGCTAACATTCCTTAGCACGGACTACCATCCTGGATACAGATGTTACATTTATTAATGCGAGTGAGCATTTGTAACATTGTCAAGGGATAGAAAGATTCATACACTTCTTACACTTCTTACAGATGACGGGGCTCTGCTGTCAACCTGCCCAGGTCATGTGTGTGTGTGTGTGTGTGTGTGTGTGTGTGAGAGAGAGAGAGAGAGAGAGAGAGAGAGAGAGAGAGAGAGAGAGAGAGAGAGAATGCCTTTTGCTCCACACCCTGCCTGAGCTCTGTGTGAGCTACCCTTCCTACTATACTACACTACCCCAGGTCTTAGCACCTGGCCTCAGCGGGAAAGGGCCTCCCCAGCCCCTCCCCCCACTGGCTTCTCTTTTTAAATCATTGACTGGGGAGAGCTAATCTTCTGCCCCAGAGTGTGTAATTAACGAAGACTAGACAGACTGAAAACCCCATACCCCCCACTCCTTATCTGCCTGTAGGGAAGCTAGACCCCTCCTGGGGCGCTCTCTCTTCCTCTGCCAAGGCCCTGCTTCCCTTGCTACTTTGTACCGAGGTTCTAGGGTCTAAATACATCCCAGCCCTCTGGACGAAATACCAGTTGGCTCTATCAGCTGGCAGGAATGCAGTGGGCCTTGCAGGCCCCTCCCCTCATTATTTCTGAGTCCTGGGAAACCCTGCAGGTACACAGGCTAAGAGGGGGGCTAGGGTGGACAGACTGGGCGCGAAAACGGGTAATGTAAGTGGTCGGTGGGTAACGGAACGGGCTTGAGCATGTTGTGCATGGGCCCTGGCTGCCCTTCCACTGAGAGCAGCAGGAGACAGTTGTGAGTGCCGGGGAAGGTATCTGCACCCCGGTGAAGAAAGAAATGCAGGGTTCAGTGGGCAGGACGCAGCCAGCAGAGCATTTGTGTACCCCTGGGATTAGGCTCAAGTTCGCCCTGCAGATCCTGGCCTTGCTCTGTGGGTTGATCTCCACAGTCAGCACTGTGGAGAGGGAGGGCCGATGGAAAAATTACCCAGGAGACAGGAGCCACAGACCTCTCACTGACCCAGAGGGCCACCCTCCCAAGAGCAGGAAGCAGGCTTGGGACCAGTGAGCTCTCAGCAAGGGAATGCCACCCACGCCCACATCCCTTCTGTACCCCGATGCTCCTCACTCCTGGCAGCTCTGGAAGATGGCTGAGGAAGGTGACAGAAGATGAGCTCCTGCCCACCGCCGTCCCCGGAGCACAGGGGCTGCCGAGGCTGCATGTTGTGGGTGTGCATCTACACGGTGACGTGTGAGTATCTACAGCATCTACTGCAGGGCATTGGGCACCGGATGTGAGCCGTGCGGTCGAGCGGCAGTCTTTTTTTTTTTTTTTTTTTTTTGGTGGTGGTTTTTTTGAGACAGGGTTTCTCTGTGTAGCCCTGGCTGTCCTGGAACTCACTCGGTAGACCAGGCTGGCCTCGAACTCAGAGATCCGCCTGCCTCTGCCTCCCAAGTGCTGGGATTACAGGCGTGCGCCACCACCGCCCAGCGAGCAGCAGTCTTGAGAGCCCGTCTGCAGGGGTTGGTGGAGGGACCAAGGAGGAGCCAGCAACTTTCAATTCCCAGACTGCCTGCCTTTAAGATGTTAGCGGAGTCCTTTTAGGCCTGTAGTCCACTGTCCCCACCTAAATTTCCAGGAAGCCCTGCTCCACCTGGAGGCTGTAAAACACCAGACTGAGGTGGCCACGCTTGATTACCCCCCCCCCCACATGTATGCCCATACTTCTAGGCCTACCTGGCCCCTCCCAGTGAAGGGCACTCTAAGTTAGGAGTCTCAGACAGGCAGCACCTATGGTTACCTTGGGAGGATTGCATAGGTTACACCCTGCCACTTCTGGGTGCTGGTCCAAAGGGACCTGCGTCTCTCTCCCTGTGAGGATGTCCTCTCCTGCACCCACCCCCACCGCCGGTTAAAACAGACCTGGGGTGCATATGCATAGCTGTTCCACTACCCAGGGCCATGTCCCCTACTCATGCTTATGTCCTGACACCCCAAAGTCCTCCTTTGACTCCGGAGACTTCCTGACCTCTTCCGGGCTCTTGTTAGGTATCTCCCAAGCCTTGCAGTGCGCGCCTGTCTAGACAGGGTTTTCACCAGTGTGCGGCTGTCTATAGACAGGGTTTCCAGCCTCTGCCTCTGGTGCTGGCTGGGGACTGTGGTCAAGTTACTAAACATCTCCCTCTTCTTCTGGCTGGGTTACTGAGTTGAAATAAGATGTGGATGTAAATTAGGCTTTGGCCCCAAGACTGGGCACACTCAGTGATTAGTGAAGAGGAGCCATGCTGGGGCGCTGGGGACTGATTAACCCTCTGGCTCTCCCTCGGAACACCATGCAGACTCCAGAGCCTGTCCCCGAGCCACAGAAGCAAGGAACTGGCGGATGGCTTGCTTCTCCCAGTTAATGTGCCACTTCTGAGAACTCTGTTAGACCCTCAAAGCAATGGGACTGAGCTACAGGAGAAAGCAGGCCTGCATGGGCCTCAGTGTAGTTTCCCACTGACCCCGGGAAGTCGTGAGGGTCTGGCAGCCAGGGATTCCTGACATGAGGAAATCAAGGAAACCTGCTTTGGGAGGAAGAACGAGAAGGGGCAGGAGAGTCATCTTATTGCCTTTATTTCGCTGTCGGCCCAGCTGGCCCCAGTGCAGGGCACAGGGCCAAGCTTGTACACACTCATGCTCTCTGTGCAGGCAAGCATGTGCAGAACACACACATACATACCCCCACCCCCGTCTTTCACACACACACACACACACACACACACACACACACACACAATCTCTGGCTCTCTGAGTCAGTCTCTGGGAGGCATAGGCTGCTTCTCAGCCTGCTCCTGCCTGCCCTTTTATGACAGCACCAAGGGTAGGCAGGGCCCTCAGCCCCCAACAAGTCCCTGTGCAAACTGGAGGTACCAGCTGGTTTCAGGATGGGGCACCATATTTCCCCATTCCCAGAGTCCCCTCCTCCACTTCCTGGGGGAGGGAGTACTCTCTGCTTACCTGGTGGGGTCAGACCCCTGCCAGGGCTGGGGCCTGAAGAACCCAGGTTTATCCCCACCCAAGCCTACCAGGGCCTCCACTACTGAAGCACAGCCAAATCTGAGTTGTGAAGATTCCCCAATGGAGAGCAGGCAGGCCTGGGCCATGAGGCATCTGGGGAGGGGACATCACCCCCTCTTCTAATCCATCTTCAATATGAAGAGGTTTGGGGCACACTTCCTGGCAGGGAGCACAGGCCTGGAGAAGTCACAGCTAGGGTCCTCTCCCGAACCTCCATCTTCTGGGCCACAGCCTGAGGCCAGGCATCCAGAAGTCCAGCTGGCTGGTCAGAATCCTTGTGCAGTCCCAGGGGGGACCCCCCCCTTGCTGGCGCCGAGTGTCAGACCTGCACAGGCAGCGTCTGGTTCATCTGCAGCCGCATGTCCTGGATACTACTGAGGATCTTCTTCTGATGGCCAGCCAAAGTGACCCCAATCCTTAGCAGATCTCTAGAGACAGAAAATCAGGACTCAGTCCCGTCCCTTCTCCTCGCTACGCTGGGCTCAGCCAGAGCTCCTGCGCAGAGCCTGCACCTTGAGGGGGTACACTTACTCTGCAGTCATCTGGGCCACCAGGTCAAAGGATGCAAACCCAGCACCGACAAAGCTCTCTTTATACCTCCCCATCTTGATGGCATCTAGCCAGTCACCCACTGTCGTGAAGGTCGTATAATCTGGGACCGTGCGGTCCAGGAGGGGCTGGGACATGCTGTGGAATAAACAAACAAACAAACAAAAAAAGAGTGACTTGGTGCATCCAGGGAGCTAGGGAGTAGGGCCAGGGTTGCCAGCCTGTGGCAGCCAGGATACTGACCCAGATGGGGCACTGGCGATGACCTTGAGGCTGGCAGCATTGCGGATAAGTTTGTCTAGTGTGTTGACGATTTGGGAGAACTTGGGCCTGAGGTTCCGGTCCCGCACCCAACAGTCCAGCATGAGCTGGTGCAGCGCCGTGGGGCAGTCCATGGGAGGTGGTAGCCGGTAGTCTTGTTCAACAGCATTGATGACCTGGACAGTGGTAGGGAATCCGGAAATGAGTTCCAGCCCCCGCCCCGCCCACTCCCACCAGCCAGCMGCTCTCCCGGACGGAGCCCCACTCACGTCCTGGTTGCTCATGTCCCAGTAGGGTCTCTCTCCGTAGCTCATGACCTCCCACATGACAATCCCGTAGCTCCAGACGTCGCTGGCGGACGTGAACTTCCGGTAGGCTATGGCCTCTGGGGCGGTCCAGCGGATAGGGATCTTCCCACCCTGGTTGGGGGGGGGCATACCCTTCACCACGTGTGACTCGACAATGACCCCGAGCCCTGACCCCCGCTTGGCCAGCCCTCCCCTCCCGCAAATCCCTCCCTCTCAGTTGCTTCCTGTACCAGGGAGCTGGTGTAGGTGGGGTCTGAGGGGTCATCCTCCAGGAAGCGGGAGAGGCCAAAGTCAGAGACTTTGCAGACCAGGTTGCTGTTGACCAGGATGTTCCGGGCAGCGAGGTCACGGTGCACGTAGTTCATCTCAGACAAGTACTTCATGCCGGCAGCAATGCCCCGCAACATGCCCACAAGCTGGATGACCGTGAACTGTCCGTCATTGAGCTGGAGGCAATGGAGGCAAGAGGTAGGCTCAGTGGGGCCTGCTGCCTCCCCACAGGCCCACGGCTTGCCTGCCTGCTCTCTCCACACCCTCTGAGATCATGCTTGGCGGTTTGTGTCCAGAATTTGCTGAATGCAAACAGCTGTTAGCTGCCCTACTATGTGTCATGAATCGTGTCTACGACACCCCAGTGGTTCTTGTGAGTATCTAGCATTACCGGCCCTACTTTATAACTGAGGTAGCTGAGACTAGGAGAGGTCTGGACCACACAGACAGTAAGAGCAGAGTTGGTACCAAAGGCCCAGCTATTTCCCCGTACCAAGCTACCTCTAAAATAAATATGCGTAGACTACGAATAGGGTTTCCGACTTGGCGGCGGGGCCTGACCTCGCTCTCTGGAGGAAGAAGAGGAATGGGGCTAGCTCTTACCCGTAGGAAGGAGTCCAGGGCACAGTTCTCCATGAACTCAGTGAGGATCATGACTGGACGACTTTTGGTGACCACACCCTCTAGACGGATTATATTGGGATGGTCAAACTGACCCATAATGGAAGCCTCACTTAGGAAGTCCCGCCGCTGCCTCTCGGTGTATCCCACCTTCAGCGTCTTGATGGCCACGAACACCTCCCGGCGGCCGGGCAGTTTCAGCCGACCCCGGCACACTTCTCCAAACTCCCCTGCAGAGCACAGCGCAGGTCACACGGCAAGGCTGGGCTCCTCCCAGCAGTTCACCCAGCTCCCTCTGCCTCGCAGGACCACGTGCTCTCAGGTTACTACTCACCAGCCCCAATCACCTCCTCGATCTTCACGCAGGACACGTCGATCTCCTTGGCGAACTCTCGGACAGCCTCGTTGGGATCCTCATAGGTAAAGGGGTCAATGTAAACTTTCATCCCAGGAGCAACTACAGGGAAAAGTGGTAGACACAAGAGGTGGACTTCAAGCCACAGACTGGAGCTCATATGCCAGGACCAGCCGGATGGGTGCTCTCTGGATAGCCTCTCTGCTGAGCCTGCCCCATGCTCTGAGCTGCGCCCTGGTATCCGCCCCTCCCCCATGAGAATGCCGGGGAACCACATGAGCTAGACGCTCAGGATTCCTGTTTTTCTCCCTCGTCTCTCATCATGTTCAAACTTCTTTCCAGTTCGTTCTTCCCTTTGCTCCTTCCCACTGCCCAGCCCTGTCCAGGCCTTCCACACTATTGCAATAGCCTCCTCGCTGGGCTCTCTGCCTCTGCACCTTTCTCACCCAGCCAGCCCGTGTTCCTGGAACAATATATCCACTGTCTTCCTCCTCACCCGAGAGCCTTCCCAATTACCAGCAGTAGAGTCAAGTCCAAACTCTTCCTGCTGTTCAGGACCCTCCAAAGGGCTGGCCAGACTTCTTGGCCTGGCATTCTCATGGCTGTCAAACCAATCTTCTCACTACCCCCACAGCCGGGCACACAGCCGGGCACACAGCCGGGCAGTCCACACCCATCACTTCCTTCCAGAGGCTTCTTGAGCCAGGAATGTTCCCCTGCCCTAAACTCTGTTCATTCTACCACTTCCTGTAGGAAGCCTTCCTCTTTGAACTCTTAATGTCCTTTGTCACAGGAATTAACACCTAATTGTTTCCTGTGTGTGTGTGTGTGTGTGTGTGTGTGTGTGTGTGTGTGTGTGTGTGTGTGTGTGATATTTTGTTTCTACTGGACTTATTGTCTTTGGGACAAGCGTTACATCTTGTTACATCTTAAGACTCTGAAGCTAGCAAACAAAGAAGAGCTCAGGGGACAAATCTTACTAGAAGCAGCCAGTCAGAAGAATGAAGCTGGAAGGGAGAATCGTCTCTAAGGCTACAGGAGCTGGACACAGGGGACAGGGAGACACTCACTGTATTGCTGCAGCTTCTCCGTGTATTCTGCATCCGGGCCATGACGCTGCTTCCTGCAGGGGCAGAGCAGAGGAGGCCTAAGGCAAAGTGCTCCCTCTGTTCATGGGACCCTGGAGCCCACAGATAAGCTAAAGATGGGAACCCATGGTGGGTGGCCAGAGTCACTCCTGAGTCTCTGGGTAGGGACTGAGGTCCCCGGGATTAGGGCAATGGTACAGAAGACGGGTGGATTGGAGCAGGCCCTCTCTGGCAAGGAAAGTCTGGGCCCAGGATGGTTGTGGCTGTGAAGGGAGGTGATGGTTTACGAGCCTGAGTCAGACTATGTGGCAGCCACGGTACCTGAGGCAGACAAGAGCAATGACCACGACAACCACCATGAAGACAAAGCCTGCGACAGTGGATCCCACAATCAGGGGGAGCTGCTCTTGAAGCTGCTGGGCACCCGAACCTGGAGGTCAAGAGTGAGCCGTGAGTGAAGGAATCTGAAAGTTGAGCCGGGTGGGGCAGGGACTGGCATGCGGTGGGACGGGGTGTACCTCTTTCACTCGTGGTCTCAAACTCAGCCGGGCGGCTGTACTGTCCGTAACCCGCTACCGTGCGAGCCCGGACCTGAACTACATAGCGGGCGTCAGGCTGCAGCCCATCCAGCTGGACAGAGTTCTTCTGGCTGGTGACAGTGGAGGCGATGCCTTTACTCTGCAATGCCATAGAATGGAGGCATCTTTGGGTGAGTCTAGACCCAACTGACCCGAATCCATCACCAGGCCCGCCCTGTGCTGAGGCTCTGATCCCAAAGGTGTTCAATGCTATCTGGGGGTAGTCTTGCCCCTGTCCTGCCCCCGGAGATTCTGACCTTCTCAAAATACTTCATCTCATAGTCCAAGATGACGCCATTAGGCCGCTCTGGGGGTGCCCAGGACAGGGTCAGGCTGCTCCCCGAGCTGCTGTGCAGGTGGAGTGTAGGCACTTCTGATGGGGCTGGAGAAGAGAAGAGGCCCACTGAGGACTCCTGAGCCCAGGCATCCTTCCTATCCCAAGACCCCTCTGGACCTAGGGCAAGATGACCAGATCCCCTCAGGGGTCCCCTTCTCACCAGCCTGGTTGGTGGTGATATTCACAGCTGCATAGCGGGGCGGCAAAGGACTTTTGCCGGAGACACCGTTGACAGCCTGCACCTCAAAGGTGTAGCGTGTGTGGGCCAACAGGTGGCTAATGTGGACGCGGCGCTCGGTCAGGCCCAGCTGCCGAGGCACAAACTCTACGTTGTCATCACAGCGTGAGCAGGTTGCTGGGCCCCCAGCCCCAGAGCTCCCAGAGCACTTCTTGCAGATGACATTATAAAGCAGGTCATCTCGTCCGCCAAGGTCCCGAGGCTCACTCCATTCGAGGATCAGCGAGGTCTCATTCACATTGGAGATCACACCCCGGGGTGGAGATGGTACGGCTTTGAGAACATGGAGGAGAAATGAGTCGGGGGCCCAGGAGCACCCTTCTGCCCACTCTGCCTCGGATGCTCATCCCACCGCTGTCAGTAATCTTTCCGTACTTCCTCACAGGGCAACAGGACTCCTGTTCACCCATCAAGACTCAACGCAATGTGACCTTGTCCTGAAGCCTTTCGTGACTGTCTTTTCCCATCCTCCATACCTCCTAACACCATTCCTAGCACTTAGCATATTACACGGTCATTACCTGTTTTTGCAATTTGGTGCTAAGCTCCTTAGTGACCACATCTCACTTTCCTTTACACCCCATGCGCCTGGCACAACGCCTGGCACACCAGAGACGAGGACAGGAAGAGAGCGGGACAGCACACCCTTAGGTTGTGGCTAGAGCTGGCCCGAGAGTGCAGCAGAGAAAGGAGCGGTGAGCTGGGGAGGTCCTAGCCAGCTACTCTGCTGGCGTCTAGGGGGACCTCGTTAGAACGAGCCTGCTGAGCTGGATTCTAGTTCAAGGGCGACCACCTCCTCGGTGACAGCTTGAGCGTATCATCTAGCCCCACTGAGCTTCCTCATCTAGGAGGGCTGATCTCACTGACATAGGCTCTCGGGAAGGAAAGGCGCATGCGCGCGCAGAGCACAGGCGCTCACTTACTGGTGCAGGCGCTGTCTGCTGAGTCTGAGTCTGCACGGTAGAAGTTATTATGGCAGGTGCAGATGCCAGCAGCGGGCGAGGTGGTGCGGCTGTTGGGGGGACAGGGGAGGCAGGGCCCCTCTCCTTGCTTTGCCTTGTAGCTCCCAGGGGGGCAGGCTGCAGGAGAAAAGAGGACGGACACATACTTACTTCCCTCTGCTGAGGGAACCTGGCCTCTTCCAGCCTATGTCTTAGCCCCTCCAGCTCCCAGACCAGGGGGGCAATGCTGGTATTGGCCGACTCCAGCTACAAGGGGCCCTTCTGCCCCACAGAAATCCACGTCAGCAGAGTCCTCTCCACTCCTCCCCTCTCCCCAGTGCCTCGGGAGACTTTAGCCCATCACCTGGACAGTCTGGCTTGTTGGAGGCGGGGTGGAGGAGGAGATGGATGAGGCCACCAGTGGGCCTCAGCACCCCGTACTCTGCTGAGTCGCCCCAGCCTTCCCTCGTGCTCTGGGAGAGTAATTCTTGAGAGCCTCAAGGATGCTGACATAGCCAGGCTGAGGGCTTCTCAGCAGAGCCCTCCCGGCAGACCTCTACCCCACCCACCGAGGAGTAAGACAGGGGTGAGAAAAGGAGGAAAGAGGGGGTAAGAAAACACCAAGAAGGCTGGGGTCACCTGGAGTTCGAAGGCCTCAAAGTCTCCCAGGGGACCTGGCCCAAATGAGGCCAGAGCCAGGTGCCTGGACACCCTTCTCATCTCCATTGCCGACCATACTCAGCCCCCGTGGTATGAGCTCTGCATGGTCCTCATGTGTAGGGAGGCCATAATATTTATTATTCAAAATCAGAATATTTAAGGAGTGAAAGGGGACACTAAGAATAATAGGATAATGGGCATAATTGGAGACTATCCTGGACACACTAAAGAGACTTGTCAGTCTACCCATGTGGTGACCTCTGGAGAGGGTAACTGAGCTTTGCGATGCCCGTAGCTGGGGCTGTGCCCTTCTTTAGAGTTTAATCTCCCCCTCATGAAGGTGATATTCCATCCTAGATCTTTGAACCAGTGGGGGAGGGGGCAGAGGCCAGGCCAGTCTGGTTGCTATGGGAACCAGCCTGCACTTCCTGCCAGGGACCTGCAGAGTGTTAGCCCTTCTTTGGGCTGTCAGGCTCATCACCCCCACCCGCTTTCCACACTTGGGAAGAGGAAGTTTCCAGCAGGTTCTTAAAGAGAAGCAGAGAGGCCAGTGAGGCAACCCAGTACCGGGCCTCATGAGGCAGGCCAGGCTGATGGTCCAGCCCCCTCACACAGAGCAGACAGAAGAGACGAGACCCTCACCTTGCCCTACTTCAGCCTTGGGTGAGGATTTCATGCCAGTTCTTGCATTCCCTAGCTGGGAGGCCTGTGGTACAGAATCTCCCCAAGACTCAATGTTCTCGTTGGCAAAAAGGAAGAAAACTAGCAATTACTCTACGAGGCAGTGGTGAGGCTTCAAAAAGAACACCCCATCAACAGGATTCTTTGGCTGCAGCAGCCAGCGTAACCAGCATATCGTGAGGCCTTTGAAGACTCAGCAAGGCTCCGGCCTGCCCTGTGACTAGGACTTGTACAATCCCTGCTCTCCTGTGTCTCCACACTCCTGGGACCAGGGGTTCCCAGCCGACGGTCTTAGTGCAGGGCATCACTTACGCCCATATACTACTCTTCAGAAACGTCTCTACTTCTGCCCATTTTGCATGAGGGAGCTGCGAATAGCATGACTGAGTGAAAGTAGTAAGTTGAGGACTCAGGACTAGGGGTGTTTGGCCTCTAACTACTGTATCAGACACACTGCCTCTCAAGAAACCTTGAAGCAAAGAGATGCCCACAGCATCGTTGTCTCAGCTCTTGAGAGCCCCTCTAGGACTTCCAAGATAAAGCACACATTGGAGACAGGCCGGAGCCTCAGGTCTGTCCAGGTCGGCAGTGCTCACTAGTCAAGCTTCACAAGGTCCCCGATCTTTCCATGTAAAGCCCCCATTCTCTTGCCCCTCTCCCTCCCCATCCCTTCTCTGGTGCCGGGGACTACAAGGCGAGTCTGGTGTGTGCCAGGCTAGTGCCCCACTGAGTTCATTGTCCTCTTCTCTCCGAGTCTCCTTTGTCTCCCATGTCCCCCTTTGTAGGACGTTCTCTATTTCCCAGCAGCTGCCCCTCCTATTCCCGCCCTCCAATCCACACCTGAGACCATATCTAGTCAGAATATGAAGTCTGGCCGCTGCAGGGCTTTCTTCCCCTCCTTCCTCAGGTCCCACTTACCACGGCACTGGGTCTCCTTGGCGGCTGGCTCATGGCCAGTCGCGCAGGTGCAGGCACCAACGGGCACCATCCACTCCCCGTCGCCGTTGCAGTAGAGCTTGAGGGGTACAGATACCTCCACGGCGTTAGCGATGCAGGTGCCGGGGGCGATGACCAGCGAAGTGGGCTCAGCCCCCGTGAGGGTCTCGGGGAAGAGTGCGAAGCCTGCCGTGGTGGAAGCGCACTTCTTGTAGAAGGCACGCACAGAGATGAGTGACATGCAGGCACCCTGGTCCTGGAAGGCCAAGTAGAAGCCAGCCTTGGAAAGCGGCCCGAAGCTGCGCACCTTGGTGTTGACGCGCCCGGCATCGAGCCGCGAGAAGCTCTCATCTGGCGCAATAGTGTCCACTTTCACGTAGGGGTTCTCCATCCAGAAGGGGGAGGAGGCTGAAGCCACATCGCTATCAGCCTCGTAGTAGAAAAGGTTGAAGGTCTCCTTGCAGGAGCCGGGGATGTTGGGAATGCTGTTGCAGTCTCTCACGGTGAACTTGAGCTCCACATAGACGCGCTGGACTTCTCGCCGCCAGATGAAACCTGTGCGCAGCCAGTTGTTCTGGCTGGACTCACGCACATTACACACCTGATACGTGCGGATAGGGTTCATGGCTTCGTCGTAGCCACTCACTTCTTCCCACTGAGTGTGGAGCAAGGAAAAATAGAATGAGCCATTTACCGCGTGTCTATGGTTTCTGCATTTACCTCACAGAGGTGCTTCTGTGGTGAGGGGCTGAGCAAGCATG
The DNA here is from genome assembly GCA_002335545.1 of Apodemus speciosus. Lineage (NCBI taxonomy): Eukaryota > Metazoa > Chordata > Mammalia > Rodentia > Muridae > Apodemus > Apodemus speciosus. The sequence goes on from BDUI01000012.1 coordinate 1,869,608, forward strand.
CGTACACACACACACACACACACACACACACACACACACACACACGGGCTCAAAGCCTAGCTTTTTGGGTCACAGGCTCAAAGCCCTGATTTCTGAGTGCCTAAGTTATTTAACCTGTGCCTCAGTTTCTTGGTCTGAAACCAAGAGATAGCTAGCAGACCTCAGGAATACAGAACTAAATGAAGAAGGCACCTGGAACAGGGCCGAGACCTTGGGAAGCCTGTCAGTCCTATCTATGTGTTATCTTGCGGCCTTGGTTTTACTACCTGTAAAGTGGGCCTGACTGGAATCAGATGAGGGTTTGGGGAACCAAACAGTGCAACTTGGCTAATCTTGCCCTACCTACCAAGAGAGAACATTTGGTGAGATCTGGCTGTCAACACTACCAACACATTGCACCATCACAAACCACAAGAAATCCAAGGCTTATAGAAGAACCAGAGCGGCTAAAATCCGGTTGGCCTGCTGGCTGCAGAGCCTGTGGTACCGTCACATCCCAGGGCTAAGCCCAGCCATGAAGGCCACGGGAGGAAGTGAGGAAGTTAATTCTATCAGCGGACAGACATTAGAACGGTAGGGATTTAATAGTCAAGAAGTAGGGGTCCAGAAAAGTCAATTGCCCTGCTCAAAGGCACACAGTATGTTAGAGATCTGGAGCTGAGGCCTCCTGGCTCTTTTTTAAAAGTTTGTTTGTTTATTTATTTACTTTTGATTTATTTATTTTTAAAGACAGATTCTCTCACTATGTAGTCCTGGCTGTCCTGGAACTATGTAGACCAGGCTGTCCTAGAATTCACAGAGATCTGTCTGCCTCTGTCTCTGCCTCCCCAGTGCTTCTATTAAAAGCATGAGCCACCACGCTCTGGCTTCGCTTCCTGGATCCTGAACCAGCTCTCTTTCCAGGGACCCAGGCGGGACGGGGTGGTCTGGATAGACTTGGAAGGGCTGCTAGGTGAGGGCAATAGGACAAAGATGAACCAGCAGACAGAAGAACGAGACACAAACATTCACACCCTGGAAGCATCGGGCTAAGGTGACAAAATAGGGGAATGAGAGAACCTGAGGTGGCCCAGGCCCAGGGGGGAGACGGCAGAACAGCAACCAATATTCAGTACAGACGATGGGCAAGCCTTACCCCACTCTCTGGATGAGATGTCCACGCTAGCTCGGATGTCACCCATTTCGTGTCCATGAGCGTCTCTGGGGAAGCAATAGAAGGAAAGTCAAGGGCTACCCTCAGAATGAAGGAGAAGTCACCCAGGAAAGTCAGGCATCTAAGAAACCAGTTTCCATCTGACACAGCCTCTCCTAAGTCTCCAAAGTGCCTCCCCTTTCCCCAGAGACCCTGAAGTCATCCCCAGAGGTGTCACAACTCCAAAGACATCTAGCTGGCTGGCTAGGGGTAGATGTCTGCCTCTGACCCTAGGCCTGGGTTCACGGAGGCTGGAGCAAAGGCTGGTTCACACACCTCAGGCGCTACTAATCTTCACACAAAGGGGCCAGCAGGGCCTTTATCCTGGAACAAAGGGCTATGGGCTTCAGACCCAGCAGTGTGGGCCTCCCCTGACTCCATTCCCAGCACAAAGGCCCAGCCTCACACACTGCCGTGGGGAAGAGCAGTGGCAGGCTAGGGCCTGCTCCCAGCCTCCTACACAGCCACCTTTGGGAGTTGAAGCAAGGATGCTCTTTGAGGTAAAAAGACCACCGATGCCTAGGACTTAGTTCAAAGTTTCATGAAATCCTTGGAGAAGGCACTGCTCGCAGCCCCCTACGGAAGAGGGATGCCCAGACAGAGCAGGTCTAATTGACCAAACTGTTAGGACATAGGGCAAGGGGCTGAAGGTAGCACAAGTCTGGGTCCAGCTGATTCAGGAACAAGGCTCTTTAAAAGAATGAGAGCCGGGCATGGAGGCACAGGCCTGTAATTCTGGCACCTGAGACTGGCGCTCAGAGGGTGAAGCATTTCGGCTTAGTGCGGGAGTACATGGTGAGATTCTGTCTCAAAAACACAAACCAACGACCACCCTTGCCCACTAAAGTTCAGGAAACTGGAAACCGGCTGTGTGTCCCACCAACCTTCTCCCTCCAGCAAGTGTTTCTTGGATCTCCAAGTCATGTGAGTCGCCTTCCTCTGTGAACCAAGTGACAGCCCTTCTCCCATTCTGAGCTCCAGGTGCCTGGTCTGCTCAGCTTGCTCAGCCGTGAGAGGGGCGCCCTCAATGTTCTAGACACAAACTTGCTCCTCTAGAATCTGCTTCTGAGCTTTGGCTAGACAACTAAAGACAGCATGACCCCAAGATCAGACTTAGCATGACACCAGAAAGGGAAGGGACAACCCCCCACCCCACCCCTTCTTTCCTGCAGCCTGAGAGCCAAGGTAGCCTCAACTTTGGACTTTAACAGGCAGAGACACCCCAGAACATCTAGAGGCCGTCACATCCTTGGTGGGACAGCTGAGGGTCCCTAGAAGGTCCGAACTCCACACGTTCCTGCAGAAGCCATCAGAGAACCCAATGGGGGTACCGGGCAGAGATGAGTGGACCAAATGGGTGGCACAGGGGCAGAGTGCAGCAGACGCTCAATGCAAGAAGCCAGACTCCATAAAGACAGCAGCTTACTAGGCTGGCTGCATGGCAAAGTGTCCCAGCCTCCTCTGGCAGACAGACCTACAGACACATATTTGGCCGGTGGTCCTTCAGGAAAGCAGAGATGGTCAAAAGCGGGGACCCAGAGACAGCATGGAAAGTCGGGGCCTTAGCTGGATGGTCCAAGATGAATGACTCTGGCAGGCTGGGACCAGACAGCCGGGATGCTGGGCAGAGTACTACAACAGACAGTAAGATGAAGAGACAAGGAGGCCCAAAGAGACATCGACAGAGAAGGAGATTGCCAAGTGGCCTCTTCCCCAGCCGGCAGCCTGGAATACTCTTGTCCCAGGGAGCAGCCGCTCCGCGCTGAGCCAAGCGCACACCCTCCCCCAGCTAACCAGCCGGCCAGTCCGCCTGCTTGTCTGCCCGCCGCCGCCTGCCGCTGCCCGCCCGCCCGCTGGAGCAGGCAAGGGCTCCCACTGCTCCCGCGCGCTGCCTCCCTCCTCCCTCTCCCTCACTTCCTTCTGCTCAGCCTGTGCCAAACCCATCTGGAACTGTTTAAACCCAAATATTCAGCCCCCTCCCCCCTCCAGCCAGATTCCTCCACAGTTTAAAACAAGCCCTGCGCTGGCTCCGGGAGGAGGGGAGGGGGAGGAGAGAGGGGAGGGCTGGAGGCGGGCGCAGGAGGAGGGAGAGAGGGAGGCTCTTCATTTCTGTTTAATTTCTGGAGAGGGAGGGAGGGGATCAGCCTTTGGCCATCGCTCAATCTCGGCACATTTTTCCCATTAATGAGGAGAGGACTTGGGTTTCCAGGCCTGTATGCCTGAGGAGGGGCTCGGGCTCCGGTCACCAGGGTGGGGAGGAGGCGGGACGCTCTGGTTTCTCCTCTTCTCTTGGGAGAGGAGGGGTATGTTCCTTGCAGTCTGCCCAAGCACGGGAGGGAGATCTAGGGCAGACTGAGTATCAGTGGCCTCGTCTCAGAAGGACTGGCTGGGTTATAGCATCAATCTCTACCCAGGGTACTGGGAGGGAGACCTTTTCTCTGCTGTGAAGACGTGGCCTAAGAACAAAAGAGCAAGTGAGTGACCTCCAAATCCTCCTAGCTGCTGCTTCCGTGCCAACCCCTCAACCAGGTGGCTGTGGGGGGAGATAAGAAAGGACGGCCACCCCCTAGACACAGGACTTGTATTGTTCTGGAGAGTCACCGGGAAGCTATCACCAAGTTGGTGATCTGGAACTGGCGCTTTGATGAAACACCCTTTCGGTTTTCCACCCGGCCACAGCCACAGCGAATAGCCTAGCGTGGCAGCAAGTGTGTGGCTCTCACCTATGCACAGACACAACCCTGGCACAGGCAGAACCCAGTTCTCAGTGCCTGCACTTGTCTCCCACTACTGGGACCACAGAAGGGCAAGTCAACACATATGGTGGACAAATACACTCAGAACCACCCACAAACGCGTACACGGCCCCCCACACAGCTAGGACAGATGCATATGGCACAAACAGATTTGTCTCCTTAGACATTCACATACAGGGAATCTTTCTTACACACAGATCCAGCGTGCCCAATGCCCTAAGGCAGACCCACTCTCGGCCACGCAGCCTCCCTAAGGACAGGCATGCCCAATCCAACAGTACATCCTCCCCTCACACACCCCATTACACAGCTACAAGGCACACCGTCCTGCATATAAACTACAAACACAAGTACTAGTTTCCCAGCATAGATGTGGAACGTACTCTTACACAGTCACATGGAAAATACCCCTCAGCACCATGAAGGAGGATGGAAATGATCTAAGAATCAACCATCAGTGGGGCAGTTTGTGGCACACACCTTTAATCCCAGCACTTGGGAGGCAGAGGCATGATGATCCCTGTGAGTTGGAGGCCAGTAAAGTCTACAGGGAGAGTTCCAAGACAGGGCTACACAGAGAAACCTTGTTTCAGAGGAGAAAAAGCATCAATCATTAAAGTTAGTGTAACAACTTGGAGGTTCAACGAGCAGCAGACTCACAGTGCAAGCATGCTTTTCTTTGGGATCCCTGTAGTAGAGCAATGGAAAAGTTGGGGGAAGGCGCTAACTCACCCTGCCTCTCAAAGAGGCAGGGCAGTCCCAGCTCTCCTTCCTGTTGTCCTAGCTAAAGCAGGAGCTGTCAGTCAGGTCATAAGGCTGGGGGTGGGGCAGGGGCATTGAGAAGATTCTGGGTGTGTCTGGGTGCGGCCTCCTCAGGTATAGCCCCTGCCTGAGCAGCAAGCCACTTCCCTGGCAGCAAAATGGCAGTGTGAGGACTGTAAGTCTTGGGGAGGGAGGCAAGATTTCCGCAGTTCAGCTCAGGCGCTTAAGCTGGAGAGCTGGCATGATGGGGACACGGTGGACACCCTGGCCTGCCTCTGAGGGTCTCTTTGACTACACTTGTACAGGAGCACAGCCTGAGGGCCTTGCTGCTGCCCTGGTGATGGGCCAGGTCCACTCAGTTTTCCTGAGATGCCAGACCTCACAGCACCTCCAGGTTCCAAGTCCCCCAGAGTCCACCCTGGAGCAGTAGTGCCACCTTGGCCCAGGAAACAACAGACAAGAGGCGAGACAGATGAGATCCAAGGAGCCTTTGGCTTAAACGCAGGCCGGGGATTCTGAGGTGGTAAGAAAGGTCAGGGAAGCTGGGGGTTATCGCAGAAGGATAGGGCGGAATCAGCGTCTGGTCAGAAAGGGGTGCCCTGAAGCCTTGACAAGTTGGAGAAAACTAACCCTGCTGTCCTTTCCCCCACAGAGGCCTTACCTTGCACCCAAGCAGAGGATTAGGTTCCCAGTTTTTTATCCCAGTCATGGGTCAGTTTATGCTCATGCTTTTACCAGCTGTGAAGGCCTGAGAGGGAAAGGGTTTGTGGGAATCCTGCTCTAGGGTGTGTGTGTGTGTGTGTGTGTGTGTGTGTGTGTGTGTGTGTGTGTATGCGCGTGCGCGTGCGTCTGTGTGTGCGTATACTCAGGTAGGTGTAGTGTTGTTGTTGTTTTTTCTGTTATTGTTTCAGTTTTTTGCTTTGCGTGCCTAACTTCCCCGGGGTCACTCTCCCGTCCTTAGCTATGGTCCCTTGGTCGCCACATCAGGGATGGCGGGAGGGGAACATCTCTGAACAGAGAACACATTTTGTTTTTCATTCCTTCTCTCAGATCATGGGGATTTGTAATTAAACAAACCTGAGAAGGAGAAGAGGGGAGAAGCATGGGGCAAAGAGCCCAAAGCCTCAGTGTTCCCGCCCTGGGCTGTCTCTGCCAGCCAGCCTGGATCATGGACATCTGGCCCTGGCACAAGGCCGCCATTCCTCCTCGGGATGCAGGTCCCAGAGGTCCAACCAGGAGTTGAAGCGGAAGGCCATGGGAGACTTGGCCTAAGGATAGCCCTTGGGCCAAGGGGCCACTCCCACCCCATCAGGTACCCAGCTGCCACCCCCGCCCCCCTGCCCAAGCCCGACAAACCAGTTTGACTCAGCACAACAGGCAGGTCTACAATTTTCGAACTATGCAGGCCTGGTGATTCAGCCTCTTCTGCTGTTTAATTAGTGGAAGGCGAGTGCGGAGGCCTGCCCACGACAACCTAGGCTCTAGCTCTCAGACGCTCGCTTGGGCCAAAGTGGCAGTGGTGGCTAAGAGGGAGGCAGTGAGAAACAAATTGGTTCTGCTGCTGTCCCTCAGGTCTGAAGCTCTGGCTGGTGACAAACTAGAATAGGGGGAGGGGGGTGGGGGAGGAATACCAGAGACGAGTGAAAGAAGCATAAGTAATCCCAGACAATCCTGGGCCGTCCCCAGATTCTCAGGGTCACACTAAGTACCTCAGAGGACAGAGGCTTTCTGCTTCTCCCCCAGGGCCAGACTTAACTAGCCAGGCTAAGTGAGAAGTCCCCACCCTACCTTCTACAAACTGGGAACTCTCCTTTCACAGAAAGTTTTCTTCCCTACTGTGACTTAACTATCCTTTCTCAAATGCATAGGACCTGTGCCTCAGACCCCATTCCTCACCCCAGGTCCCTCTACTGAACACCTCTGTCCCAAAGATCTGGGCTAGTGGGAACCGGAGAAAGTCCTTAAAGGAAGAGTCAGTGATGAGGTGGCCCCATAGATCCAGGGTAATATCTGTGTGTGTGTGTGTGTGTGTGTGTGTGTGTTAGGGTGGCAATTTTTCAACTAGGAAGACCTAGTAACACCCTGATCCCACCTAAATGGGAAACTGAAAAGAGAATGAACAGGAATCAGTGTTAGGCAGCTTGTGGGTACACTCAGCTCAGGGACCCCGAGTCTATATATACAACAAGACTGTTGAAGAGAGCCAAAATACCGGGAAAACCACTTTAAAAGTGTGGGAGTTGGTGACAGACCATCGATACTAAGGAACCAAAGTGCCCAGCTCTTCGAGGACACAGTCTCCAAGACCTGAAGTCCGCCCATCACAATCACAGACTCCCAGAAAGACAGCTGGGATTTAGGCAGGACCCTGTTCTCCAGCTCTTCCCTCCTTGGGGGGGGGGGGGGGAAGATAAACCCCAACTTTCCAGCCCAGCCTTTCCTCCCATCACTCCTTCCTTTCAGCCTCTCCAGCCGGATAAGACACTTCTTATTACTCCCCAAAGAGCAGACTCTAGGGTGATAATAGTAACAACAGCTAATCCTTGAGTAGCAGCAAGTGTGCTAAGTCCTTTACGCATAGTAACAATCCAGTGCAATCCCTATTTCCCTGTCAGAGCAGAGTGGAAAGCAGGTGGGGCTAAGGCTCTGCTGGGCTCAGCACCTATGTCTCTTTAAGGAAGGCAACTATAAAATCCACATTTGTAGGCCCCGCTATTTTCCAGAGCCACCCTCACTGGCTTTGCCTCCCTCGGTCTGGCACTAGTTCTGATTCCCATTCATCGCTGATCACAAGGGCCTCTCAGTCACCATCAGCCCCTTGGCCCAGATGCTACTAGCTAGGGCCTGCCTCAAGGGGTCTGAGGATTGTGAGGGCTGAAGAGGAGGAAGGGAAGATCCTCTTCAAGTACCCTTAGCTCATCTCCCTCAAACCACACACCTCCGCCACTCCACTCTGCTCTACTACCTAACACATCCCACGAAAGGGGCCACAGGCCCTGACACACAGGTGATACACAGTTAAGTGTATGTCCCAGAGTGCATGTGCCAGTGTCACCTTTCCTAAGCTAAGACAGTCGCAGACCTGGGAACTCAATAGGCTCCCTGGCTCACACCCTTCAGGCAATCAACAACAAAGCCCTACACTGGTTTCTCACGCCTGAGATCCTATCACACACATGTGGGTGAGTGGGTGAGTGTGTGTAAGTGTGGGTGCAACCTCTGTGTGTCTGTCTAAATTTGCATGTGTCCACCCATGTGAATAAATCCGTCAGCACAGTGGCATCAAGATTCCAAAGACTAGAAGCCTCTCTGAACTGTTTTCGAGATATTTTCCCCCTAACCTTTAAGTTTACACTGTGAATTTATGGAAGGAAACCAATTGCATAGGGATCATCAACTAAAAAAGTGTCTGTCTGACCAATACACCAAACATTAAGTGCTGCCTGTAGTCCAATTTTCCCTCAAATTCTTTGTTTGCTGCTCTCTCCCTCAACCTTAAGGAAGGTTTTCACCCCTGTCTTAATGGGTTTCCAATCTTTGCAACACCAGGGGACTGTATGTGCCTCTAGATTGTGTTAGTGACCTGTGCTGGTGTTGCACCCTGTGGGTTCATTACAAGAGGCGTCAGTGTGAGCTCTCTTGTCTGGGCCAGCCACACTCGGGCTGTTTGTTTGTCCAAGTTCAATTTCTTCTCAGTAGTAGTCTTAGTAGATTTCACAGAACCCATAGGCAAGGCTGACCTTTTACCGCCGTTGATGACTAGTAGCCTCTCGGCTCAGGTGCCGCCAGGGCAAATCCCTGTTTGTGAGGTTCAATGGAAACCTAAGCCCTCCGAAGGTCCTGCTGGAGGTGGGGGTGGGGTGGGTCCGAGAAGGTTTACAACAGACACACACACCTCTTGTGTTGCTGGCACTTGAGAAACCATAAACAATGACAGGCCCCCTTCCTCTCCACCCCCGCAGCCATCCCCTGACAAAGCGGGGTGCACACAATCACGCTTACTGTTAACTACAGCGGGTTCCCAACCAGTGCAGCCCCCAATCCGAGGAGTTCCGCTTCACCCGCCCAAGCGCCCAGTCCCGCAGCCCCCGCCTTGATGCTGGGTCGCCCACATTTCCTCGCCTTCCAAAGGTGCGAAACCCCGAGGGTCTCGTTTCTCTGCTTTCACTGTAGGCTATTCCTACAAAGAAAAAAAAACAAAAAACAAAAAACCCACGGCCGAACTGCAGCTTTCGGGAGTCCGTGCTGAGTCCAGATGCCAGCAGTTCCCCCAAAGAGCTGCGGAGCCGGCTTGAGCCTAGAGTCTCCTTGGACGTGTGCTCAACCCGCGGTCCCACACTGTGGGGCTCCCCGGTAGCGCGCGGGACCCCGACGCCGCTCACCTTCCARAGCCCAGCAGCCGGCGGGCAGCAGCAGCAGCAGCAGCGGAGCGAGCAGCGGCAGAAGCCCCGGCGGCGGGCGGGCTCCGGCCATAGCCCGGGGCGCTCGGTGGGGGGCGAGCCGGGCCGCGCCGGCGGGGCTGGGGGCGCCCGAGGAAGAAGGCTCGCGCACAGTCCAAGAGATCCCGTCAGGGAGGGGGCGCAAAGCAGACGGGCGGCTCTGCAACCGAGGTGTCGCCCAACCCGGTGCTCCGGGTAGATGCCGGCAGGTCGTTCCCGCGGGAATCCGGACGGACCGGTCCAGGAGTATCCGGGGCGCTGGGTGGCTTGATGCCCGATGACTCGGGAAGCAGGGGGCGCAGGTGGTCGCGGTTCTCGGGGAACAGTCCACTGAGGCCGAGCTCGTATCCCGGGCTCCGGGTATGCGCGCCGTCCGAGGTAGGAGCCGGTATCTGGCTGCGCCGCTCACGTACTCACTTCTGCTGGTCCTCGCGGTGGAGCGGCCGCTCTGGGCGAGAGGGGCAGGGCTACCTGCCTGCCCGTCAACACTCAGGCCACGCCTCCAGAGACCGGCCGCCCACTCACAGACCGCCCAGCCAGCCGGTTCTGCAGCGAGAGCACTCTGCTGGAGTTCAGTTGGCCGTTCTTCCACCAAGCCCACCCTCGGCGTCTTGGGGCTTGAAGCAGGAGGAGCCACTGAAAAGATGAATTAGACTGGGCGGGGCCACACTGTCCATCAGCTATGTGACCTCGCCCCTTTCTCCTATTGGCGATTAGTAACCAGCTCCAGTCCTAGAAGGTGATAACCAGATAGAACGAGCTGGGGGCGCCCCCGTGTGGTTAGCAGACCCACGAGGCTTTTTTTTTTTTTTTTCCTCCCAAGCACATCCAGACCCAGCACAGGCCTTAGCGAGTAGGGAAAGGCTGTGGGGGGTGGGAATTACCCACCCTGGCAGAGCCCGTTTCAAGGGACTCTCAAGGGTTTATTTATTCGTCTATTCGGTTCGGATCATTTATTAGAAAATATTTTGGGGCATCCACAATGTTTCAAAGTGGCTAGAGCAGAGAAGAGTGTATTATCCTGGAGCCATGTGTTATCTGGTGGAAGTGGGTTTAAAACTCACAGCGGGGCTAACAAGCATTCCTGCCGGGAAAGAACCTAGTATTTCGAAGCACAATGTTAGGTCTAAGGAAACAGCATCTAAGTGACAGTATAAAAGATCGATGAGTAATAGTGTATTGGGGATGGGAGGCAGTGCTCTGGGCAGAGAACATACACTTTAGTGTTAAGACCTAGAATCGAAGAATCTGAAAGTTCAGAATAGCTTGAGTGCAGAGTCAGAGCTGAGAGAGGGCGAGCTGGCCGAGAAGCAGATGAGGGGGGGCCCGGAGGATACAGTTTTGGACTCACAATGCAGCCTTTCTCTTGGAACAGGGGGACACTACCTTGTCAGACATTGGCATGTCTGTCCTGGGAGGATGACAGGCAGAGACAGTGGTAGAATCCTGGGGTCTAGAGAAGAGGCCCTGTCGTGGAAGGGAGGATGGTGGCTTAGACCAGGGCGATGGAAGTGTATTTGTGACTAGGTGAATGAGAGAGGTGCAGTGGTCGGAAACATCAAAGAGAGGTTCCAGGATGGACTTCTGCCGGTTCACTTCTAGAACATTTACAAGGTGCAATAAACGCCCTGAGACAATACCTTACACTTATTCAGGGTAGGTGTTATTATAGCCTCATTTTACAGACAAAACTGAAGAAAGAAAGTAAAAGAAAATATATAGACAAACTGGTGTGTACAAAGGCTTGGCCGCTTGCCCCAAGTTACAGGAACCGAAGCCAGGACTGCGTAGTTACAGACACTCAGTCTGCTTCATTGAAGAACTAAGGAGCACCTTAGCATGTGTTCAGAACCTTGATCTGTCCTTTCCCACCTCAGATGTTAGGATTCAGAACATCTGCAATGTGGAGCTCGGGATTCTGTATTCTAACAAGTAGGTGGTTCTGATGTGTACTGAATTCCAAAGTCATGACCACTATGCGTTCTCTCACGGGCCTAAGTGGGTGACCATCTCTCCATGGTCTTCCTTCCCTCCCCCCTGGTTTCTGGGCCAAAGAATGAGAGTTGGGTTCGAGATGGTCTCAGAAGCATGATTGACAGACAGACTTGTCCCTCTGACCATGAAGCACCATAAGACTCCAGTTCAGACAAACCAAAGCAGGGTGGGGTGAGGTCGTGAGTCCAGAGCCTAAGGGTATTGCTTTGGAAGAGCTTTGTCTTCCTGGGCAGGGACTGAGGTGGGTGTGGATGCATGGAGCTGGGGTGGGGGTTGCCTTATTCAGAGGCTCTGACCTGCCAAGTTCTAAAAGCTTACAGAGAGCTCTAGTCCACAGAAGGGATCTTAGAAACCATCATATCCAGTTCTCAGTTGTGGAGCTGAAGATCCCAAGGTGGAGAGAGGGGACGGCTTGTCCTATAGCCCTCTCTGCCCTGGAGAGCTGCTTGGTGTTGACCATTGTGATTTTCAGCAGGTGGCCTGGAGGTAACACATCTCAATTAAAGCCTTGCTTATTGTAAGGCAGATCTGTGAGGCTGGCACTCCTGTTTACTCAACATCTGTGCCAGGCTCGGCCTCACCCTGGACAAACAGCCCACCAGGCGGCAGGCACCAAGCTCCTTTGTTCTTGCGTGTGATAGCAGAGGCAAGTAGTGGGGGCCTGTCCTCACCGGATGTTGGCACCATGGTTCCCACGGGAATGCTTCCTGACCTAGATGTTGACAGACTGGAGAGCATCAAAGTTCTGGCGGCGGTGGCGGCGGCAGCCAGTGGCCAACGGTGATGATCTGGCAGCAAAGGGCTGGAGATGGGGCAGATGGACGCACTGGAACTGGAAATCCATGCGCAGAAGGTCCCAATGGTCTCGTGTTTTCAAGTTGAGATGCTGAGCAACCCAGGGAATAGCCTCCGGCCTTGGGCTCTGAAGGGAAGAAGAGCTCAGCTATGCTAAAAACATTTCTCTGACCACATCGCCGTTTGCTGGTTTGATTTTAGGAGGAAGCTCAGACGGCTCCAAGTCCAGCTTGGCAGGCCCGTTCGTTCAGCAGCTGTGGGGTCTATAATAAGACGCTCAACTCTCTGAGCCCAAGAATCCATGTGAGGATAAGTGGGTGAAGATCTTCTCCCCTCTCCGGCTATTGTGATGTTCTCACTAAGGATCCGAAGCAAGCGAGGCCCTCTGATAACGAATGCCCAGCTTCTAATTCTTTCTGCAAACAGTGTTTGGGGAAGAAGTGGTGGAATTAGTTCAATGACTGTTTCAGAGTCAAGAGCCCAGTGGGGAAACTGGTGTGAGAGCTGCTGGAGATGAACCTGGGGTCAGCAGAGTGGTCCCAACAATAGGGTAGACAGGAGCCCTATTGAGTTAGGAGATGAGGTCGATGCAGGAAGAGGATTAGAGATGACATAAAGAGGGGGGCAGGGACTGGGGGTTTGTTCTGTATATACTGGCTGACATGGAAGGTCTATCAGACACCCACTCCCACCTCTTCTACTGACCCATTCCCTATCCTTTGAGCAGCCAACTCTGGTCTCCCTGGTAGTTAGAAGTCCTGCCTCAGGATTCTGCCCTGACTGTTCCCTCTGCCTAGTGCCCCTTCCTACAGCTCTTCTCTGGAGCACTTCCATCTTAGCATTTGGATATCACCTTAAATGTCACCTGTCTGGTCCCTTGGGTTTCCCCCTTCTTCTCCATAACATGACTGTCTAGTCTACGCATTATCTGCACTGGCTAAGACTACATTACTAACCACCAGTTTACATATATATTGTCTCCCATGATAGAACAGAGAGTAAGAACTTATATTTGCCACTGATCTCCAATATAAAGACCAGTGTTCTTCATGAAGTGCCTGCTCTGTAACAGCTTACTAAATGATCAGTATGCATGCAAGCTCCAGGTGGGTTTAGCCACTTCTTTGGCCCAAACTGGAGGCAGACATTATTAATCCATCCCAGACTACTTTATCCATGTCATGTTCCATATAGCTATTGCCAGTCTGCAAAAAACTGGCACATAAAGTTATAACCATCTGCTATTCCTTCTTGCTTCCTACACAGCTTTGCATGAGTCTTTTGAAAGTTCAGTAGTCTCCATCCAACGTCTCATACAAGGTGTGGGGTTAACTTTTTCACCTCTCCCGTTTACCTGGATCCCCAGTCTAGACACTACTGTGTCTAAACAAGCATTATATCCAAGATGGAGGCAGGCTCTGGTCCAATCATCCTCTTGAGTCACATCTACTTCTGGACTTTTCTGCTTTTCTGTTTTATCAACAACAGGCCGAAAGGAAAGGCTGAAGGGACTTTGATATGTAGTTTAAGAATCCCCTTATTTTTAGATAAGGAAACAGACCTCAGAGAAAGAAAGTCAATAGAGCCACAAACCCAACCAAGCCCAGTGGACCACATCTAGCACTTATCTGAGCTGCAGTCAGTCAATCAACTCCTCCTTCATAACGGAGTAAGACAAGAGGGAGGCTGCTCCTTTATACTCAAGCGTGGTTTCCAAGCCTTAGCAGGCAGACAGCCTGGCTTCCTCAAAGGCTCAGAGCAGCTGGCCTGGCTATTCCTAGCTTTTTTCTCTCACTTCCTAATCATCCATTCAAAGGAGGCGAGGAAGGTGCAGCCTCTCCATCCACAGTTGCTTTTGGGAATTGCCTTGGGCTGTTATTCCAAAGCCTGCTAATGCCTCTCTTCCTTTCCCACCCAACCTGGCTGACCCTCACCACTCTCTTGAAGCTATTCTGTAGTGTTCTTTCTGAAGAAGAGCTCCATTCAGGCTTCCCTTGAGGAAAGGTAAAGGAGAAAATGGCTGCGGTTGAGTATTGACAAAGCCTGCCTCTGCTCTTGGCTAGAGGATCTTCAAACATCTTCCTGAGAGGGAGCACTTTGGGAGCCTTTGAGTCTGCCCGCACAGTTTGCAAGTGGTCTCTTTGTGTAGAGAAGTTCATTTTTCCCTAGGAGCTATTTGAAGAAACATTGATGTTTGAAGGAGCAGGAAGGCAGATCCCTGCCCAGGAGGATAGGGAGAACCCAGGAGGACTCAAAGGTGCTAATTAAGGACCAGTACCCACAACCATTTGAGAAAGTTAAGAACTGGGGAAGACTCTTGGGCTTTTATGTTTAATTAGGAAGTAGGGAGTGTCGGAGCTTAGAGGGACTTTCTAGAAAGACAGATTTTAGCATTATATTTAACGTTCAACCAGCTTATTGAACAGCTATCATGAGCCAGGCACTGAACTGCAACTATGAACCAGCAGACAAAGGAGTGTGTGCCAGGGGAGTGGAGGGAAAATGCCAGCGTTACAGGATAAGCACAGGACACCAAAGGGAGGAGGTTTAAACAGCGCACCTGACCCAGTTGTCAAAGACAATTCTGGTGAGGCCCGTGGCAACAGAAAGAAGACTGGCTGAGGCTGGGGAATCAGAGGGGGTGACCAGGAGAGAGAACAGGAGCATAGGCTGTGCAGCACAGCACTCAGACCTAAAACCACACTGGGGTCACCTGGCAGGCTCGCCCCAGAGAATCAGGGTCTGTGCACAGGTGCATTTTAAAAGCTACTCATTCTAATAATGTCGGGGACAGGGAAAGGGGAGAAGTGAACCGAGGGATTAGGGCTGAGGTGATGGCTGTAGTAAAGTGCTTGCCACACAAGCATAAAGACCTGAGTTCAGGTCCCCAGCGTTCATGTAAAAGGCTGTGCTAAGGCGAGTACCCAGGATCCTGTCACTGAGAAGTGGAGACAGGATCCCTAGGGGCTGCTGGTCAGTGAGTCTAGCCAATTGTGGATCTCTAGATTCAGTGAGAGAATCTATCTCAAAAATTAAAGTGGAGGCAAGGATGACTTCTGGCCTCCCCATGCATACACATATGAACACAGACACAGACACACACACACACACACACACACACACACACACACACGAACTCACATAATAAAAAGCAACAGACAAGTAGCAATCATAAGACACATGTTGTAAGGTGGGAGATGTGATTCAGATAGGCACAGCAGTCAGTAGTGTGTGCTGTGCTTTAGGAACATGCAGCCTAGAGGAGAAACACAGGAGACCATGACAGCACGGCAGACAGGCTCTAAAGCCTCAGGCAGAGGTGTATATGCTGGTGGACCATTGCTTTATAAAATAATGCCTGTAGAAGAATTTTTAATTTGTATTTCCTCTCCTTCCCCTTAGTGCTGTTGTAGGAGCCTTTAAAATGTCCCTTCAGGACCATCAGGGCTAATAAGGCTTTTAAGATCTTGCCTAGCTGCTTGCCAAAGGAGGCCTCCTAGTGGTGGCAGGTAGGCGAGGCCACAAGCCTGTGCCACGCCTGCCTGTGTCTAAGCTCAGGCCTCTGCACAGGCCTTAGGTGGGAATCAGTATCTGTAGTGCCTGCTCCTTCTCCTCTGCTGGCCCCACTCCCCAGCACCCGTTCAAGCATGAGGGGTTGGCATGGTCCCTGTTTCCATGTAGCTGCTGACACCATCATCTTGTTAGAATACAATAATAACTGCTGTGCTGGAAAACAAGAGGACTTTACAAAGGGAGGCCAGGAGAGGTGATGCTGAGGAAATACTGTGGATGCTGAGCTGTCAAGAACGTGACTGATGTGGGCACGGCAGGTGGAAAGAGTAGGCAGGACAGGAAGAGGAGCCAGTCACACTGACGCACAAACATGAATGAAACACTGTTCTAGGAGTGTGATGATCTCTCCAGGCCCCAACTGTGGTCCTCAGTCCCTTTGTATCTCACATCACACAGCACCTCAGGGAAACAGTCACACACAAGGCTCTTTGCCATGCCCAAGAATATGAACAGCCTTGGTTCCTGGGCATCTCCATTTGAGCATCCTTCAGGTACTTCAGACCAAGCATGTGCAAATTACAGCCATCTCTGCCATACCCCCGCCTCACATTCTCTTCTCCAGGATTCTGTGATATGGCGAAGGATGACTCTAACACAGTGCCCTCGAGAGATGGATGTGGAGCCCCTCATCTTCTTATTAGTTCTCAAGCATGAGAGAGTTTAACTCCATGAGATAATTTTCTTCCTCACTGGCATCTGCTGACATCTGGTTACTTGTGTCTTGCTCCCATACCTACTATCTTGGCTGTAGCTTACTCTTTCTCTCTTGCATGGCAGATTGCGATTTTGTCTTACTGACCCCTAAGTACTTAGCTGCTGTTAAGTTAGCTTTTGTGACTGCATTATTCACGTCTCCATTGCTGTGATAAAATACCATGATAGAGACAACTTACAGAAGAAAGAGTTTATCTGACCTTATGGTTCCAGAGGGATAAGGACCCTTATGGTGGGCAGGCAGACATGACAGCAGGAAGGAACAGGAAGCCAAGAGCTCATATCTTGAACCCTTAGTATGAAGCAGGTAGGAGGGAAAGGGAGAGAGGAGGGAAAGGGAGAGGGAGAGGGAGAGGGAGA
>BDUI01000012.1:1899749-1922648 GCA_002335545.1 Apodemus speciosus
TTTGTCCTTTTGACAGTGTCTTTTGCCTTACAGAAACTTTGTAATTTTATGAGGTCCCATTTGTCAATTCTTGATCTTAGAGCATAAGCTAGTGATTTTTGCCTTTCTTTTTTAAGGGCTTCTACCTGTTGACCCATGTTCTCCTGTATTTCTTTAAGGGAGTTATTCATGTCATATGAAGTCTTCTATCAGCATCATGAAAAGTGATTTTAAATCCAGATCTTGCTTTTCTGGTGTCTTAGGGTAGCCCAGACTTGCTGTGGTGAGAGAACTGGGTTCGTATGTTGACAAGTTGTCTTGGTTTATGTTGGTAACATTTTTGCATTTGCCTTTCACCATCTGGTTATCTCTGGTATTAGTTGGTCCTGTTCTCTCTGGCTGAAGCTTGTCCCTCCTGTGGGCTTGGAAACCTTTCTCAGCACCCCTGGGAGACCAGCTCTCCCCTGTCACAGAGCTGGACTCGCCCAGTTCCTGGGTTCAGATGGAGCCTAGACGGACCCTGTCCCAGCTACTCTGCCACTCCTGTGTTCCCTGTGCTCCTGGCTGTACCTGCCTGCAGTCACTGGAGAGAAAATGGCCTTCGCTTTTCTTTTAGGAGCAGAGGAGTTGAGACTAAGTGAAGATCTGTAAGCAACTGCCCAGAGGGAGGTCTCTTGTGTGTATAAGTGCATTGTCATCAAAGGGATAATTACTCCTCCCATCTTCCTAGCATGTGTATGATAAATCAGCTTTTCTGAGGGATGGTCTTTTCGACAGGTGGTTGACAGGTTTAGTTGGATTAATTGTTAAGGGAGGAGATGGTAGGGTGTGTTGTGGTAAGTTTCGGATACCATGTTTCTGCCTAGAGTCAAAGGTAGAACTCAAATTCTTTTGACCAAGAGGAAGTTTCCTTAAGTTTTTTTTTTTTAGCTTAATGTATTGCATGTGTGGCAAAGACTGTCTGAGGAAGTCAGGAACATTCTCACTTTCCACCCTGTTGAGGCAGCGTCTCTTTTGTTTCTGCTGCTGAGTAGTTGACTCCAAGCTATCTGGATCTTGGCTTCTGGATGATTCTTCTCCTGTCTCTACCTCTCATCTCAGGGAAGGCGTGCTGGGATTACGGATGTCTGCCACACACTGAGCTCTGTGGATTCTCTGGATGTTTTCTGGTGATGGGACATAGTTTCCCGACAATCCATCTCCTCAGACTAACATAGTCTTCTTCAGCAACTCAACAAGGTCCTCGTATTGTCATACTGTATCTTAAATTTTTTAAAGACATTTTAAAAATGTATTTTATGTACGAGTGCTCTGTTCCTACACACACAGACCAGAAGGGGGCATTAGATCCTATTTTAGATAGTCGTGAGTCACCATGTGATTTCTGGGAGCTGAACTCAGTACCTCTGGAGGAACAGCCAGTGCTCTTAACCTCTGAGCCATCCCTCCAGCTCCTGTATCTTAACTCTTAAGGAGGGGCAATGGTGAAACTTCTCTTTCTAGGGGTACCAGGTAAATGAGGGATGGGGCCCAATGCTGATGATGGAGTCCTCAGCGACCTCCACAGCTGCTAATATCTGTCTCAAGTCTCACATTCACACTGATTAACTCTCTCCTATTCCTTTAATTAAGAATTTCAGGATTTTTGAATCAATACACAAATGGAATCCACCACTTTACTCCTAAATGAACAAAGAATCTAAGCTAGAGTGATATTAATCACATTACATGAGAAATTTTGTTGTGTGTGATTTGTAGTTTATAACATTGTCCTTGATGTGCAGTGGCACATCTCTGCAATCCCAGGACTGGGGAGGTAGAAGCAGGGAGATCAGGACTTTAAGAGCAGACAGACAGACAGACAGGCAGGCAGGCAGGCAGGCAGGCAGGCAGGCAGGCAGGCAGGCAGGCAACTAAGGATGAATGCATCCTCCCTTAACCTCCACAGATTCATAGTTTCATTTTTATAACCGGGACACTGACAGTAGCTGCCTTTAGATTTGCAGCAAGAATGAAGCAAGAGTAATGCTGTATCGTGCTGAGCCCAGGGCTTGCTATAAGTAAGCGCCCAGGTCAAGCTGTGGTTTCCTAACAGATCAGTCAAAGGCTGAGTGGTTTTGTCAGTGAGCAGTTTAGTACCTTCCTGTGGCTAAGGCTTTCATGGCTGCCGATTCAGTGTTCGCATGCTACAGTTCCACTTCCAGAGGCATTTACACAGACTCTGGGAGCAAGCTTGCCCTCTGAGTAAAAAAATGTGATGCCGTTTATAATATTTCTATTTTTGCCCAGCTGTTTTTAGAACCCTCTTTTTCTACCAGTTGAGGAATTGGACCAGATAAGCTGTGATATGCTTTGCCAATTAAAAAAAAAAAGCATTTTCACTGTTATATAAGACGAGGAAACGGTGCCTGTCTACTCAAGTATCTCTGGGGCTCAAAAATAAACAAAAGCAGATTAATATTTTATAGAGAATAATTTTTAGACTGAGAGAGCTGAGCCAAACATTTAACCTTCAACAATGAATTCCTTGTCAATAATGAGGTCATTTGTATGCAGCATGTAATTCAGAGAAAAAACATGCTTTTCAGCTCATTCAGCTAACTTGAGAAAATTAAAGAAAAGAAAAGAAAGGAAAAGAAAAATTAATCCTAAAAAGCCAACACATACTATGCAGGGGAATTTATGATCTCCAAAGTGGATATTTATTGTCTGACTTTTTCCTGGGAATGTGAGAGTAAATATTTCAAATAGGGCACCGACCACAGAGCAAAGAAATGCATGCCCCCAAGTCTAGATGGGCAAACCACAGAGCTGTGTGATATTACTTGGAGGAGTGTAGGCAGTGCACAGGCAGCCTGGGTGATGCCTCCTGGCATCCCAGGAGCGGCCTCCAGAGCTGCTGGCACTACTAAATACAATGTGGCTGATCCAAACACTTAGATATTATGTACTCTTTAAGTGGTACAGCACTGACCAGTTTCTGTAAACTCCTAGTTCAGGAATTCAAGCCCAGGCTCAGGCAATCAGGTATCAGAAACAATTCAATTTCTCTCTGCTGTAGTTTTCTCATTGGGAAGCTGGATAGATTTGTATATCTCAAGGGAGAACTTAGTATAGGGGTTGGAGAGATGGCTGGGTGGAAAAGAGTACCTATTGCTTTTCCAGAGGACTCGGGTTCAACCATGTGGTGGCTCACAACCTGTAATGAGTTTTGATGCCCTCTTCTGGCAGGCAGATGTAGATAGAACACTCAAATAGATAAAAAAAAATGAATAAATACATCTGTAAAAAAAAAAAAAAAAAGATCATGTAGATCACCAAGTATCATGATAGATATTTGAAAGAGCCATAGAGAAACCCATTTCTCCTCTGTCTCTAACTTTATTGTTATCATTTGAGGCAGGGTTTTTCTGTGTACCTCTGACTGTCCTAGAGCTTGCTGTGTAGATCAGGCTGGTCTCAAATTCAGAGATCTGGCTGCCTCTGTGTGGTGGTTTTGGCAGAAGCATTACATGCAGGAAAGGTAAATTCATAACCAGAATAAGTATCAACTCCAGTAAGAACAAAACAAAGTGGCCCAATGTGGTCACACTACCACCAGGATGCTGGCTGGTCTCCTTGAGGAATGGTGCCATATCTGGGGCTCAGTGTTGGTCTCTGCTGTTGGCAGATCTGGCATTAAGCAGCAACAAACTTTGTTCTCTTGGACTGGTTCCAATACTTAGCCCCTCTCCTCTGCAGGTAACCCATGATTCTGGCATCTCAAATATCTAGGGGTTTCCAAGGCAACTTCAACTTTATAGCTTATTATTCCAATGTCTGGGATCCATAGATGATCTTCCAGGCTCCTCCAAAGGACTTGGGTCACTCACTTCTCCAACTCTGCCTTCTGTAGCACTCTAGGCTCTTGTTGACTCCACTCAATGCTGCTACTATTCTTGGTGATCATCCCATGGTACTGGCATCTCCAATATACTGGGGTCTTCTGCTACAACTAGGCTTCACCAATAACCTCTCACAGTTTCTCTCCATAGTGACAGACCTCAACTTCATTGCATGACTTCTTCAGTCATAGGCAATCAACTGTAACTGAGACTGTACCTTCACCCATGGCCTTCCTTGGCCCCTCACAGTGTCAAGACTCAGCTGCTCTTTATGATCCCGTCATGCCTTCAAAACCAGCACCACCTGCAGGGTTCTTACACATTACCAAGTCCTGCTGCATCACAAGGTACAACCTTGGGTTTCTCTGGAACACACCTTCTTTGTACTTTCAGTAAATACTTCCCAGAAGATTTCACCTCAGTGATGTTAGCCTCTTCTTAATCACTGCTAATTTCTTAGCTCCAGCTAACCAGCACCAGTTGTCCCAGTAGCCCCATCTATTCTTGATTCTAAAGCCAAAGCCACATGGCCAAAACTGCAGAGTTCTATTACATTATCATCAGCTTTCTGTTTTCTACCTCCTTTACTGCCTCTGCTTGGCGGTCTTGGAACTTGATACATAGAGTTCTCAATTCTTGAATTGAGAGATTTGCATGGCTTTGTCTCCTGAATGCGGGATTAAAGGCCTGTACTGTACTGGGTTGGCCTAATGCTACTTGTTTTATAATGCTAATTTGGGGCCCCTTAGGCTGGTTGCCCCAGAGACAGAGTCCAAAGCACTATAAGACTCTAATCCTGCCCCAAGTTATTTCTAGTTGGTAAATAAAGATGCCGACAGACAATAGTTGGGCAGAAGAGACATAGGTGGGGTTTGAGTTTCAGGGGCTTGAAGGAGAGAGGACCACAAGGAAGACGGATGTGCAGGAGAAGAAGGAAAAGCCGCCATGGGTTGAGGGTTAAGAATGCATGGCCCCCAGGGCTGCCCAATTGGAGTTAAGAGCAGTCAAGATGGAACATAGTAAATAGTAAGTAATAACTCAGGGTTACCGATAGAAAAGTTTACTCTACAGAATGGAGGGTAAGCAGCTGCCCAGTTATTGTGCTGTTTAGGGCTTATTGTAAATATAAAGGCTGTGAGTGTGTCTTTCATTCAGGAACTCAATAATCAAGGCAGGGTAGAAGCCCTGGGCTGGGATTTTAAATATTTTCCACAACAATATACCACCATGCTTGGACTTAAACTTTTTTTTTTTATCTGGAACTTGCTCTGTACCAGGCTAGCTTTGAACTTAGAGCCTCTGTCTCCTGGGATTAAAGGCATTCACCAACATGCCTGGGCCTAAGCTTTTCATAGCTATTATGCCTGAACATCCTATGTCTTCCAGTTCCAAGATCCTTGGATTATTTTCTGGATTGTTGTTCATTTCAGATTAAAAGTCCAAATAAAAGCAACAACCAGATAATAATAATGCCTAGATATAGCTATTCCTTGATCAACAACAAAAACAAACAATAAGCTTAGTTGGGTAGGATCTTGCTGAGTGACCCAAGGTCACCGTTCTCTTAATCTTTTTATTTCCTTGAACATAGGATTCAGCTCCATTCTACTTCCTGGTGCCCCTTTAATATTCGAACTATAGATTTTGTACTTTTCCTTTCAAAGCTTTCGAAGCTTGATCAAAATGCTCTTCTTGAGACTAGGCCAGAGAACAAAGTCTGTGCTGGGCTTTTTGAAGACTTCTTTGTCAATAAAATTAATATAAATCTCTTTACCTTAGCCTCAGGCAGACTCTTCAGACAAGGGCAAAAAGCAGCCACATTCTTCACCAAAATACCCCCAAAACAGTCTCTAGGCCACATACTGAAATTCTCCTCCACTGAAACCCCTTGGGTCAGGTCTGCACAATTCAAATCACTCTCAGTAACAAAGCCTTCCATATTCTTACTAGGATGACCCACTTAAGCCCCACTTAAGACATTCCATGGCTTTCCAAAGTCCTGTCCTCCATACTCCTCCAAACAAAGGCCTATCACAGCAATACTCCACTCCTGGTACCAACTTCTGTCTTAGTTAGGGTTTTTATTGCTATGAAGACACACTATGACCAAAGAAACTCTTACAAAGGAAAACATTTAATTGGGCCTAACATACAGGTTTAGAGGTTCAGTCCATTATTATCAAGGCAGAAAGCACGGCATCCTCCAGGCAGGCATGGCACTGGAGTCAGGGGATCAAGAGAAGACTGTCTTCCAGGTAGCTAGGAGGAGGGTCTCAAAGCCCATCCTCACAGTCACACACTTCCTCCAACAAGGCCACACCACCATACTCTGTGTCCCAAATGCTGGTATTAAAGGCGTATGCCAACACTGACTAGCTGCTCTCTATCTAAATTTTAAATAAACTTTGAAACTGCTAGAATTTGGGCTAGATAGATGGCTCAGTGGTTAAGAATTATTGCTGCTTTTGCAGAGGACCCAGGACCCACATTAGGTAGCTCACGACCACCTGTAATTCCAGATCTAGGGGATACAGACCTCCTTCTGGACACACATGCACATAATTGAAAATAAAATAAATCTGTAAAAATTATTTCAAAATTGCTGCAATTAAATGTAAAGTTATTATAGCAGTTTCCAAAAGATGGTGTTTAATGCAAAGTAGACTATATAAAATTCAGTCACATATGGAAAACCCCCACTCATTGGATTCTAGCATCCACGGTTCAGTTAACCTTAGATCAAATGTATTTGTTGAAGGCTAGAGAGATGGCTCATTGGTTAAGAGCACTGGCTACTCTTCAACAGGGCCTTCATCATGGCTTATGGTTATTAGTCTGTAACTCTAGTTCTAGGAGTTCTGACAACCTCTACTGGACTTCTTGGGCACCAGGTACCCACATGGTAGGCATACATATACATAAGCAAGATACTCACATATATAAAATAAAAATAAATCTTTAAAAAATGTTGTGGAAATAAAAATCATGTCAATACTGAACAGATACTACTTGATTTTCTTGTCAAATAGTACAACACAACAATTTTTGAGGTAGTGTTGGTATTAGGCATCACAAGGACTCTGGTTTTGTTTAAAACATATGGGAGAGGCTGGGGGAGAGCTCAGGAAGGGAGAGAACTTTACTGTTTGTGGGAGGATGTGTGTAGGTTGTATGCAAATGCTGTACAACAATTTATAAAAGGGAATTTGCATTTAAGGATCTGCTGACTGTTGGCAGCAGGGATCTTGGAACTGGTCCCCTGTAACTACTGAAGGACACCTGCACTGTGGTGGGACCCAGCTCCATCTGTAGCTGGCTTGTTAATTCAGTTACACTTTAACCTCTAGTCAGCTGTAAGTTAAACTGTAGTTTCTACCTTTTCTTCTATTATACAATTCCAAGGCCTTCAGAATTCTTGAAAACAAGCAACTGTGCACAGAGTTGTAACCTCAGCCTCCTTCCTTCTTTCCTCCCTCCTTCCCTCTAAATCTCTCTCTTCTTCTTTCTTAGTCTTTTGAAGCTCAGGCTGGCCTCAAATTTGCTATATAGCTAAGAATGACCTTGAATCTCTGCACTCCATCTCTGGAGAGCTTAGTTACAGGTATTGACCAGCGTACTGTTTGTGCAGAGCTGGGGATCAAACCAAAGGCTTTGCACGTGCTAGCCAAGCACTCTACCAAATGAAAAAGATCCTCAGCCCTATCCCACACCCCATTCTTGTCTCCTCATGTGTAATCTTACATCACTTCCTTTAAGCCCTTTCTTTTTGATGATTTCTACTTTTTGTGAAGTGCCGTCCAGGTACAGCTCATTATGTTTTGCTGTTTTATATTTTCAGTATCATCCATTTTTTAAATATTGTCTCTGATGATTTGTTTTTTGACCCATAATTTACTTAGAAATAGCTCGTTTATTTCCAAATATTTCAGATTTTCTAGCTACCTCATTGTTATGACCTGTCTTAGTTAATTTTGTATTGCTGTGTTAAGGTGCTGACCACAGTAACTTATGAAAGAGCTTACTTGGGACTTAAAGTTGTTGTTGTTGTTGCTGTTATTGTTGTTGTTGTTTTCAAGATAGGATTTCTCTGTGTATCCCTGGCTGTCCTGGAACTCACTCTGTAGACCAGGTTGGCCTTGACCTCAGAAATTCACCTACCTCTGCCTCCCAAGTGCTAGGATTAAAGGCACGCACCACCACTGCCCAGCTGGGACTTCCAGTTTTAGAGAGTTACAGTCTATAACCATCATGGTGCAGAACATTGCATGGTCCTAAAGTAGTAGCTGAGAGCTCACATCTTGAGATAAAAACAAAAGACAGAGAGAAAAGAGCTAACTGGAAATGGTTAGAATCCTTTGAAACCTCAAAGGTCACCCTCAGTGACATACTTCACCAAGGCCACACCTCCCCATCCCTCCCAAACAGTTCCACTAATAGGAGACAAAATATTCCAACATAAGAACTTATGGGGGGCATTCTCATTGAAATGACCACATTGTATCCCCAGTTCCCATAGGTATATGGCTATAACATGATTCAAAATGCACTTAGTACAACTTGAAATGATTTCACAGTCTCAACATGGTTTAAAAGCCCAAAGTCTCTTCTGAGATTCAAGACAATCTCTTAACTGTAACCCATGTAAAATCAGAAGCAAAAATACAAATTATATATTTCCAACATGCAGTGGTGTAGAACATACATCAAACATGAGGAAAGAAGGCTAAATGAGAAAATTCTTGACCAAAACTAGACCAACACCCTGTGAGACAATAGCTGTAATCCAAATCCTGTGACTCTGTATCTGATGTCAGAGGGCTTAGATAGCTCTGACCTTCCAGCTTTGGCACCTGCAACACACTGCTCTCTCTCGGGCTAGCTCCACTTCCTCTGTGAAGCTATCCTTGGCAGCTTGTCATGGCTCTGGTACTTTCAAAATCTTGGAATCTCTGATGCAAACTAGGCTTCTCCTCACGGCTTCACATGGTGGCCTCTCAGAGATTCCCCTGTCGAACATTTGGCCTCAGCAATTCTCCTAATCATAGAGGAAGATTCCATAAGCTCCTTCACTCACATATCCTTCATGAGTTACATCTTGGAAGCTTTTTTCTGTAGCTTGTAGGATCAGAACATTTCTCAGACCTATCCTGAAGTGAGAATTTCTGGTTTCGTTGGAGACTCCATTGTGTCATGGATGTTTTTTTCTGGAAGTAGTCTTATGAGAGGATGCTTTGCTGACAACAGACACATGGTGTTTTCTTTGGAAGCTGTCTAGTGAAAGGGAAAGTGATGTTGCTGAAGTGGAGCCTTGAAACGACACTCGATATTTGGAAAGAGTGTAAGTATAACCCAACAGACAGTGGATGATGCTCTGGCATTGGTTCACCTTGCTTTCATCATTGATCTTTGCTCGTCGTGACTTCTGTGGTAGTCTGAATATGCTTGGCCTAGGAAGTGGCACTATTTGCAGGTGTGGCCTTGTTGGAGGAAGTGTGTCACTGTGGGCATGGCTTTAAGACCCTCCTCCTCCAGTATTGTCCTAGCAGCCTTCAGATGAAGATGTAGAACTCTCAGTCCTCCTGCACCATGCCCTGGATGCTGCCATGCTCCCTACCTGGATGATAATGGGCTGAATCTCTGAACCTGTAAGCCAGCCCCAATTAAATGTTGTCCTTATAAGAGTTACCTTGATCATAGTGTCTATTCACAGCAGTAAAAACCTAATTAAGACAACTTCATAGAAAGAAACACACACACATACACACACACAAACACAAAACAACCTTCTGGCTGCTTCTTGCCCCTTGAGCAGACTGGAGCTGATTGGCAGTCTTGTGTTTTTGTTTTTGTTTTTTTTTTCTGGATTGAGCCACTGCTGTTGATTTGTGTTTGGTGTTCCGCTAATAGACTGGACTGCTGACAACAAAGATTGGAATTGCTCCAAGGAACTTGTCTTAGTTAGGGTTATATTTTGAGACATAATGCAGAGGTAGAGAGTACTAGCTGGGTATGGCAAGAGTCGTTTTGTTTTGTTTTTGTTTTTTTGAGACAGGGTTTCTCTGTATAACAGACCTCCTGCCCTCCACCCCCCACCCCTCAGGTTATGTAGGCTGGCTTGTGAGCAAGATGCTCACCTAAAAATAATGTCTTTCTGGGGTGAATACATTAAACACACTGGTGAGTCATGGCCACATACGCACCTCTCTCCCAAGGTCTTTGTCTATCAATTACTAAGATATTAAATAGAATCTCCAATTATAACTACAGATTTATTGATTTTCCCCTTCAATTCTGTCAAGTTTTGCTTCATGCTTTTTGAGGTACTGATATTTAATAATATATTTGGAATATTTATATCCTAATATGTACATATATGTCTATATATGTGTGTGCACATACACATATGCATATACATATACATACACATATACTCACTATGTAGCCCAGGTTGACTTTGGGCTGGCAAATTTCCTTCCTCAGCTTTTCAAATAATGGGATGTACAGGTGTTCCTCATTATATCTAGTACACTTCAATTTTTTTTACATGCAGGGTTTTGCACATGCTATACACATGTTCTCTATGTATTTACTTTTCACTAGGACCCACTTAGTTATGATTTCTTTCCTCGCATCCCATTTTGCTCCACAGAACTCACAGAGCTACAGGTAAGGTTTTTCTTTCTGTTTTGGAATAACATGGCCATTATAGCTCTGATGGAACAACTGATACCAGATGCCCATCACCACCAGAAGGAACATCTGTAAAAGCAAACAAAATATGGCACAATTGTACGGAGGTGCCAAACAACAGATAGTACCAGACAATGACCCTGACAGATAGGAGACCAATCTCTTCCTTCACAGCACAGGGAGGTGATAATTACTCACAGCATAGCATTCTTGGAGACTGGAAAGACAGAAAGACAGAATTCAGGGACAAGACACAACTCATAGGGCACTATAACAGAGAGAAGGAGCTGTGCATGGCTAAGAGCCAGAAGGCTGAATGGGTTCTCCTACAGCCTTTGTTGAGGGCTCCCCTGGGTGTATGC
Source organism: Apodemus speciosus (assembly GCA_002335545.1). NCBI lineage: Eukaryota > Metazoa > Chordata > Mammalia > Rodentia > Muridae > Apodemus > Apodemus speciosus. Next base: position 1,910,665 of record BDUI01000012.1, read on the forward strand.
AAGACAAGGTGAATCTCCTGCAGGGTTTGAGTGCTGAATGAGAAGACCCGAGGCTGGAGAGACAGGAGTCTCAGCCAGTCCAGCGTCAGTGGCGATGACCAGGCTCAACTGAGGACACCAAAGCCTGTCAACAGGATTTAACTGGATAAACTGCCTTCCAGGAGCAGGCAGAATCAGAGCCAGCAAATTAAGTCAGGTGAGGTGGTGCTTGCTCATAATCTCCCCACCAAGGAGGACAAAGCAGGAGAATGGTGGTGTTCAAGGACAGCAGAGCTACAAAGTGGGTTTCAGGCTATCAAGGGATATATAGTAAGACTGTGTCTCAAAAGCAAAGAAGAAAAAAGGAAAACCAAACCCATAAGGACACATTATGTATCAAATCTTTGACTCTAGCTGGCTCTGGTTAGTTCTAGAATACAATACTGACAAGAAACACCCTGCCAGAATGTTAGCTAACTCATGGCTATTGTAACTAACATGTAGCTAACGTGGAAATAGTAATTGCCAGAAAAATTACAATTATGCTCACAAACATGTGGAATTGTGCTGACTTTCCAAGTAAATTCTAGGTCCCCAGAGATCTCGGAGAGGAATAGGTTGGAAATACGTCAGGCATCAGGAATGTACCCTGCGGCAGGGTGGGCACCTGCAGAGGCTTCTCTTCCCACGATTCCAACTCCTCTGTTCGCTTCTGCCTTCAGCCTCCCCTTGGGGCTTTGTGGATGCACTCCTCAGCCTGCCTCTCCTCCCTCCGTCTTCTCTCCCTTCCAGTCCACCCAGGTAGGGGTGGCTCCTCCCAACTGAATGCTGTTAGCACACACCCCGGTGTTGACTTTTTTGATCAAGTCCAGCCCAGGTAAGCCTTGATTTATCAGAAGGGCTAGTGCCCAGAAAAACAATCTCTCTCTCTCTAAAAAAGGCTGACTTTTGAGGCTCTTGCCTGGCTGCAGGGGTTTAAAGAAATCAGTGCGGATTCTCTCAGGAGCTGTTACTCCAGCCAATACTCGCCCTTCTTTCCCTGCCAAAGAACTCATCCTTAGAAAGAGTGTGATTTACAGAGGAAATAAAAATACATAGCTTAATATTGTTCCTCTTGCGTACTTTTATCTGTTTGTCACTCGTATTTTTACTTTCTTTATGGTGTCCTTCAGGGACAAGGGTTTTTAATATTTATAGTGTCAAATCTGTCAACTTTTCCTTAAAGACTTAAGGGTTTGGTGCTCAGTATAGGAAATCTTTTTTTTACCCTAAATAATGCTGAGCATAATTTCTAATGGCTGCAAAAATGCCATTGTGTAAATATGCAAATGTTCCCAGACTAATTTATAAATAAATATCTAGGCTGTTTCTCCCGTGTAAGTCATTGTAAATAATGTGACAGACAGCTTTGTAGGTGCATTTTCCTCTGCAGTTGAAATGATCTCTCTTTAGAGTGGATTCTTAGGGGTCCAATGGACTCTTCATGATTCAGAAACATTAAGTACAATTAAATATTTACCTCTTATAAAGAGGGAGACAAAATTTGAAAACTAAATTTCTCTTTTGTGTTGAAGTGACAGTAGCGTGCCAACATATGTGTAAGTATGAGTGTCTATGTGTGTGTATGTGTATGCATATTCTAGGTTGATTAGGCATTCTGTTATTTGTAAATGACTCTGAGTAATAGAAGTAATAAAGAAGTCAGTTATTAGTTAACATACAATTTATTTGCTAAACTCAATATTTTCAAAGACAGAAGAAAATTTAGTGTCACTTGTTTTATAAAGGAAAACAGCAAGGAGAAAAAAAGACCATCTCCCTAAACAGTTGATTCTAGTAACCAGTCTATAGATTGGGGTGTGTGTGTGTGTGTGTGTGTGTGTGTGTGTGTGTGTGTGTACAGGTGAGGTGGCCAGAGGACAACCTTGAGTATCCTTGCTCCTCAAACACCATCTACTTTTTCTTCATTTCTGGGCTGGGAATTGAACTTAGGGCCTTAAGCGCTCTGGCTTATCACTCTCTCAGTTGCTCACTGAGTAGGCCAAGGAGCTCCTGAGGTCTGCATGCCTCTGTCTCCCCAGCACTGGGATTACAAGTGACCATGATCTGGCTTTCCCACATGTTCTGGAGACCCAGGTCAGGCCCCCATGCTTAGCTTTGCCCAATGAGCCGTCTCCCAGCCCTCACCACACTCTGGATTTCTTCTTATTCATATTGTCAAGCCTTCTGCTCAGTGAATGTAAGGCGCCATCACTTTCCACTGCCTAGCATTGGTACCTCTTCTTTCACATGCTTCACTTGCTCTAAGTGAGGCCACAGCCTCCCTGGTGTCCCCACGGAACCAGAGGAGCTTTAATTATCCCAGGCTGACCCTAAAAGCTGAAGCTGCCTGCAGATTGGATGGTGAGCCGCTGATACCGAGACCAGCACCCTCGTGAGATGCAGCAGACTACAGGATCATAAACAGAGCATGGGATTACGTAGCTGAGATTCCTAGCACCAGGATGCCAACACAGTAGGATTAGAGTCTGTGCTAACCTAGCTACATAGTGAGACCCAGGCTCAAAATTAATTTGTTCTTTTGAGATGGGGGTCATGAGACGGGGGTGTGGTAAAACTTGTGCTTGGCATCTGTGAGACCCTGAGTTCAATGCCTAGCACCAGAAAAATAAAAAGAGAGTTAGGTATCACTGTCCAGTGTGGGCAGACCCAGAGGTCTGCCTCTCAATAGCTGTTGGCTCTGAGCAGGTTTGTTTAGCACTTACATTTAGTTTATCTGTGGATAATGAGTGTCCTAACCTCAGAGGACCAAAGGAAAGGGTTAATAAAAAGCACAGGCTGGAACTGGAGAGATGGCGCAGCAGTTGTGACTACTAACTGCTCTTCCAGAGGACCTGGGTTCAATTCCTAGCACCTACAGGGCAGCTTACAACTGTCTGTAATTTTAGTTCCAGGAATCTGACATCCTCACACAGACATACATGCAAGCAAAACACCAATGCACATAAAGAAATGTTGAGAGAGAGAGAGAGAGAGAGAGAGAGAGAGAGAGAGAGAGAGAGAGAGAGAGAGAGAGAGAAAGCATAAGCCACAAGATGACATACATTGTCACCAATCCTCTTGTTGTCAGGCAGAGGCAGGGCCATGGGCCATTAACTACGGAAGTAACACTTTTAGAACGGGGACAGCATATGGGTAAGATATAGCTGCTAGAGTTTCCTGACATCATGGCGGATCCACAAGGATTCGCCACCTGAGGAATCAGATTTTAATAAGGCTTACAAGATTAGGTTTTAGTTGTTGCACCCAGAAATTAAGTTACCATTGTTTCTGAACTGAGTTTGTGTTGCGTTTTCCTTCACAACCCAGGAAGGGTGGCTCATCTGGGTTCAAGAGAGAAAGGTATGGCGGCAAAGCATGGGTTTGCCAGATGTGCACCACAAAGGCCATCGGGGATTTGAAGCCCAGGACTGGCATGGGTAGCGACTCATCAGTGGAAACCTAGCGAGCTGGGTGGAGTTCTGAGTCAGAGGCTCCATGAGATAAAAAACAGGTCGCCATTGCCCATCAGTGCATGGCCAGCCAGGCTGCTGGAGCAGAGGTACAAGTGTTGGTTCTATTTTTTAAAAATATTTCCTATAACAGGTGGCTGGAGGGATGGCACAGATGCTAAGAACACTTGTCTTGGCCCAGGGTTGGTTCCCGGAACCTACAAGACAGGTCAAATCCATCCCAACTTCAGTTCCAGGGCATCCAATGCCTTCTCCTGCCCTCCTCAGAAAGTTAATTTAAAAAGCTAAATTAATAGAGAAAAGAGGTTTATTCAGTGTGGCCACACTGGGGAGATGGGGGTAGGAACACCTGGATCTTCTCAAGCAAGTGTGGCCTCCCAAGCTTGGTAACAACATGAGACACACACTTTCAAAAGGCAAAATTGGGTAAAGGCCACATAAACTATCAACCACCTCCCTATATAAGCTGAACAAGCTGAACAAACTGACTCATAATCCCTTAGTTCTTACATTGTTGTGCTCAGTGTGGTTGTCTACGCTTGTCTGGGCTTGCTCCCACCTCAATCTGAACCTGCATTTGAAGAAGGATCTAAAGTGGAAATTTCTGGTTTCTTTGGAGACTCAGTGGTATCATATGATAGTTTTCTAGAAACTGTCACATGAGAGGATGTTTTGCTGAAGCAGACATGAGAGGTTGTTTTGCTGAGAATAGACAAATGGTGTTTTTCTGGAAGCTGTCTTGCCAGAAGGCGTGTGATGTCTTGCTGGAGTGGACATTTGAGAGGGCATGTGATGTTCAGAAAGAATATGAATATAACCACACAGACAGTGAGAGGACACTCTTGCATTGGTTCGCCTTACAGCACTTCACTGGTCTTTGTTGACAACACTCTCACATCGGTACACCTTGCAACACTTTAATGGTCTTCACTGATTTTCGCTTGTTATGACTTCATAGATAGAAAACCTCTCAAGAACTTCTCATAGTATTCCACATGCTGCTTCTGCAGAGTCTTGCCCTTTCTTCTGGATCAAGCTACTGCTACTGATTCATGTTTGGCGTTTGGCAAATGGACTGGAATGCCACTACTGATTTGTGTCTGATGTTTTGGACTGGACTGATGATATCCTGACAATGAAGATTGGAATCTTCCCAAAGAACTACTTCTTTTTTTAAAAATTAATTTATTTTTTAATTATTTTTAATCTTTTTTTTACAGTCCAGCCATTATTCCCCTCCCGTTCTGCCCTGTGACAGTTCCTCATCCCATTCCTCCTCCCCATCTCCAAGAGGATGTATCCTCCCCCCACTCCCCCCACCCCGCCAGACCTCCCCACTCCCTCAGGCCTCAAGTTTCTAAAGGGTTAGGTGCATCTTCTCCCACTGAGGCCAGACTAGGCTCTGCTGTATATGTCTGTGTGTGGGGTGGTGGGATGGTGGTGGCTCATATTAGCTGGTGTATGCTGCCTGGTTGGTGGCTCAGTGTCTGAGAGATCTCAGGGGTCCAGGTTAGTTGAGACTGCTGGTCTTCATATGGGGTTGCCCTCCTCCTAGCTTCTTCCAGCCTTTCTATAATTCAGCCACAGGGATTCCCCAAGAACTACTTCTAAACAGGTCTACAACCCCTGTTTTATATTAACCTTTCTTTTCCCCTACCTTTGGTCAGTGGGCTAGAAGGAAGGTTGAAATGTTTAAGAACTCTTATTAAAGTAGTTTTGAAAACTCTAAGCCTACAAGCATCCCAGAGGCTCTGCTCTCATGACAGTGTGGACTTGGTTTTTATTAAATAAAAGTTAAATTTTATTTAATTGTTGCGACATGTGGTGAATATGTATATTTGTAGATTACTAAATACATGAATGCAACCTGCTTTGTCCATATAATGTTACATATATGCATATGATCTCAGGACTGAACACTACCAGCATGGCTGCCTGAAGAAGACGGAACTGGGAAAGCTCCTTGGGCCTCAAAGACAAAGAGCTGTGGGTAGCTGGGGAATGCTGACACTGGAAGAAACGGTCTTCCCACAGGAAGAGCCCCATAGTTGGTTATCCAATACCAAGGAGGCAGCATTGTCTTTATGGCTGCATGATTTCAGACAACGTGCAATCAGGTCACCATTTAACTAATTTATTTCTCACAGTTTGAGGGGGGGTTGTCCCTGGAGACTCTATCTGCTAATTCTTCAGTGTCTCCAACCCTATCACCGGTTTGGTGCTGCCCTTGAGGTCCTCCCCTTGACATCTTCCTCTACAGGGACACCATGTACTTCTTGATGCACTTCCTGCTGCACTTCCTGATTCACTTCCTGATGCACTTCCCATGTACTTCCTGATTCGCTTCCCTACACATTTTCCGATGCACAACCCGATGCACTTCCCCATGCACTACTCGATACACTACCCGATACACTTTCTATTGCACTTCCTAATGCACTTCCTAGTACTGCAATAGGGCACTTCCTTCCTGGCAGTGCCCCTGCCTTGGGGGGCTCCTCTTACCTTCACTCGATCCTCACTCAAGTCTGTGGCATCCTGATCCTCCTCAGTCCCTCTACTCCCACAGCCTGGTTCTGGTGAGCACTCCCATGCATCCCCCTTCCCTCAGCCTCTGTCTCCTCCAGGCCCTTTCTCTTTTCATCCACTTCCCTCCCAGGCCCACTCCCCACCCACTCTGCCCCTCCCTTTCCAACTTCCTCAATTCACACTTGCCCCCCAAATTACAGTCTCTCTGTGGGAAAGGATTCTGTGGGTCCTCCCCTGCTGTGGTGTGTGAGTGTGTGTGTGTGTGTGTGTGTGTGTGTGTGTGTGTGTGTGTGTGTGTTCCAAGGCAGGCCTGGGAAGGTGAAAGGGCTCTGTTTACAGCTAGGAGAAGCTGAAGGCCTGAGTGTCACTAGGCAGCAAAGCTTGCCCAGAGGTCTGACATCCTGAGAAACTAGAGCCCCAATGCCTGTCTCAACCCAGCTTGACAAATCTGTCCCTGTGATCCCTCGGTGGCAGCTTATGAGGAAAGGCTTGTAGACTACTAGGTCTGCAAGCCTTTAGGGGTTCCTTTGGGACCAGACAGTGGGTCCCCTTCCTAAAACGTTGACAGGGTTCTCCTGTATAGAGATCTGATATGCAGGATACATTGAACCAGACAGTGAGTCCCTCTTCCCGCAATAGTGTCAGGGCTCTCCTATTCAGAGAATTGATATGCATTCGAGACATACCTTTAATAAACCTCCATTCTGGAAGGTGAAGGCAGTTAAGAGTTTTATAGTGGCTTTCCAGCAGGCCTGGCTGGGCTGTGGAGGGAGGCACTAATGCATGTGCAGAAGGGATATGATTAGAATGGCTCTTGACAAAATGTAATGCTACAGAGGCCAAGTGTGACTGCTTATAGTTCTCGATTCTACAGTTCTACTCAAGGAACTGTATCAGTATGAATCTAAATATTGGCCCAAAGATTTTCATACAGGCAGCTGTCCTTCACAGTAACGAGTGAGAAAATGGCAGACTTAAAAATTAGAGTCAGCGTAGATGAGTACTACAGGCCATCTTGGCTAGGACAGCATGTGCTGTTAGGAACATTCTGAAAACTCTTAAATTATACATGTGAACTTAAGGGCGAGAGAAAGAGAATATAAATATGTATACATGAAATGATCACAGGCATGTAAAATAAGAATAGGAGCCTGGAAGGAAGGAACTCAGAGTGGGAGGCTTTTCTTCAGAAAAAAAAAAGTGTTATGAGATAATGCAGAGATATATTAAGGCCTGTGGAATAATCCACTTGCCAGTCAGCTCTGAACAGCAGCTTCCTCAGTGCTGCAGCTCTGGGGACCCCCCTTCCCCCAACCTTCTCTATACCCCATAGTGAGGGTTTCTAAACACTATAGAATGGGTATTATTTGGTATATATTGGGTTATTGTTGTTTGGTTTTGAGATAAAAATTTCAAGTCCCATCTGACCTTGAACTTGCGATGTAGCTAATGATGACTTAAATTCCTGCTCCTCCTGCCTCTACCTCCCCAGTGTTGGCATTATAGGCTTCCGCCACCACACACAGCTAGAATATGGTTTTCTTTCTTTCTTTTTTTTTCTTTTTTAGACAAATCTTCACCACATATCCCTGGCTGGTCTGGAACTCACGGCGCTCCGTGATTTGGAGCATCAGACTCTGGACTAGAATAGAGCTTTAGTAGCACCTATGAGTGTGTTCCTACTTGACACACATGGTGATTTATGGGTAGCATTTCTAGGCTTGTTGTTGGGCCAACATGATACTTTGGGGTTTATTTGTGTTGTTGAATCTAGCTCTGTTCATTCAGTAAATGAATTAATGTTTATAAAGAAGCCCAGCTGGGACACGCTACTACCCATTCTCTGTTTATTGTTTATTTTTTCCTAAATTTTATTTATTTTCTGTGGGAAGTGCATGAACATGCCAAGGCATGTGTATGTAGGTCAGAGAAAGTTAGCTCTCTCCCCCTACCATGAAGTCACCAGACTTGGTAGCAAATGGCTCCACCCTCTGAGCTGCCCTACCAGTCCTGCTTAATGCTGACTATAATAAGCAAAATTTATTTTTGTTGTGGAGTAGTATAATATTGTCAGTTGAATATATATATATATATATATATATATATATATATATATATATATATATATGTGGTGGCATGTGCCTGAGGTTCCATCCCTCAGGAGGATGAAGAATTTGAGGCCAGCTCGACTACACAGTGAACCGATCTCATAAAAAACAGAAACGAAAGCAGAGAGCTGTCATTCTGCATCCTCATAGTGATGAGCCTTAGTGTGTTTCCATTTGTCCTTATTAGAAACCAGGTCCACCCTGGTCAGCATCACCTTGTGTGCATGTTGTTTGAATAGAATGCACAGCAGGGTCCTGTTGTGGATGGGCCTGGTGTTGTTTTTGTGAACCAGTCCCCTAATGAATAAAGGAGCCAATCACTGGGCGAGTAGGTGGGACTTCCAGGTCATACAGAGGAAGAAAGGGAGCAGGAGAGAGTTACTTCCTTTTGGAATGGGGATAGCAGAGGGCTAAGATGTACCTGCTAGAGTTTCCTAGTATCATGGTAGATCCGCAAGGATTCACCACCCAAGGAATCAGATTTTAATAAGGCTTACAAAATTAGGTTTTAGTTGTTGCACCCAGAAATTGTAACCATTGTTTCTGAACTGAGTTTGTGTTGTGTTTTCCTTCATGAGGCAACTCATCTGGGTTCAAGAGAGAAAGGTATGGTGGCAAAGTGTGGGTTTGCCAGATGTGTACCACAAAGGCCACGGGGGATTTGAAGCATGAGGTTAGCGTAGTAGTGACTCACCAGTGGGAAACTAGTGTGCTGGTGGAGAGATTTTGGAGCCCTGAGTCAGAGAGTCTCTGAGAGATAAAACCAGGTCAGCCATTGCCCGCCAGTGCATGACCACCTGGACAGAGGCACAAGCATGGGAATGTGCTGGTTCTTTGTTTTTTAATATTTCTCACAAAAGGGTCATGCTGCGGAATTGGGAGGCATGCCTGCCTTCTGTGTTTCAAGTTGATGTCTGACCTTTTTCTAAAGCAATAAACTGTGTCAGCAGCTCTTGGCATGATTGACTTCCTCCAGTTCAGTGATGTGGACAGTTGCCTCTCTATGGCACCAGTCTGCATTTCTCTGATGACTACAGTTTAGAGGTTGAGCATTTCTTCATTTGCATTTTGATCCTCTTGCCGTTTCCCCCTGTCTTTTTATACATTGTTACAATTTTCCTATTGATATTTAAGAAATCATCTTATTTTCGTGTGTGTGTGTGTGTGTGTGTGTGTGTGTGTGTGTGTGTGTGTGTGTGTGTTTTAGGTCTGCTATGTTACCCAGGTTGGTCTTGAACCCTTCCCTTCTCATGGTCCTCATGTCTAACTTGGAGTTTGCTGCAGCAGTGTGTTCATGAGCCCACGTGAGTAGCAGCAGTGCATAGCCACCCATAGCAGTGTGGGGCCCGCTCTGTTGACCACGTGTGGTTAAAGGAATTTGTTGAATCCATTTGGTGCCGTGCACACTGGTATACAGATAGCTCTTTGAGTCTCTGAGCTCATATATTTTTGGTGTGCACCTAAAGCGTACACTGGGTGGTTCCTTGCTGGTTAGTTTTCTTCCAGTGGTGGGTATTGCACTCAAGGCTTTGAACACACAGGCAGGAACTCTATACCCCAACCCTCTTTTAGTTTTATTTATTATTGTTAGTTTTTTTTTTTTCTGTGAGGCTTCATTAAGCTGTTCAAGCTAGCCTTGAGTTTGCTTTCTAAAGCAGACAGAGTGTCAACTATTGGCCTTATTCTTAGCCTCTCACATAGCCGGGGTAACAGGCTGACACCACCAGGCCCAGCCCAAAGCTTCTTCTTTTCTTTTCTTTTCTTTTCTTTTCTTTTCTTTTCTTTTCTTTTCTTTTCTTTTCTTTTTGGTTTTAGTTTTTTTTGAAACAGGGTTTCTCTGTGTAGCACTCGCTGTCATGGAACTCACTTTGTAGACCAGGCTGGCTAGCTTTGAGCTCACAGATCCATCTGCCTCTGCCTTCTGAGTATTGGGATTAAAGGTGTGTGCCACCATTGCCCAGCAGCTGATTTTTAACAATGTAAGTAGATAGCCCATTGGAAAACAATGAAAGATATAAGATACAAATAACAGTAGAAATTAGAAAATCAATATAGGGCTGGAGAGATCGCTCAGTGATTAAGAGCACTGACGGCTCTTCCAGAGGTCCTGAGTTCAATTCCCAGCAACCATATGGTGGCTCACAACTATCTGTAATGAGATCTGATGCCCTCTTCTGGTGTGTCTGAAGAGAGAAATGGTGTACTCATATTCATAAAATAAATAAATAAATCTAGAAAAAATGCTAAAAATTTGTTTTTAAAAAAGAAAAACAATATAATACTGGATTCAAAAGAAAAAATTAATTATAAGACATTATTACATAGGACTTCATGGCAGCCTATTTGAATATATAGAGAAAATTATCCCTAAAAAAATACAATTCGACACAATAAAATAGAGAATTTAAATAGAACGGTTGGAATAGCGGAAACTGGAAAAGTAAAAGTAATCCGGGAGACAGTCTCATGCAGCCCAGGCTGGCCTCAAACTCTCTACGAAGCTGAGGCTAGCCTTGAACCTGGATCCTATCACCTCCACCTCCTCAGTACTGGAATTAAAATGTGCACCACTATGTTCTACAAGGAAGAAATCTGAGGTGTGACAGAGACTGTTCACCAGAAGTAAACAGAGACTCTTGTTAAAGCCAGGAGCTCTCAGATTATTTCTAGAAACACCAGTTATGAGGAAGGAATGCTTGCCACAGCCATCATTATTTAACATTATTTTAAAGCTCAGTTGCACTGAGACAGGGATGTGATAAGGGTTTACATATTGATGAGAATCTGAAAGACAAACATTCTGGATGTGGTGGTCATACCTATGTTCCCAACACTCAGGAAGCTAAGGCAGGAGGATCATAAGATCAGGTTAGATTACATGGTGGCAGAATAAAATAAGAATTTAAAAAAACCCACTTAGTGAAACAGAAATAAAATAAACTAAATATGCAAAATACTCAAGGATCGTAGTAAACATTAAACTGGAAATAAACAAATGGTAACTAGGAGAAGCAGGCGAAGGCCCTCGGAGTCTAGCTGGGCTGGGCCAGCAAGGCAACCCAGAGGGAGTAGGGAGTGTGTGTGTGTGTGTGTGTGTGTGTGTGTGTGTGTGTGTGTGCGCGCAAGAAAGCCATGTGGCCGCTGTTAGATGGGGAACTGGACAGAGAATTCCACCCAGAGAAGGTGGAATTCTTCAAGAACAAGAAGCCATTGAAGGTTTTCAAGCACATGTATACCTTTAAAATCTGATTTATGGTTTGTTGGGCGGTGGGGAGGGGGAGAAGGAAGGGGAGCAAGAGAGAGGAAGGAGTCACTTGGAACTCAGAGCTTTGTGCATGCTAAGGACACGCTTATCCCTAAGCTATACCTCCAGTTTTGAGGCATGCTTTAAGAACTACACGTTTTTGTTTGTGTATTTTTCGAGACAGGGTTTCTCTGTGTAGCCCTAGCTGACCTGGAACTCACTCTGTGAATCAGGCTAGTTGTGGAATTCACAGAGATTCACCAATCTCGGTCTCCTCAGTGCTGGGATTAAAGGAGTATACCACTAGCACCCTGCCAAGAACCACTGTATTGTCTTCCTGGCAGGGGGGAAGGAAACAGAGCTGTGAAAGACCACTCAAAGAGCTAAGGCTAGCCCAGCCAGATGAGACTTAAAGAACTCAGTGGCACTGAAAGTGAATGGCCTGGGCTGGAGAGATGGCTCAGCCCTTAAGCCCAGCTCTGATCCTCTGTAAGACCAGACCATGCTCTTGACAGCTGACCCATCACGGAAACTCCAGCCTTCTCGTTTGTAATTGGGGGAATTTAATCCATCTCTAGTAAGTGTAATCTGTGGTGGGCTTTGGTTTATTTT
>BDUI01000012.1:1929715-1951858 GCA_002335545.1 Apodemus speciosus
ATTCCCCAATCACCCCCCCCCCCACCACCATTTCTCTGTTCTGATACTCTCCTACCAAGCTGGATCCAGTCCAGGGTCCTCTCCTTCCTTCTTCTTGGGAATCTTTTGATTTGCTAATTGTGCCTTGAGTATTCAGAGCTTCTGGGCCCATTAATATCCACTTATCAGTGATTGCATTTCATGTGTATTCTTTTGTGATTGGGTTAGCTCACTTAGGATTATATTTTCCAGATCCAAGCATTTGCCTAAAAATTGCATGAATTCATTATTTTGTATTGCTGAGTAGTATTCCATTGTATAAATATACCACATTTTCTGTATCCATTCCTCCTTTGAGGGATATCTGGGTTCTTTCCAACTTCTGGCTATTATAAATAAGGCTGCTATGAACATAGTGGAGCATGTGTCCTTATTATATGTTGGAGCATCTTCTGAGTATATGCCCAGGAGTGGTATAGCTGGGTCCTCAGGTAGTGCTATGTCTAGTTTTCTGAGGAACTGCCAAACTGATTTCCAGAGTGGTTGTACCAGCTTGCAATCCCACCAGCAATGGAGTATTCCTCTTTTTCCACCTCCTCGCCAGAATCTGCTGTCACCTGAGTTTTTCATCTTAGCCATTCTGACTATTGTGAGGTAGAATCTCAAGGTTGTTTTGATTTGCATTTCCCTGATGATTAAGGATGTTGGACATTTCTTTAGGTGTTTCTCAGCCATCTGGTATTCCTCAGTTGAGAATTCTTTGTTTAGTTCTGGTACTCCATTTTTAATAGGGTTATTTGGTTCTCTGGAGTCTAACTTCTTGAGTTCTTTGTGTATATTGGATATTAGCCCTCTATAATTATTTCTATCATGTATATATTGTTAATGTTAGAGAAAGGGACAATTCTTAAACAGAAAGGGGGATACGAAGTGAAAACTTAAGGCTTCTTTAGGAAGGCAGTTGTGTTGGATGGTGCTTTGCTGGGACTGAAGCAGCCACAGGTGAAAGACAGACTTGAGAAGGAGCGTTTCACTGAAGCAGACACAGGAGAAGGATGTTCTGATAAAACAAGCACATGAAAGGACACATGACCGAAGGATTCTTTGCTAATGACATACACATATTGGTCCGCTTACATTGTATAGTTGAGCTCCATTTGTCGGTACTCCATAAAGAGAAACACACCAAAAAATTTCTGGTGGTATGCTGATGGTTTCTTGCCACTTCTGTGGACTTAGGCTAATTGGAAAAGTGATATTAGCTGAGACAGACTCATGGAGGATGTGTGATATTTGAAGAGTGTATAAAAAGGACTTGACAGATAGTGATGGAGGCTGAGCTTGGCTTGTTTATAGAGCTGGCTGTGCAATGCTTGTTGGTATCATGTCTTTGCTGATCTTTGCATGCTGAGAGAGGCACAGCCTAGAGCTTTCCCTGGTCTTCCTGTTGGCCTTGGCCCACTGTTGCTCAGAAAGAGCAGACCATTGTTGCATTCAGTCATTGTCTGGGGCCATCCCCAAAGAGGACAGCCTAGCTCTAAAGACAAAGCTAACCTTGACCACCATACAGGCTGTAAGTTTGCCTCACATCTAGAAGCTGGGCAGCTGTTCTTACTCAAAGAAGATTTGGGCACTGCAGCTCTGGCTGTGGAGAGCAGCTTCCCATGGCTCTGATGTTCCCTACAAGAGAGATGTTAAGGGCATAAAAGAGAACGCATTTCATGTGACTTAGAATATATTGACTTAGGGTCTTAGCTTATCTTTCATCATATTACATTTATTTATTTCTTATTCAGTRTTTCTATTGTTGGGATAAACACCATCACCAAAAGCAACTTGGGGAGGGAAGGATTTATTGGGTTTACAGGTTATACTCCATCCTCAGGAATGGGGCAGGGGCAAGGGGAGAACAAGGCAGAAACTTAAGACAGGAACCTAGAGGCAAAAAATGAAACAGAAGCCATGAACAGTTTGCTTACTGGCTTGCTCTCCATGGCTTGCTCAGCCTGCTTTCTTACACAAATCAGGAGCACCAGCCTTTCTGTGACATCACTACCTCCATCAAACATTAATCAAGAAAGCGCCCTACAGACTTGCTCACAGATAATGTAATGGAGGCATTTTCTCAACTGACGTTCCTTTCTCCCCCAAACTCTAGCTGTGTAAAGTACACACACACACACACACACACACACACACACACACACACACACACACACANAAAAAATAATAATCAGCCCTTAGGAGAAATGTATCTAGTACCTAATGTTTTACATGTCTTAGATAAATTGCTCAAGATAACCGAGCTCACTGCTAGGTAATGATTATGTGAAATGTTTATAGTTTTATATGCCAACCAATCATGTAACTACCAAGTGGGAAAGCCCCTGGCCCTGCTGCAACCTCAATTAAAAGGCTAAATCTCAGATGATAGGGCCTTCAATGCCACCCTGATGCCTCAGAGGAGCCTGAGGGTTCAAGCTTGAGCTTGAATAAAGACTTTGCATACAACATCAACTCCTGCTTGTCTTTGGGGACCTTGGATCTGGGCATTACAGTTACTGGGACCAAAAATCACTGTGCTACTTTGTAAAACACTTGAGCATTTTCTTAAAAGGTTGAACAGAGAATTCCTGTAAGACCCAACAATTGCGTTCCAGGTACATATTTAAAGAAGTGAAAGCTGATCCTGTGCCACAGCACTACATATACTACAGGAGAGCACCACAAATACTACCAGGAGAGAGCTGATCTCCCAGGAGTGCTGACACACTACCACTTYTCTTCAAATTCCTGGCCCAAGAGGGACCCTCCCAGWGCCATCAGTGCATAGGAAYCAAGAAAGAGCTGAGTRCAAGATCCTTCTGGTTTCTGTCTGCACACCAGAACTGACCTGTATTACAGCTCTCAATATCTAAATTCCACATGGAGAGAACTGGTCTCCCAGGAGTACTGACACAGAAGCTTGCATAAGGGACAAGCCATAGTCAGAGACAGCAAGACTAGCTAACAACAGAGATAACCAAATGGCAAAAGGCAAAGACAAGAACATAAGCAACAGAAACCAAGACTATTTGGCATCATCAGAACACAGTTCTCCCACCACAGTGAGCCTTGGCTATCCCAATACACCAGAAAAGTAAGAGTCTGATTTAAAATCATATCTCATGATGATGACAGAGGACTTTAAGAAGAACATAACTCTTTAAAGAAATACAAGAGAACACAGGTAAAAAGGAAGAAGCCCTTAAAGAAGAAACACAAAAATGCCCTAAATAATTACAGGAAAACACAAACAAACAGGTGAAGGAACAAAACAAAATGGCCCAGGATCTAAAACTTGAAATAGAAACAATAAAGAAATCACAAAGGAAGACAGCACACCTGTAAGCTCTAGAAAAAAAAGAAGCAAATACACCCAAGAGTAGTAGATGGCAGGAAATCAAACTCGGGGATGAAATCAACCAARTAGAAACAAAAAGAACTTTACAAAGAATCAAGAAAACTGGAAGCTAGTTCTTTGAGAAAATCTAAAAGATAGATAGAACCTTAGCCAAACTAACCAGAAGGCACAGAGACAGTATCCAAATTAACAATATCAGAAATGAAAAAGGAGATATTACAACAAAAACAGGAAATTCAAAAAATCATCAGATCCTACTACAAAATCCTATACTAAACACAACTGGAAAATCTTGATGAAATGGACAATTTTCTAGACAGATATCAAATAYCAAAATTAAATAAGGACCAGATAAGCCATCTAAACAATCTCATAATCCATAAAGAAATAGAATCAATCATTAAAAATCTCCCAACCAAGAAGGACAATGTCAGCCAACAAGACCCCCCCCAGGGCTCCCAGGGACTAAGTCATCAACCAAGGGTTACACATGGCTCTAGCCACAATTGTGGTKKAGGAATGCCTTGATGGGCATTGTTGGGAAGAGAGGTCCTTGGTCCTATGAAGGCTCGATAGATGCCTCAGCCTAAGGAAATCAAGGGGTGGTAGGTAGGAGTGGGTTGGGCAGAGGGGCATCTTCTTAGAGGCAGGAGGAGGGAGGATGGGTTGGGGGTTTTGTGGGAGAGGAAAGGGTATAACATTTGAAATGTAAATAAAGAATATATTCAATTTAAAAAAAGAGAAAAAAAGAAAATTGAAATAAACAAATCATAGAAAAAAAAGTCTCCCAACCAAAAAAAGCCCAGGACCAGACAATTTTAGTGTAGAATTCTATCAGACCTTCAAAGAAGACCTAATACCAATACTCTTCAAATTATTCTACAAAATAGAAACAGAAGGAACACTACCCAATTCGTTCTATGAAGCCACAGTTATGCTGATACCAAAACCACACAAAGACTCAACAAAGAAAGAGAACTTCAGACCAATTTCCCTTACATCAACACAAAAATACTCAATAAAATTTTTGCCAGCTGAATCCAAGAACACATCAAAATGATCATTCATCACAATCAAGTAGGCTTCATTCCAGGGATGCAGAGATTGTTCAATATGTGGAAATCCATCAATGTAATCCACTACATAAACAAACTTAAAGAAAAAACACATGATCATTTCATTAGATGTTGATAAAGCATTTGACAAAATTCAACATCGCTTCATGTTAAAAGTCTTGGAAGGATCAGGAAATCAAGGCCCATACTTAAACATAGTAAAAGCAATATACAGAAAACCAGAATCAAACTAAATAGAGAGAAACTTGAAGAAATCCCACTAAAATCAGGGACTAGACAAGGCTGCCCTCTCACTCTCTCTCCATATCTATTCAATATAGTACTTGAAGTTCTAGCTAGAACAATTAGACAACAAAAGGAGGTCAAAGGTATACAAATTGGAAAAGAAGAAGTCAAACTATCACTATGTGTAAATGATATGATAGTATATTTAAGTGACACCAAAAACTCCACCAGATAATTCCTACANCAGCCTTTTACTCTAAGGTAGTGTTTGTCTTTGACCCTGAGGTGTGTTTCCTGTATGCAGCAAAATGTAGGGTCCTCTTTCTGTTTCCAGTCTGTCAGTGACTGTCTGCTGTTCTGATCTGAGGCAAGATGGCGGCCTTTGCAGGGCCTGGAACCTATACCTGGCTGGCCTGCAGGGCCTGTTGCTCTGCTTAACTCTTGAGCTCAGGTAGCTGTCTGTTAGCTCGAGTCCCCAGAGGTCTTAAACTTGGGGTTTCCTGGTTTCTGAGCTAGCTTGTTGCAAGCAGGCTGTAGCAAAAATGGAGGTGGTGGCAGGAAAAGCATGATCCCCCCAGGGTGCAGAACCCACGCCTGTCTAGGCTACAGGAACCACTGTTCTACTCAGTTCCTGAGCACAGATTACTGCCTGGCTGTTTGTGTCCCTCCTGCGATCTTAAACTCGGTATAACTCGGGACAGCACAGGTACCTGGTCCTTCTGTCTGCCCAAGCAACAGGGAGGCAGGCTGCGGTGGCAGGCAGTGCAAGATCTCCTGCAGGGCTCAGAGCCAAGCCTGGCTGGCCCACAGGGCCCGCTGCTTGGCTTAACTCTTGAGCGCAGATCGCTGTCTGTTGGCTCGAGTCCCTAGGGGTCTTAAACTTGGGGTTTCCCAGTTGCCTGATCTAGCTTGGTGCGAGCTGGCTGTAGCAAAGGTGGCGGCGGTGGGAAGAGCAGGATCCCCCCAGGGCACAGAACCTGTGCCTGTCTAGGCTACAGGAACCACTGTTCTACTCAGTTCCTGAGTGCAGATTACTGCCTGGCTGTTTGTGCCCCCCTCGATCTTAAACTCGCTATAACTCGGGACAGCACAGGTACCTGGTCCTTCTGTCTGGTCCAAGCAACAGGGAGGCAGGCTGCGGTGGTGGGCAGTGCAAGATCTCCCCAAAGTTGATTTTCTTAAAGGGCCTCAAATGGAATATATGAGCTGCCTTGTCAGGTGATGATGAAACTTGATTTGTAATTGAAGAACCTAAGAAAATTAACTCTATTAAACTTCAAGATTCTCTGAGTTGAGACACCACTACATTTGTATATAGATATTTCAGTGGCAGGCAAGTAAAGCCCAGTTCATGGCTTCCTGGGGTGAACTTCTGAAGTTCCAAAAAAAAAAAAAAATGACTTGGTTCTCTCTCCTTAGTTTATGCATCATTGTTTCAATTTTAAAAGCATTTGAAAGCATCCAGTAGACCTTGGGAGTGAACTCTGCAGCCAGTCCCATAACACCCAGAGGAAGATCCACTCCTAGGGACTCTAACATGCACAGGATCAGAGAATCATAGGATCCCAGGATCTTGGTCACACCAGGCTCTCAGGGACTGAGAAGCAACAAGATTGGACCTACAATCACTTCTCCTGATGATGATTGAGGACTTTAATAAGGACATAA
This sequence comes from Apodemus speciosus, assembly GCA_002335545.1. Classification (NCBI taxonomy): domain Eukaryota; kingdom Metazoa; phylum Chordata; class Mammalia; order Rodentia; family Muridae; genus Apodemus; species Apodemus speciosus. Next base: position 1,936,067 of record BDUI01000012.1, read on the forward strand.
ATAACTCTCTTAAGGAAATTCAGGAGAACACAGGTAAACAGGTAGAAACCCTCAAAGAGGTAAAACAAAAATTCCTTAAAGAGTTATAGGAAAAGACAAAGAGACAGGTGAAGGAAATGAACAAAACCATCCAATCTAAAACTGGAAATATAAACAATAAAGAAATCACAAAGGGAGACAACCCTGGCGTTAGAAAACCTAGGAAAGCGATCAGGAGTCATATATGCAAGCACCCCCAACAGAATACAAGAGATAGAAGAGAGAAAATTTCAGTTGCAGGAGATACCATAGAATACATTTTCACAGTAGTCAATGAAAATGCAAATGGCAAAAAGTTCCTTACCCAAAACATCCAGGAAATACAGGACACAATGAGAATACCAGACCTTAGAATTATAGGTGTAGAGGAGAACAAAGATTCCCAACTTAAAGGGCTGGTAAATATCTTTAAAAATTTGATTGTAGAAGAATTTCTACAATTCTAACCTAACCTGAAGAGATGCGCATGAACATACAAGAGGCTTACAGAACTCCAAATAGACTGGACCAGGACAGAAATTCCACCCGTCACATAATAGTCAAAATGCCAAATGTACTAAACAAAGAATGGATATTAAAAGCAATAAGGGGCAAAGGTCAAGTAATGTATATAGACAGACCTATCAGAATTGCAGCAGACTTCTCACCAGAAACTATGAAAGCTAGAAGATCCTTGGCAGATGTCATATAGACCCAAAGAGAACATAAATGTCAGTCCAGGCTACTGTACCCAACAAAACACTCAATTACTATAGTCAGAGAAAATAAGAAATTCCATGACAAAACCAAATATACATAATCTTTACACAAATCCAGCTTTCAAAGTTTATTGGATGGAAAAGCCCAACACAAGGAGGGAAAATACATCCTACAAAAAAAGCAAGAAGGTAATCTTTAAACAAACCCAAAAGAAGACAGACACACAAATGTAATTCAACCTCTAACAACAAGCATAATGGGAAGTTGCAATCACTTTTCCTTAATATCACTAAACATCAATAGACTCAGTTCCCCCAATAAAAAGGCATAGACTGACAGACTGGATACATAAACAGCACTCAATAGTTTGCTGCATATGGGAAAGGCAACTATGTGGCAAAGACAGACACTACCTCAGATTACAAGGTTAGAAAACCCTTTTCAAGCAAATCATCCCAAGTAACAAGGTGGTGTAGCCATTTGAATATTAAATAAAATCAATTTTCAACCAAAAATTATAAAAAAAAATATTAAAAAAACCTACACTTCATACTGGTCAAAGAAAAAAATCTACCAAGATGAACTGTCAATTCTGAACATCTATGCTCCAAATGCAAGGGCACCCACAATCATAAAAGAAACCTTACTAAAGCTCAAAGCACACATCATACCCCACACAATAATAGTTGGAGACTTCAACACCACGTGCTCATCAAAGGACAAATCAAGGAAAGAGAAACTACACATAAACACAGTAAAACTAACAGAAGTAATGAACCAAATGGATCTAATAGATATTTATAGAACATTTCATCCTAAAGCAAAAGGATATACCTCTCCTCAGCACCTCATTGTACCTTCTCCAAAACTGATCATATAATTGGTTACAAATCAGACTCCAACAGATACAAGATGATTCAAATAATCCAATGCACACTATTAGGTCATCAGGGTTTAAAGATGGTCTTAAATTCCAACAAAAACAACCAAATACACACATACACATGGAAGCTGCAAAATGCTCTACTCAGTGATAACTTGGTCAAGGAAGAAAGAAAAAAAAAAATAAAGACTTTTTAGAATTTAATGAAAATGAAGACACATCATACCAAAACTTATGGGACACAATGAAAGCAGTGGTAAGAGGAAATCTCATAGCTCTACGTACTTACTAAAAGAAACTGGATAGAGCACACACTACAAACTTGAGAGCACACCTGAAAGCTCTAGAACAAAAAGAAGCAAATACACCCAAGAGGAGTAGTCAGCAGGAAATAATCAAACTCATGGCTGAACCAAAAGAAATAATCAAATAGAAACCAAAAGAAAAAACACAAAAATCAACAAAACCATGAGCTGGGTCTTTGAGAAATTCAACAAGATAGATAAATTTTGACCAGACTAACCACAGGGCACAGAGACAGTATCCAAATTAATAAAATCAGAAATGAAATGGGAAACATAACAACAGAAACTGTGGCAATCATCGGATCCTACTACAAAAGCTTATACTCAACAAAATTGGAAAATCTGGATAAAATGAAAAATTTTCTAGACACATGAGAAAAATTAGAACAGGATCAGATAAAACATGTAAATAGTTCCATAACCCCTAAAGAAATACAGANCAAAACCCAGAAAGATGAAGAAGCCAAGGTGGGAGCAGCAGAATTGCAGAATTGAATTTGATAGGAAGACTGAAGGAAGCAGTTGAAGATAGTGGCTTCATTCTGAAAGCAAGTGACATACACATATCCATGTGAATACATAACAGAAGAAATTCAGGATGAATGATGAGAATATATTATAAACTAATGTCATAATTGATCTAATTCTGTATAATCAAGGTTCATTTAAAATAAAGTGGGGATTGGACAGTAGCTCAGATGGTAAGTGCTTATCTACCCAGCCTTCATAAAACCCTGGTTTTCATCTCCAGCTCACATAGAAGTGAATGTGGTAGCATAAACCCATAGTCCAGGAGTTGAGTTGACTTCTGGTCTACACACACACACACACACACACACACACACACACACACACACACACAAACTTCACAGAAAGTAGACACATGAACAGCTTTTCCTCCTCTCCTCTTCTCTCATTTCTAGTCCCTTCCTCTTTCTCTCTCCTGAAGTATTTAATATTATCAGGAGGAAGCCTATTATTGGTGTCTCACTCTTTCAACTGTGGGGAATTCTGGTGTTGTTTTTACACCCCTTTCATTCTGTTTTTCATGTTCACTGTAGGAGGATGAAGAAGGTGTGTAAAAGATAAAGATGATTACTTACTCCAGACCAAGGGCAAAAGTGTTGATGGGCTGCATTTGTTTGGTCTGTGTGAGGGAAAGGTTCTAGCAGAAGCTGGAGCCTGTGTGGAAAACTCAGCTCGGAATTCTAACAACCAGGCAGTTGACCTGCACTTAGAATCAGGGTTATTTATTAACCAGTGCTAAAATACATTTTTCTTTTCTTTTTGTTTGTTTGTTGTTTTTAAGACGTAGTTTCTCTGTGTAGCCTTGGATGTCCTGGAATTCACTCTGTAGACCAGTCTGGACTTCAGTTCCTTTTCACAAGATCTTTATAAGTTCTGAATTGTAGCTCATTCAAGATATACTCAAGATGACAACCAAGAATAGCCATTTCAATCCATGCATTGTGATTTGACACACAATCATATCTCCTTATGTTCAAATGAAAACAATAACCAGAACCTGAAACTGCTTAATATAACTATCCCATCTTCTAATGCAAATGTATAAATGGGTATGATTTTTGCCCCAAGGCCACTGCTCCCTTAATTGCATTTAATGTCCTTGAATACAGGATTTAGCTCCATTCTAGTTCCTGATGCCCCTTTAATCCTTGAACCGTACATTTTATATTTTTCTTTTCTTAGTTGCTACACTTGATCAAAGTCATCATAAGAATGAACAATAAGACAGACTCTATGCTAGGTTCTTTTGAGATTTCCTTTGTCAGTGCAATTAATGAAAATCTCTTCACTTTTGCCTCAGGCATATTCTCGGACAACAGCCCAAAGCAGCAACATTCTTAACCAAAAGAACAGTCTCTATGCCACATACTAATATTATCCTCTGCAACCACTTGAGCTAGGCTCCCAAAGTTCAAAAACCCGCAGCACCACTGTCTTCTAGACATTCTACTAGAATGGCCCATGAGCATGGAAAGCATTCCACTGCTCCCCAAATTCCAAAACCATATTCCTCCAAACAAGAGCAGGGCCAGGCCTATCACAGCAATATCTGATTTCTGGAATTAACTTCTGTCTTAGTTAGGGTTTACATTGCTGTGAAGACATATCATGACCAAGGCAACTCTTATAAAGGACACCATTTAGTTGGGGTTGGCTTACAGAGGTTTACTCCATTGTCATCATTAAGGGAAACATCCAGGAAGACATGATGCTGGAAGAGCTGAGAGTTCTAGATCTTGATCYGAAGGTGGCCAGGAGATCCTTATTCCACATTGGGCAAAACTTGAGCATAAGAGACCTCAAACCCACTCACACAACGATCTACTTCCTGCAACAAGGCCACTCCTACTCCAAATAAGGCCACATGGTCATACTCCAATAGTGCTACTCCCTATGACCAAAGATTGAAACACATGAATCTTTGGGGGCCAAACCTATCCATACCGCCACACTTGCACAGTTTACAATTTACTAAGTTGATTGGGACCAGTGAAAGTTGAGGACCACCTCTATATATACTCCGTGGTAGAATTGAGGTGCTTCTGTTTCTGCTATCATAAGTGTTCTTCTTGGAGATAGAATTCTAACATTTCAAAGTCTAGAGAAGCAGAAAGAGATGTTAGCAAATCCCAACCAGTAAATTCACTATAACTCATAGGACATGTGGTCAGGAGGCCTGCCAGCAATGCTAACAGTGCTTCTTCTTCTTCTTCTTCTTCTTCTTCTTCTTCTTCTTCTTCTTCTTCTTCTTCTTCTTCTTCTTCTTCTTCTTCTTCTTCTGGAAATACATTAAATTTATTATAATGGCTTTTTACTAGTTAAAATAATATTCTGTAAAACACATATCATCAAAATTTCACTTATACACATTACAGAATATAAAGTTCCTCAGTCACTTATACATAAAGTTCTGTTTCACAATCTTCCCTCTCTCTCTCCTGATGATTTTGCTATGATKAGTTATATAATATTGAAGAAATTAAACACTTTCATGTGCCTTAAATGTTGTGATAACAATTCTTTCTGAAAATAATCTTTAGGGAGATTTTCTTAAAAGTTAAGATTTGTAACTATTTTCTTTTTTTTTTTCTTGAAAAGGGAAGTAAAAACACTGATAAAATTAAAGATTTACATGGAAAATATTTCAAATAAACACGTTAAAATTGACAATTTTCAAGGAAAATTAAAGAGTAAAGTGGTAGACATGTAAAACATTGCTAAATTAATTGAAATATGAAATAGAAATATTTTATAATAGAATTGAAAATTTACATGAAAATATTTTGGATAAATTGTAGAAAAATGTAGAAAAACATGTTAGAATTGAAGATTATCATGGAAAATTTAAATTGATATAATAATGGTAGGCATAAAAGTATTCCTAATTTGTTTGAAAGTGGAATCATAAGCATTTTCTGATAAACTTGAAGATTTACATGGAAAATATTTCTGATAAAATTGAAGAAATATATAGGAAAACATGTTAAAATTAAAGATTATCATGGAAATTATACAGATAAAATGATAGGCATAAAGATAATTCTAAGCTGATTGAAGGTGGAATTATAAACATTTTCAGATAAAATTGAAGATTTACATGGAAAATATTTCTGGAAAAATTCAAGAAATATATAGACAAACAGGTTAAATTGACTATTTCATGGAAACTTTTACATATAAAATGGTAGATATAAAAACTCTTTCTAAATTAATTGAAGGTGGAATTAGAAACATTTGTGATAAAATCAAAGATTTATATTGCAAATATTTCTGATAAAATAGAGAAAATATATGGAAAGACATTAAAATTGAAGATTATCATGAAAAATAATGCAGGTAAAATGGTAGACATAAAAAGACATTACTAAATTAATTAAAAGGGGAATCACAAACATTTTCTGATAAAATTGAAGGTTTATATGAGAAAAATTTTGTTAGTCTATGTCTTTTAATTGGGGAGTTGAGTCCATTGTTGTTAAAAGGTATTAAGGTATAGTGATTGTTGCTTCCTGTTATTTTTGATGTTATTTTTATGTTTGTGTGGGTATCTTCTTTTGGGTTTGTTGGAAGAAGATTATTTTCTTGCTTTTTCTAGGGTGTAGCTTCCCTCCTTGTGTTGGCATTTTCCATCAATTATCTTTTGTAGGGCTGGATTTGTGGGCAGATATTATGTAAATTTGGTTTTATCATGGAATATCTTGATTTCTCCATCTATGATGATTGAGAGTTTTGCTGGGTATACTAGCCTGGACTAGCATTTGTGTTCTCTTAGGGTCTGTATGAGGTCTGCCTAGGATCTTCTAGCTTTCATTGTCTCTGGTGAGAAGTCTGGTATAATTCTGATAGGTCTGCCTTTATAAGTTACTTGCCCTTTTTCCCTTACTGCTTTCAATATTCTTTCTTTGTTTAGTGCATTTGGTGTTTTGATTATTATGTGCCTGGAGGAGTTTCTGTGCTGGTCCAGTCTGTTTGGAGTTCTGAAGGCTTCTTGTATGTTCATGGGCATCTCTTTCTCTAGGTTTCTCTAGGGAAGTTTTCTGCTACAATTTTGTTGAAGATATTTACTGGGCTTTTAAGATGTAAATCCTCGCTCTTGTCTATACTTATAATCCTTAGGTTTGGTCTTCTCATTGTGTCCTGGAGATCCTGGATGTTTTGGGTTACCAGCTTTATGCATTTTGCATAAAGAACCTGAGGTTCTTTCTTCTATCTCTTGTATTCTGTTGTTGTTGCTTGCATCTATGACTCCTGAATTCTTTCCAAGGTTTTCTATCCCCAGAGACGTCTCATTTTCTGATTTCTTTATTGTTTCTACTTCCACTTTTAGATCCTGGATGGTTTTGTTCAGTTCCTTCATTTGATTGTGTTTTCCTGTAATTCTTTAAGGGATTTTTGTGTTTCTTCTTTAAGGGCTTCTGCCTATTGACTCATAATCTCCTATATTTCTATAAGGGATTTTTGNATTTGGTGTTTTGATTATTATGTGCCTGGAGGAGTTTCTGTGCTGGTCCAGTCTGTTTGGAGTTCTGAAGGCTTCTTGTATGTTCATGGGCATCTCTTTCTCTAGGTTTCTCTAGGGAAGTTTTCTGCTACAATTTTGTTGAAGATATTTACTGGGCTTTTAAGATGTAAATCCTCGCTCTTGTCTATACTTATAATCCTTAGGTTTGGTCTTCTCATTGTGTCCTGGAGATCCTGGATGTTTTGGGTTACCAGCTTTATGCATTTTGCATAAAGAACCTGAGGTTCTTTCTTCTATCTCTTGTATTCTGTTGTTGTTGCTTGCATCTATGACTCCTGAATTCTTTCCAAGGTTTTCTATCCCCAGAGACGTCTCATTTTCTGATTTCTTTATTGTTTCTACTTCCACTTTTAGATCCTGGATGGTTTTGTTCAGTTCCTTCATTTGATTGTGTTTTCCTGTAATTCTTTAAGGGATTTTTGTGTTTCTTCTTTAAGGGCTTCTGCCTATTGACTCATAATCTCCTATATTTCTATAAGGGATTTTTGTGTTTCCTCTTTAAGGGCTTTTACCTGTTGACCGATGTTCTCCTGTATTTCTTTAAGGGAGTTATTTAAGTCTTTCTTGAAGTCCTCTGTCAGCATCATGAGATACGACTTTAAATCCAACTCTTACTTTTCTGGTGTATTGGGGTATCTGGGATTTGCTGTGGTGGGAGAACTGGGTTGTGATGTTGCCATGAGGCCTTGGTTTCTGTTGGTAGGTTTCTTGTACTTGCCTTTCACCATCTGGTTATCTCTGGTGCTAGTTGGTATTATTATCTCTGACTGGAGTTTGTTCCTCCTGTGGGTCTGTAAGCCTGTGTCCTTACTCCTCTGAGCTCAGAAGTGAAAGCACTGCTGGGAGATAACTCTCTTCTGGTGGGCTATGCACAGAAGGCTGTGGAGTCTTCCGGCTCCCTAGTGCAAATGGCAGTGGGAAGACTTCTGTCCCAGCTGCTCCACTAATCTTATGCCCTGTGTGCTCCTAGCTGGTCCCCTCCAGAGAGAAGGTGGAGATCTCACCTCTGCGCTCAGAAATGAAGGTGCTGCTGGGAGATCACTCTCTCCTGCTGTGCTGTGCACAGAAGGCTGTGGAGTCTCCTGGCTCCCTGGTACAAATGTTGGGGGGGGGCGATAACAGTGCTTCTTGAAGGCAGGAGTTCTTTAGGTTGGAAGATGAAGTGAGTTTAAAGATATCCTTGGCCATTTCCAAAAGGGGCAGTGTGCCTGTGTGCAGAAAAGAGCCCCTGGGAGCCATGTGGCAAACCATTAAGAAAGAAAATAATGGAAAAATAGAAGAGCAGACAAGGGCTGCTGAACACTCCTGCAGAATCAGGCTCTAAACGGAACAGGCTAAAACATGTCTCAGGTCAGACCAGCCCCAGATTTTTCCTACCCTTACCCCCATAGTCAGGGAGCAACTTAGGGAGAGGATCGACATTTCCTTCTGATCCCCAGGGTATGAACAATGCCTCTAAGAAGAACATTTGGGTAAAAGCAGACAAGGAAGGTACTAATGGGTTATTTCATATTTGAAAGGTCAAGTTATATTCTGAAAGAAGAACAGAAAACTTTAAGGTTTCCTTCAGTCCTTTAACTGTAAATTTGCACCTGTTTTATTAGTTACATGTTATGAGATAAACTTTTTTAAGATAATTTTTTTAAAGAAATGTAATATTGTTCTTTATTTAAAAACATCTAGAAGAGGCCAGTGAGACAGCTCAGTGATGTGAGTATCCACCCTGTGAACCTGGCAACCTGAGTTCCATCCCCAGAGCCCACAGAAATGGAGGGGAAAACTGAGTCCATAAAGCCGTCCCCTGACTTCCACATGCATGCTGTGATACACGAGTACCAATACATATCACACACACACACACACACACACACACACACACACACAGATGATGATGATGGTGATGATGATGATGATGATGATGATGATGATGATGATGATGATGATAATGGCTTCCTCCTGCCCTTATTTTGCCATCTTGGTTTTGCTAACTGCCTCCTGGTATACTCCTGAACATATTGAGATGTGTGCTGATTTATGACTTTCTTTATTCTGTTACTATAAGAATTTATGAAATTGTTACCCCACTAGAACATGGTTTTAGGGGAAACTTGAATCTGTTGTGTTCATACTATTGTCATTGTGCTGGCTATTGTTGATGTCAACTAAACACAAACTAGAGTCATCTGAGAGGAAGGAAACTCAATTGAGAAAATATCTTCATGATATTGGGCTGTAGGCAAGCCTATGAGGTATTTTCTTAATTAGTGATTGAAGTGGGAGGGCCCAGCTTATTGTGGTGGGGGACATCCCTGGGCTGGTGGTCCTGGGTTCTATAACAGAGCAGGCGGAGCAAACCATAAGAAGCAAGCCAGTAAGCAGCACTCCTCCATGGATTCCATATCAGCTCCTGCCTCCAGGATCCTGCCCTGTTTGAGTGCCTGCCCCGACTTCCTTCAGTGATGAACTGCGTGTGGCATGGTAGTGTAAGCAAAATAAACCCTTTCCTCTCCAAGTTGTTTTTGGTCAAGGTTTCTTATCTCAGTGGTTGAAAGAGAATGGCTCTCATAGGCCCACAGGGAGTGACAGTAGTAAGAGGTGTGGCCTTGGAGTGGGTGTGGCTTTGTTGGAGGAGGTGTGTGACGAGGGTTGAGGTCTCAGATACTCAAGCCAGTTKACTTCTGCTGCCTGTCGATCCAGATGTAGAACTTTCATACCCTTCTCTAGCACCCTGTCTGCCTGCATGCTGCCATGATTTCGGCTATGATGACAATGGACTAAGCCTCTAACACTGTAAGCCAGACCCAATTAAATGTTTTCCTTTATAAAAGTTGCTATGGTTGTGGGGTCTCTTCACAGCAGTAAAACCCAAATTAAGATGTGCAGTCACTATCCCTTGTCTCCTTTGAGATAAGAACTATGCTTTTCACATCGTCAGGGTGTGTCTACAAGGTGGAGACCCGTGTGCAGGACTGGAGAGTAAGCACAGTTGTGGGGCCTGGAAAGAGACTAGAAGATGAGGTCAGTTACCCTTCCTGCTCTTTTCTCTCATGTGTCTGGGGTTCCCACCACTTAGCCTGTGGTTTCAGTAAATATGTTCCCCACACCTTTGCCATCCCAACACCAGCCGTCCTCTCTACAGTGTGGAAATTGTTCCTTCCCCCAGGAAAGGGCTCTTTAACCTGTCTCCCATTTACGTGTGTTCTGGCTTTTGTCTCTTAGTTTTCTGCAAATTGTAGCATAGCCCAGGCACTGGAGGGGAGGGGAGGGGAGGAGAGGGGAAGGGAGAAGAGGGGAGGGGAAGAGGATTCCACATCCTTTGTCCAAACTGTAAACAAGTTGGTTTTACTTAACCAATTTTTGTTTCCTAATTTCTTTTGGAATACAGGGAAACTGAGGCCCAACCTTGGACCATAAAGACCAGTTCCACACTGTCCCACACTGACAGAATGCAGCACATTTCAAAAGCCCTTCACTGGTATTCTCTCCCTTTGCCTAACCACCTCCTTTTTCCTCTCCCCTCAGTCTTAATATTCTCTCTCTAATCACTCAGCCTTAGCCCCTCATTCTCTTTACACACAGACTCTGCCAATGAAACTGCCTGCCTTTACTTAAATGCAAACTTGTCCTGCCCTTGGCATATTCCAGTTCTCCTGCCCAGGATTTCTCCTCCCACTTCTGCTTCTGGGCCAAGTTCCTTGCTCCTCAGTGCCTTGTAGTCCAGAATATCTCTCAGTCTGGAATATGCCATGTTTCCCATTTGTTGTGACAGTGCCTCAGTGCCCAATACCAGGTCATGAGCACGTCATCTCTGTCAGAACATGTACCTGCTCCTTTTAGACAATGGTAACCTCTTAAGATTCCAGATCCAGAAGTGTGAAAGAAGCAGTCCCCACATTCTCATGGCTCTCTCTGGTACAAAGAGTTAAGAAACAGTTTGTGCTGCCACTTGATAGCTAATAATTAACGATACCTGACTTCCATGTGTGATGATGTGACAGCCAGCCTGACCTAATGGCACTCTGTTATTGCCTGCTGTATCCCAGTCAATAACAGACACTTCCCCCAGAGTGCTCAGACCTGTGTAATAATTTACACGTAACTCCTCTATAATAGCTACAGAAACTTAATAAGGTACCAGGCACTCTTACAGGCCATTGACCTTTGCCCTGGAATGCCTGTGGGATCCCAGCAGCCCAGTGTCCCTGCTGTAAGGTATTTAGCCATTTGCTTTCTGCTTTTGTAAACTCACTTATGACTGTGGGATAAAGTAGTCTTTTTATCAGTATACAGTAGGAAAGAGAAACAGCCAAGGGGAATAAAACAATTCTCTTGCCTAGCTGTGGATTCCATAACCTTTGGTATCCACCTGTACAAACTTTTCCTTTAGCCCCCTTCAGCCCAGAATGCTGTTTGAGTATAAGGCTCCTTCCTTCTGCTAGCAGTAAGAATAAATTTATTTAATTTAGATTGGAATGGAGTCTAAGCCTTTGGTCTTCCCTAGTGGATTTAAATACTACAACATTTTGAGGCCCCAGAAAAATTCCTGGGAGAACCCAGACTCAGGGCTAGGAATCCAGGATAGGCCCTACATGGGGAACCAGTCAAAGGATAGGCCTCTGGAGGCTGGGATGTCTGGGAAGCCCCAAAGGGACAAGCCCTGGGAGACTTGTAAGATCCGGATGCATAGGACAATGGCTGTCACAAATTAGCAGTCACTAGTAGGGGATAGGCCCTGAGAAAGCCAGTCCAAAGCAGACTTGAAAGGTTCTGGGTATCTCAAACTGTGACAACCAAAAATTTGTTCATTAAAATCAAAACAAGTAAAAACTGCCAGGTAACACACATCTGAAACTCAGATTCACTGGTAAATTGTTCTGTTTTGTTTTGAAGTCTGGATATTTATAGATAGATAGGAATATTGGATGCAATCACAGACTTTTATCTCAAAAAGAAAAGGAGTGTGTTTTGCCCTTCTGGTTTTGGTGGTAAACGAAGGCAGCCAGCATACATCTCTATGTCTGAGTTGGCTTGGTCTCCTCTGACTATGTTCAAGTATTGTTTTATATTATTGTCTACTCTCTGCTGGATTTGTGTTTTCAAGTTTAATCGCAGGGACAGGAGCTGGACCAAGTACAACTAAATTGCCCGTGAACTGCATTCTGCAACACTCCTCTGAGCTCCATAAGGTGGAATACGGAGCTAAGTTGTCACCACAGAAGCTCTTCAACCTATGCAGACTACAGTGTCCCACCCTTGATGTGGGATGGCTACGGGGGTGGGGGTGGGGTGGCGTTTGCTCCTTAAATTGCCGGGAAAGGTGTCACAGTGTTTCCTTACATCGACATCTGGCTCTCCCTCCTTCCGGCTCTCCTCCCACCATGGCTGAAGTGTTATGCACTTAAGCAGGGCTCTTCTGTTTTTTCTGTTTATAATTACCAAGCCTGTGGGCCAAAGGCTGAGTAAAAATCTTGGCAAAATATAAGTCTCTCTGTTCAAGTTCCCACAGGGCAGAAGAGAAGGTAGAAACCTTACAACCCCCACACCCAGCCAGTCCAGGACCCAGCTGTGCCTGAAGGGGAAACCTATCCTCTGGTCCCTTAAGTCTATCCTGACTTGCTTTCACCCCTGCCTGCCTGGTCCTGACCTCCCCATACCTGAAAAGGACTGCACTCCACCCCAGCCAAGCCAGGCTGTCTTCCATTTCAGAGAGGTACCTCCTAGCTGGCCCCAACCTCTGGAGGGGGGAGAGACTAGGGGAGAGACAAAGAGAGACAAAGGCCTAGACCCTTTTTTAGTTTATGTTCCTTTTAAACCAGTGATTTCTGTAACTAGAAATTCTAGAATCCTTCTTTTTCAGAGATGATCCAGGCCCCAATTTAACTTGCTGGAAGTTGTTTTCTTCACCCATCAGCTCACCTGGGCAGACTGTGAGCCACTCCTGGGTACTCTCTTTGCTCCTGCAGAGAGAGACCAAATCATGATACAGACCAAAAAAGCCTCCGTGCATCTAGGAGCTACAGGATTGGATGAGGAAATGAGGGTCAAGCAAATACTGCTCTTAATCTTGTAGGACTCTGATCAAGGTGAGGGGAGCACATGACACCTAGCAACAGATCCTCCTGACTAGAATAAGAGCATTAGTTAGAAGGCTGACAAACATGTCAAAAGTTATGGAGGTGATGACCCAGGAAAGCTGGGAATCCCCTGCTGGGCTCCCAGAGCAACTCAGAGGAGCATAGCAGAAGTTCATGCCCATTGACCAGACAGTCCAGAGAACCACTGTGCTATTAGTAATGCCCTTGTTACCAAGTCAGCCCCTGGTATTCACAGAAAGCTACAAAATTTAGAGATGAATAGATCACAGCTGGTAAAGCAGGTGCAGCCCATTCAGTGCTGACCCAACCTTGGGGCCCCATCACTAAAGAGAAAATTACCATTCAAGAGGCCACCATCAAATGAGAAGTAGATAGTTAAGGGATGGCTGACTCTATTTTTCTTTTAGTTAAACAGTGTTAAACTTTGGTCATGTCCTTATCTAGAGGTCAACTTGGGTTTTTTGTTTGTTTTTGTTTATTTGTTTGTTTTGTTTTGTTTTGTTCTTCCTCAATAATCTTGTCAATTACACATTACAAATTGTTTCCATTGTTCTGAGAATTGACTGACCATAAAATGCTTCATGTATGTTAACTATCTAATCATAACCAAGTAACATGTACCTTGCCTATGATCATAAAAATAACTGCAAAATTCCATTTTTTAAGTCTCTTGCTTGTTGCCCCTTTTGCTTGTGGTCAGGGCCACTTTCATTCTTCTACTCCTGAGGCAAGGTAAGTCTGGCCTGGCCATAAATGTATAAGCTTTTCCTTACAGCATTTTGGTGTTAGCTCCTGATTTTTGTTAGCTACAGACAGTTCTGCTGGACTGCCCTCAGGAACCTAGCAATTGCTTACATCATTGTGTGCCACCTCAGTCAGGTATGTGTGCCAGATACAAGCCATAGCACTCTCTCTCTCTCTGTTCTCTGCTTGCCCCCCTTTTCCCTGCCCTCATGACTCTGTTCTCATCTGTCTGTCTGTCTACATGCCAACTCATCTGCCTGTACCCCTTCCAAGTCCCCCAACAAACCCCTTTCACACCAGGTCTATTGCATGGGGTAATTACTCAGGGATACACCTTGGCATGGGCCACCCAAGGTATTCCTCTCAGCATTCTATTTCCTAATAGCTTTCGAGTTTATTTACTTCCCGTAAGTCCTGGATAGGATGGTAATTTTTAGTGCCTGCTTAAATCCAAGATGTTGGATGAGGAACAAGAACACACTCTTTCATTGTAATGCCAGATTGCCCACATCCTCTAGTTGGTAGAGATTTGTTAAGAAAGCTTGGCGCCACCATCACATTTGACGGGACTAAAACTACTCTACCTGGGAAACCCATGCTCAGCAATCTTGGTGACCTGCCCCTTGTCAGAGGAAGACAAAAATGACAGAAATAGATACTGAAAAACTAGGAATGCATGACTCTTTCCTGACAAAACGAAAGCTAAACCTCCCTGGACTGGCTTCCCATCACGCATCAATTATTGTTCAACTCTCTAGCTCAGCTCAACCTGAAATAGTAAAACAATGTCCCTTCTCAAAGGAGGTCAAACCAGACATCAGGAAACACATCAGTCACCTTACAGAAGCAGGGACTCTAGTGCCTGTCCCCTCTCCACGGAACACCCCACTGTTCCCTGCTGTTAAGCCAGGCACTAAAAACTTTCAACCTGTTCAGGTTGAAATCTTTATACACTGCTTACACTATTAGAACAAATGACCTTTTCATGGGAGTCGACTGAGACCATCAGAAAACACAGATATTTACATTGTGATTCATAACACTAGCAAAATTGCAGTTATAAGGTAGAAATGAAAATAATTTTATGGTTGGGGGTCACCACAACATGAAGAACTGTATTAGAGGTCAAAGCATTAGGAAGCTTGAGAGCCAGTGGTTTATACTGTCCTGGATCTGAAAGGCTTTTTTATCTCTGCCCCCCCCCCCCTTCTCATATGAGTCAGCCTATATTTGCATTTATCCTAAATCAGTTGATGTAGGGATTTAAAAATTCGCCAACACTGCTTTTTGATGAAACTCTTAATGCATATCTGTTTGAGGACTGCCAAGGGCACCCGAATGTCACCCTCTTGCAGTATGTGGATGATCTCATCACTACGCGCACCCTGGAGAAATGCCAACACCCCATGGAGGAGCTGCTATGAATGCCCCAGCAGCTGGGTCAGCTAGAAAGGTCCAGTTGTGCTCTAATAAGGTAATTTATGAGGGATATTGCCTAGAGGGTAACAACAGAACGTTGTCCACAAGTAGGACTCAAACTACTCTATCTCTGCACCATAGGACAAGAGGCAGGTGAGAGAATTCCTGGATATGTTCAGACATTGCAAACTGTGGCCACCCAACTTTGCTGAAATAGCAAAGCCATTGTGCCAGAGCCTGGGAGAAAATGGCCCCCTGAGGTCGGAGGACAGGGAGAGGAAGTGTTTCAAAATTCAAAAGAGCTTTGATGTCAGCCCCATCTAATAAACATTTTCACTTGTTTGTGGATAGACAAAACAGGGTGGCAAAATGTGTACTGGTTCAAACTCAGACTCTGGAGGAGCTGCCTAGACCCTCCTGCATCAGGATGGCTAGTCTGCATCCGGGTGACTGCAGTCACGCACTGTTGCCAAAGGAAACTGATAAACTGACCATGGGACAGAAGTCAGATGTTTCTCTCTCTCTCTCTCTCTCTCTCTCTCTCTCTCTCTCTCTCTC
>BDUI01000012.1:2012715-2024792 GCA_002335545.1 Apodemus speciosus
GAGGACATTGGCTCAGGGGGAAACTTCCTGAACAGAACACCAATAGGTTATACTCTAAGATCAAGAATAGACAAATGGGACCTCATAAAATTACAAAGTTTCTGTAAGGCAAAAGACACTGTCTGGAAATCATTCTTATGATGTTTTGGTGAAGAATGTGGTTACTTTTTGCCCTTGTCCTAAGGGTCTGCCTGAGGCTAAGGTAAAGAGATTTATATTAATTTCATTGACAAAGGGAGTCTCACAGAAGCCAGAATAGATTTTGCTCTCTAGTTTACTCTCATGTAATGCATTTTGATGAAGTGTAGCAAGCTTAGAAAGGAAAAATATAAAATGTACAGTTCAAAGAGTAAAGGGGCACCAGAAACTGGAATGAAGTTAAATTCTGTGTTTAAGGACATAAATGGAATTAAGGGAGTGGTGACCTTGGGGCAAGATCCTACCCAGATCAATTTATGCATTTGCAGTTGTACAAGGAAGACATATCATGTTAGGCAGTATTATGACATGGTTATTGTTTTATTTTGGACATAAGGATATATGATTATGTGTTAAATTGACACAGATAGCTTGTCTTAAACTTGATTAAGATCTATAATGAAAATCTTAGATCCAGGCATGTGGGTACATAGTTTTCAACTCAGGAGACAGAGGGAAGCAGATCTCTGAGTTTAAGGCCAGCACAGTACAGAGCGAGTTCCAGATAGAGAACAGCTTAAGTCCAGGTGTGGTGGTACGCACCATTAATCCCAGAATTAAGGAGACAGAGCCATGTAGATCTTTGACTTCAAGATCAATCTACAGAACAAGTTCCAGAATAGTCAAGTTTAGGCAGTGAAGGAGTTGGAAAACAGAAAGCTGGTAATAATATAATAGACCAAGAGGGCCATGTTCTAGCTCCAGCAAGCATCAGAAATCAGCAGCTTTGGCCATGTGGCTTTTTGGCTTTAGAGTCAAAAATAGAAGAGACTACTGGGACAATTGATGCTGGTTAGCTGGAGCTAAGAAATTAGTGGTGGCTAAAAAGAGACCAGCATCACTGAGGTGAAATGTGGAAAGTGTTTTCTGAGAGGACAGAGAAGCTGTGTTCCAGAAATAGCTAAGATTGTAACTCACAGTGCAGCTGGACTTGGTAATGTGTAAGAATCACCCAGGTGGTACTGGTTTTGAAGGCATGAAGGGGTCATGGACAGCAGCTGAGGCTCGGCCCTGTGAGAAGCCAGGGAAGACCATTGGTGAAGGTATAGCCTCAGTTGCAGTTGATGGACCAGGAATGAAGGGAACATGCAAAGAAGTTGAGACTTGGCACCAAAAAGGGAGCCAATGGGAGGTTATTGGCGAAGCCTAGTTGCAGTGGAAGGTTCTGTCAAAATGGAGATGCCAATGCCATGGGATGATCACCAAGAAAAACAGCAGTAGTGGAGTGGAGTGGAGTCAATCAGAGCCTAGAGAACTACAAAGGGCAGAGCTGGAGAATTGATCCAAGCCCTTTGGAGGAGCCCAGAAGATTATGTTTGAATCCCAGACGTTAGAACAAGAAGCTGTAAAGTTGAAGTTGCCTTGGATACCCCCAAGGTGTTAGAGATGTCAGAGCTGTGGGATACCTGCCAAGGAGAGCTGCTAACAGGGAGTGGAACCAGACCAACAGAATGAAGTTTGTTGCTGCTATATTCCAGATCTGCCAACAGCAGTCAAAAAGGATGATCGGAGTTGGAGATCTGAAGATGTCACCACATTCGGAGTTTGGCCAGCTGGTTTTGGTCTTGCTTTGGTCTAGTATTTCCTCACAATGTTGTTTTGGAACAATAATGTATATCCTGTGATATCATATATTGAAAGAATGTGATCTGCTGTTTGATTTTGATTTTATAAGGGACTACAGTTAAAAGATTGCATGAATCTCAGAAGAGACTGAACTTTGACTTTTAAACATTGATGAGACTGTGATAGACTATAGGGCTTTTTTAAGTTGGACTAAATGTGTTTTCCATTATGCTATGGGTAGGTATGACCCTCATATACTCATGTGTTTGAACAAGCCTATGTGGACCAGGGAGTGGAATGTGTTGGTTTGAATATGCTTGGCACAAGGAACGGTACTATTACAAGGTGTGAGGAAGTGTGTCACTGCGGGGGATGGGATTTAGAGGTCTTCTTCTATGCTCAGGATCCACCCATTGCAGAAGAGAGTTTCCTCCTAGCTGCCTGAAGATGCCAGTCTCTCCTGGTTGACTTCGAATAAAGATGCAAGTCTCTCAGCTCCTTCTCCAACACATGTCTTCCTGGATGTTGTCATGCTTCTTGCTGTGATAGGAATGGTCTAAACCTCTGAGACTGTAAGCCAGCCCCAATTAAATGTTTGCCTTTATGAGAGTTGCCTTGGTCATGGTGTCTCTTTATACCAATGGTAATAACCCCAAGTCAGCAACTTAGCAGCAGCCACAGTCCTGAATGACAAGAAAGAGCTCTACCACACACTACGAAGAACTCTGAAACTGGAGGCCTTTGCTTAAGATGATTATAGTTCCCATTGGTCCAAACCTAATTCCAGAAGAAACCATTTTCAGACAAGAAGAAAACGAAGCTAGCGTCAGGGGCCAGCTAGGATAGGCTAAGGTGGCCTTCCTGGAGGTGGCCCACCACTTTTGCATGGTCTGCAATGGGTGAACTCTATGAGGCAAGGTCCCAAAGAGACTTCATCTCAGGATTTCTTCTTGCATCTGATATGCCTTTCTTGTTATTATTAAATATATATAACAATCACTAGGTGTTAGTCCACCCCGCTGGGCAGATTTCTGCAGATCAACAAAGATGTACTGTCTTGTAGTGATGTTATATAGACAAATAGATGGTATCTTAATTTTTAATGATGATCCTATAAAAATTCCTAAAATTATACTAGCAATTATTAAGCCCCTTTGTAATAGGACTGATATTAAAGCCCTCTCTAATATGAAAATTGCAATTAGATCTCTGCCAGCCTTTGTGTGTCATGAGTTAATTGCTTCTGAGATAGAAAACAGGCATTTACATTCCAAGAGGTAGTAAAACAATTAGCCAACGGTCATAAAAGGAAACTAACAATTTATTATAGGTACAAGGACAGAGGCTAAAGTATTGACTGGATTTATCTATACAAAATTTCAATGATAACTTAGGCACAAAATTATGATCTTTAACTCTCCATGAACCTATGGCACCAGTGAGAAATTAATTTTTAGTCAGATACTTACTTTTTTTTTAAGATTTATTTACTATTATATGTAAGCACACTGTAGCTGTCTTCAGACATACCAGAAGAAGGTGTCAGATATCATTACAGATGGTTGTGAGCCACCATGTGGTTGCTGGGATTTGAACTCAGGACCTTTGTAAGAGTAGTCAGTGCTCTTAACCGCTGAGCCATCTCTCCAGCCCCCAGATACTTACTCTTAATGGATATAGGAGTAAACGTCTCTGTTGCAAACTTTTTACTCATTTTGTGTTTCAATTTCAGTTTGAACTTTTAGTGAAGTTTTGTAAAAAGGGGGAGGCAGGGAATATTTGGAAAAATCATGTGATCTATTCCCCTAGAAAAGGTACAAAAAAACTAGGAAGGGTTGCATGACATGGCTCTCGGCATAAGGAGTTAGACAAGGAGTTGGAAGAAAGAGCACGATTAGGAGGAGGAAGGAGGACAGAAGAGCAGAGTAGCATAGAAATTAAGATTGTGGGGTGCCTTTCTACAAGTTCCCTGTGGCTGTGCAGGCTTGAATGGTTCTTTGTCTTGCTCTGAGCTCTGCTGGTGTGTACAGTGAGGGGACTTCAGGGAAACTCTGAAATTAAGACCTGGGGAGTGAGAGTCTTAATATGTAAATTTTGTGGTCCTGGAATTCATTGCATTGACCACGCTGGCATCAAGCTCAATGGCATACACTTGCCTGTGCCTCTGGGATTAAAGACTTGAGGAGATACACCCACCTTGCCCATGGTTTATGTAGAGACAGTGACTTACAATGATGTGCATTTGAACTTCACTGGGGAAGAATGAAATTTGCTGGATCCTTCCCAGAAGAGTCTCTACAAAGATGTAATGCTGGAGACATACTGGAACCTCAATACTATAGGCTACAATTGGGAAGATCATCATATTGAAGAACAATATCAAAGTTCTAGAAGTCATGAAAGGCGCTTTGGGAGACTAAACCTGAATGAAGTCAAAGATAAAGATTTGGAGGAAGCTTGTTCCTCCATCCTTGAAGCAGTTCAGATGCCTACGGAGAAAAATTATTTCAACCAGACTCAGAATGTCCTGACCCTATTGGAGTACATCTTTGGGTTTGTGAATCTACCTGAACATCTTATCTCCACATCTCCTTCAGCTGGCCTGTGGACTTTTCCATTCCCTCTTCAGTGATAAGGAACAATTTCCCTATCTCTATCAGATAACATATACAATGCTATGTATGCCATGGCCCATGCACTCCATAAGATGAATCTGCAACAGGTTGATAATCAGGCAATAGCCAATGAGAATGGAGCCAGTTCTCACTGCTTGAAGGTAGAGTTTCTTCTATTGGATGATATTTGGTGTCTTCAATTGCATAGCTGTTTAGGGTCTCTCAGATGCCCACATGTAATGAAATAGATAAGTTGCTGAACATTTTTCCTGAAGAAAAAAGGAAATCTAGTAATGGTTATAAATGTGAATGGAAAAAGAAGGCACAGTTTATCAGGGAAAATTTGTGGTTTCATACAGAGCACCCAAATATCCATCAGCAGACCCCTTCCAATATTGGACATAAACAGTCCTTCCCCATGAATTTTCTCCATGAAGAGGAGTTTTTATTTATTTATTTTATTTATATTTGTCAATTATATGGAAATCATTTTCAATAAACTCCTTTCTGAGAAAGACCCTCTTCACTAATCCTCTTGGGGACAAAGTAATGACAGAGTAATGTTGGAGGAAGACTGTGACAGTTTTCTCTTTGGGAATCTCTCATGCCTTGGCATTAAGGTGAAGATAGGGAAGTACAGCCCATATTTCCCACATGGTCGACACAGTCACTTATATGTAGACATGATTGACTCAGGTCACAGGAAGTAGAAAGATGCCACCCTCTGTGTGCAGTGCAGATTGTGATTCTGGAAGAAAATGGCAGCCTGCTGTTTTGTTTGCAGCCCCTGCCCTGAAAATGAAATTTCTAATGAGACAAGTGAGTGTTTGCTGCTCTGATAAATCCTGCAAATAGATATTCCTCTTGTACCGCACTGGGATGATGAAGTCAACTAAAAGGTAACTGCAAATAAAAAAGAAAGAAAGAAAGAAAGAAAGAAAGAAAGAAAGAAAGAAAGAAAGAAAGAAAGAAAGAAAGAAAGAAAGAAAGAGAGAGAGTGAGAGAGAGAGAGAGAGAAAGAAAGAAAGAAAGAAAGAAAGAAAGAAAGAAAGAAAGAAAGAAAGAAATTAAGATTGCAACGAAATTTAGAGCATAGAGTCTGATAGATTTTCTCTCTTTTACTTTCCCTGAGAAATAAAGAGGACATTAGGCAGGAGCAGAAGAAGAGGACAATGTGCAAAATGCAGAGAGAAAGAGGGACAAAAAAAGCAGCTGCGGAGAGAGCAGAAGGAGCAGGCAGGCTTCTCTTCACCAGGGGACGGAACAGGTCTTTTCTTAACAGCAAGGCGGGCTTAGTCTTACTAAAGAGGACAAAGCTTTTTTCTTATAGACTTTGGTTTAATTCACTTAGCAATAAGAGGGTGGAAGCTTTTTCTTTCTCTATGCAGTAAGATTGTAGCTCATTTTTCATCCAGAATGAGTGCACTGGCACTTGGGCTTTTACTCCATACGCATATGTAAGTGTGGTGTGTCTAAGTATGTAATCATGAGATAAGCAAGTAGCTAGACCCAACTGGAATGCATGAAGGTGTGTGATTCTGTGTGCATGAATGTGTATATGAATGTATGTGAGTTTATGCATATTTGCTTGTGTAAAAGTTGTTCCTTCCATTCTTTCTTCTCCTGGTACAATAAGAGTTTATTGCTCCAAATCTCCCTCCAGCCTGACAAGGGAGAGGTGAGATTTTTGGGCAAGAGAGAAAAAAGCCCTGGCAATTAATCCTTTACCTAATCCTCACTGTTAGACTACAGGTGATAATCACCTAAGCCTATGATTTTTAACCTCAGAATAAGCAAGAAACTTACTAGGATTTTTTGTAGGAGCCAGCAGCTGCAGCATTCAGTGTAGTTGGAGAGAGAGAAGGCCGGAGCATCAGTCTTTAAAACTACCTCTATGTCTAATGCTGTGTCCTCCTCCAACCCGTTCCAGGCCTGGCAGGCTGGTGGTAATTTGTGAGACCCCAGACCACTACAGGAAGAAAGGATGGTCATCTAGAGAGTGCAGCGGGTAAGAAGGCGCCCAATAAAGTTACTGTTTTGTTGCATTATGTTTTGTTTGTTTGAGACAAGTAGCTCAGACCAGCCTTAAATGTTTATCTTCCTGTCCTTCTTCCAAATATGAAGATTACAAGTGTAGGAGGTAGCACTCCTGACAGATTTTATTGTTCTCTTTGATTGATGTATAATTTAATAGGCAATAAAGTTCACTAATATTACCGGCATGGCTTGAAACATTTTTGCATGTGTGTCCACACATATGACCAGGCTCTAGCTGAAGATAGCACTTAAGAGCTACACCAAAGGTTCCCCCCGCCCTTTCCCCAGCAGTAGAGCCGGTTAGCATTCTGAATCCCAGGATCATAGTTTCCCTACTTGGGGTTTCATGTGTAGGGATTTACTCTCGGTGTCTGCTTTCTTTTGTTTTTCATTGCATGAGATCTATTCATAGAAGGAATAAGACCAGAAGCACTATATTTAAGAAAACACACAGAGGAGGGGAGGAAGGGAGGGAGGAAGGGAAAGAGAGAGAGAGGAGATGATGATGATGATACTTGCTCACTTGTTTCCTATGCAGTTGTGTCATCTACATTACCTTTTATTCATGATATAAGCCTATGAATATACTTTGAGACGAATGTCACATTCCTGTTGCATGGTCTTTTATTGTGTAGGCCCACAGTCTACATGAATAGAGGAGTAGAGAAACCTCCGAGAATGACAAAGATGTCATTCTGAAGATGGCAGAATGAATATAGAAAGGGAGGGAGGCAGAGCTAAACAAACAGGGCATGGCTGGAGCACAGGGCACTGGTCCACAGTGGGCTGGTATTACAGAGACTAGGGAGGGCCTTAGACCAGACTGGACAGGCCATGAGGCAGTTGTACAACTCAAACCTTTCTGGTTTAGAAGCAAGTGACACCCAGGTTTATCAGCATACGGCACCACTCTAGCTACATTCAAGGCTTTCAAACACAGTTTAAAAAGCCTGCTTGTCCAAAACTTATTCTCAAGTATAACTGAACCTGTAATTCCTAGGAAAAAATAGATATGTGCTGCATTTTTTCGCACATTCCTATAATCTCAGCTAAGGCTCAGACAGGAAGAATATGAATTTGGTTACTTAGTGAAATCCTGTTTTAAAAAAATAATTATTTGAATCTAAAACTAATATCATTTACAAATGAATACAAATGAGCAATTGGTTGGCAAAGTTTGGTAAGAAGCAAATTAAATATTTTTTTATTTTAGATTTCTTTATTTGTATGTGTTGTGATACAAAAAATAGGAGCAGCATACTGTGAAGGCTAAAGTTATGTTTTAAGTTTAAATTACCATGCTTAAAAGGTCAGACGATGGTGGCACACACTTTTACTCCCGGGTGGGAGGCAGAGGCGGAGGCAGAGGCGGAGGCGGAGGCAGAGGCAGAGGCAGAGGCAGGCAGATAGATCTCTGATTCTAAGACCAGCCTGGTCCACAGAGCAAGTTCCAGGACAGCCCAGGGTTACACAGAGAAACCCTGTCCTGAACACACACACACACACACACACACACACACACACACACACACANACACACACACACACACACACACACACACACACACACACACAAGGAAGGAAGCATATAGCCCTGTGAGTTTTGTTTTTATGAGCACCTGACTAAGCTCATTCACTGCCATTCTCTGGGGATCCTGGGTATGGACTTGGCCATTGTCTATCATCCTAGCCAAAATTAAATAAAGCTTGCTTAATTAGACAGTTGTGGGTCTGGTCTTTATCATCACAATTTTTAGGTTTAGCAATACCCTGCAAATTAAGAAGTCCATGGGTTAAGCCCTGATACTTTACAAAAAAAAAATTTAAGAATATGTTTCTGTGTCTTAAACCAGACATAACCTGCAAAACTTGTGACCCCATTTACACGATTTGTTTCCTTGTCTTCCTTTTTCATTGTACTTCTCTAACAGTACCTAACATCCAATTCTCTCTCCACTGTAAACAGGCTTGCAGCTGTTTTCAATTAACCTTTGATCTCTCCCCATAAAAGGGACCTCGAGAGGCCAGTAAGGGGATGCTATCTAAAATCCTAACTTAGGATGAGACAGTTGGCTGGCCAGTCCTGGGTGCGTCTCTAAAACAAAGCTTGCTTTACTTACACAATCACGGATTTGGTCTTTCTCCTTGTGATTTTTAGGTTTAACACTGTACAAATGTTCTGTCTGCATGTATAGTACGTACACCACAAGTGTGCCTATTACCCCTAGAGGGCAGAAGAGAGAGAGTCAGATCCCCTGAATCTGGAGTTACAGATGTTTGTGATTCACCATGTGGATGCTAGGAATTGAACCAGTGCTTATAATACAGCAGTCCTTCTCTCCATCTTCAAGAAGCAATTTGTTTAAGGATGAATCAATGACGTACATCAAGAAAAGATTGCATTGGGTGATCTGAATCTTTCCCAGGGTTCACCATTTCAAAGACCACTCACTGATAGTCCTGTTGGGATCATCAAATCTACCTGCACTGTAGCAGTCAGCTATGCAGTAGTGCTCTGTTTACATTTCTATGTGCTGACTTCACCTTTATTTGAATTATCAATTAGACAACAGGGACCACAATATTCAGTTAACTGCAGAAACCTGGTGAGGCATTCTGAGCACTGAGGAACCATTCCCACAGGCCCACTTTGATCAGTGACTCCACCAAGAGCAAGTAAACAGTGTCAAAGAAACATTTCTAAAGTTGATGGCGTAGCATGCTACTGAGATTTAAAGACACTGAAAACTAGACCTGTCGCTGTAGTTGACTTCCAAGGGATTTAATCACTACCTCATTCTTGGTCACATGCAGAGCTATCAACACAACCTTAGTAATAAGGCCCATGCTGTTCTCAGCATGCTGTCGAAGTTTCCTTTTTGTAACCTGTAATTTGCTTGGCATGTTATCAGTTCCCCTCGTGCTCATTCTTCCTTTCTCTCATCATATGCTAATAAGCCTAGTGTGTCATTAAACATCTTTAAATTAATTTTAATTCTTATACCCAGAACCTCTACCTCTCGATCTTCATATCTTAGTAAGGTAACCCTTCCACAATCATTACTTTTAAGTCCAGACTGACTCAAGCAACTGTGTTGCCACTGTTGTATTGTCCTGGTTCAGCACAGTGGATCACCAGTATGGAGTGTTCACATTGTTTTACCCATTATCATTTTGTTTCTTCTTTTATTACAGGTAGGATATGAATAATGAGAGTCCCTGATGTGTGAGTGTTGGCCAGGCAATTGTGAGGCTGTGGTGCTTTCCACATAGCATTCACAAAGTGACAGCATCAGAGATAAAAAAAAAAAATATTTTATATATGGAAAAAAATAGCTACGTAGGGAGGCCACATTTTATAACTCTGTGACCTCCCTGCTTGCAATCATCCTGTATTCCCACGAAGCCTGCAGTTCCTTAATGAGTTTGTCAAAGAATTTCTGCTCTGAACACTGTGTGGGAAAAGGTGGTTTACATGCAGGGCTGTGTGTCGACATGGTTCAGTAAGCTCATCCATTCACCACTGAACCATTCTCTTGCTCTGACTCCTCAAGGGCAGGGACCTTGCTTTCTTCTTTGATGTCTCCCAAGAAGAGCTTACACATGGGTAACTATTGCATGTCCTAATCACTGAAGTGATCAGCTAAACCATCAATTTGTCTTCCTTCTTCCTCTCAGGTTGGGTGTGTGAACCTTTGTTCACAGAGGTACATAAGGAAGGACTTGTCTCCTTGGGCCCTCAAGCAGAACATGCAACATTTCCACACTGTGTCCTTTGTCTCCCCAGGTGAGGAGAAGGTCCTTGGGCCACTCCGGGATGAGGGACAAGTTTCACATTATGTAATGAAGCTGCTCTTCTATCTTATTTTCCAAGACTATCAACAGGTGTGTTCCATCCCAAGGCAGGGAACTCCACTCTTGGGTAGCAGCTCACACCCTTCAGCCAGGGCTCTGAGCAGAGGTGAGCTGAGAGACTGCTCACAATCCGGAGGGCCTGGGCTAGAACTATTCATTCTCAGGCTAGATGCTTTCTTACCACGAGGGTGATTGTGGAGGTGTGTACAAAGCCAAGGAGAGCCTGACTAAACTAAGTTCTTGCATTGCTCAAAGGCTTGGCACAATGTTTCTTCTTGGGCTAGCCTTGAGCTTGCTGTCTTTATGCCCCAGCTTAAGAGCTGGGATTACAGTAGCATGCCATTTCACCCGGCCAAACACTGTAGTCTGTTTTCATCTTTCTTTTTCGAAAGAATAGGGCTGTGGCTCAGTTGGTACAGTGTTTACTAGCATGCCTGAAGCCCTGGGTTTTATCTCTTCATCACTGAATCAATGTGGGGAAGGATTGAGAACCCCAAAGTAGACAGGAGCTACACAAGGAAGACCAACAGAGTCAACTAACCTGGGCCTTTGGGACTCTCAGAGACTGAACCACCAAACAAAGAACCCACACCGGCTGGACTTAGGCCTCTCTGGACATATGTAGCAGACGGGCAGCTTGGTCTTTGTGTAGGTCCCAACAACCAGAGCGGGGACTGCCCCAAAAGCTGTTGCTTGTACGTGGGATATGCTGGGCTGCCTACTCTGGCCTCAATGGGAGAGAATGTGCCTAGTCTCACAGAGACTTGAAGTGCCAGGGTGGGGGGATACCCTGGGGTTCTCCACCTACTCAGAGGAGATGGGGAGGAGGAATGGGGGAAGGACTGTGGGAAGGGATGACCAGGATGGGGGCATCAAGCAGGATGTAAAATGAATAAGTAAACAATTAAAAAATTAAAACATATAAAATCGAACAGACTCCCTAAAAACCAACCCCACTTGATCTGTAAACAAACTGTAATATAACATGCCAACCAATCATAGCAGCTGAACTTCCAGCCAATTAAAGGCTAAAAGCTGCCCAAATATGCCTGTATATGGAGCCTATGACATGACTCAGTGGGTAAAAGTGGCTGCCACCAAACCTGATGACCTGACCAACATGGTATAAAGAGAGAATTGATTCCCAGGAATCAACCCTCAATGTTGTCCTCTGTCCTTTATAAGCACAGGTAACCACATGTATATGTGTGTGTGCATATCATGAGTGTGCACATACAAAGCAATAAGTAAATGTAACAAAATTGCCCTTACGAAGTAAGAAACAACTTCAGCCAATGAGGTTATTGCCTTCTTGTGTGTTGGGAAGGTAGTGTGTATACACATTTGTGTGGCTGTGTACACATGAGTGTATTTGCATGTATATACATGTGCATATGAAGGCCAGAGGCTAACTTTGTGTCTTCTTGTTCTCCACCTTAGCTTGTGAGATGGGGTCTCACACTTACTCTGGAGCATGGTAATTACTAAATCCCCTGGCCAGTTAGCTCCAGGAATCCACTTGTCTCAGCCTCCACAGTTCTGAGCTTATATCCCTGTTTCTCTGTGGATGCTGGGTCTCTGAAACCAGACTCTCATGCTTGCATGGTAGGCACAGCACACTACTGACTGAGCTCAGGTTGTTTCTGTATGCCATTTCCTATTCTCTGGCTACAGATATATCCTAGAAGGGAAGGGAGACATTCTTAGAGCAAAGGGCCTGCAATGCTTCCTGGCTCTAGAATCTTTTTTGTTTAGTATTCTTAGTTAACTTTAACTGGGGAGAGAGAGAGAGAGAGAGAGAGAGAG
>BDUI01000012.1:2024912-2043195 GCA_002335545.1 Apodemus speciosus
AGAGGGAGAGACAGAGGGAGAGACAGAGGGAGAGACAGAGGGAGAGACAGAGGGAGAGACAGAGGGAGAGGGGGAGAGAGAGAGACAGAGACACAGAGACACAGAGAGACAGAGAGACACAGAAACAGAGACCATGTGTGCCCAGGCAAGGCCAGAGCAGAACACTGGGTGTCTTCCTCTATCAATCTTCACTTCCTTGTTCTGAAACAGGGTCTCTCCCTGAACCAGAAGCTCCGCATTTGTGCTGCTAGGCTGCCTGGTCAGTGAGCTCTGCCTGTCTCTGTCCCCTCTGTAGCCCCTCTGCTGGGGTTACAGGGTTCACAGCTGTGTCTACCTTTTTACATGTGTGCTGAGTGTTCAGACTCAGGTGTCATACTGGCAAGCTCAAGGAGCCACCATATCCCTGGCTCCTTTTATTTGCCATTTTTGAATCAGGAGCTCGGGGAGCCAAGCGTGACCACAAAGGCTGGGCCTGTCAGCTGCTGGGAACTCTTCAAGCCCATCCCTTGTTACTCTCCTTGCTGAACCCTGATCATTTCCTCCCCTGCAGGTCATACTACATAATGCCTCCCTTCTCATCCTCCTCGATGCCAAAAAGTGACCCGCTCCGACCTAGGGCCGTATTTCCTGGTCTTATGGTCATCCTTTCTCAACTCCTTCCCACGACACTAGATTCCCACTCTTGGCTTCTTCATCTTTAGGATCGATCTAAGCCTCTTGACTTCTCTTGACTTAGCATGATTTGAGTTGTCACCAAGAAGGCTGCCTCATCCACCCATCTAACCTCTTGGCATTAATTGGTCTGGGATTATGGTATTGAACAAGTTTCAAAATACTTTTCAGCCTCTTCTAAGATGTCTAAAATGTAAAATGCATAGTAACAGTTTTCTTAACTATTTAAATGTATAAATCTAATAATTAAATTACTGAATATTTGATTTAATACTGAGTCATTAACTATTAATTTAATAATTAATTTGGAAATTATTTAAATTTAGCCATGAATTAATTATAATTAAGTTAAACATTTCTTGAACTTTAATTTTTAAAGGTAACTGTCATCTATCTATAAGTCCTTCCCCTACTAGATAAAGCTTGGGAACAAAGTTCAACTCAGATTCCATGTATATTAATACAGTAATCAGAGTCTTAATGATGAAGCTTCTCTAAAATTAAATTACTATTTTTATTTTGGAAAATTTCCAAAAATGACAAGCTGATAGAAATCATGCCTAAGTGCCCACGTTCTGATATGCTGGAAATGACAGTCAATTTTATGTCAACTGGGACTGACCTTGATTGGATTTGCCAGTGTGTGTCTGAGTTCGAGGCCAACTTGGTGACAGAGCCATGACTACACAGAGAAACCCAGTCTCAAAAACAAAAAACAAAATAACAACAAAACAAAAACATAAACAAACCCCAGCATTTGAATGAGAAGATGGGCCTTTACAGTGAGCACGAGTCTCTTGTAGCCATTGAAGGTCCTAGGAAACACTAGCTACACCACTCAACCACCACCTAGAGATTTCTATTTGTACTAAACTTAGCAACTCAAAAATGCAGCCTCAGCCTGGCCCTGGTTTCCAGCCTATCTGTCCTGTCCTGCAGATTTTGGACTTGCTATGCTTTTCTATCTCATCTGTCTGTCTCTGTCTGTCTGTCTACTCATCTCAATATCCTGCTTTTTTTTTTTTCAGAGAACAGTAACCAATGTGCTCCTCAGGGTCCAGATGTACAGACAGACCCCTCGCTAGGCACAGGAAGATGGGTTGTCAGCCTAGGAAAAGTATGCCTCCTTCTCGTTCTAGACTCGTCTTCTGTTACGCTAATTCCCTTTCCTAACCCACGCTTAGGATCCGCTCACATTTGTTTGTTTGTTGGTTTGTGTGTGTGGTGCTAGGACTGGAGCCAAGGCCTCCTGACTTGCTGTGCAGGCATATCACGCCGATTGATACTTGCCGACCAAGGAACTGAATTTAGCAAACGCCTCTCCGCGTGTGTGAGACGCAGCTCACATCCTTTTGCGCTCAGGTGAAATGAGGACAAGTTTTAACACTGCCCTCTTATAGAGAATGTGCTGTCAACCTGAGATGGATTTGTCGGCTTCATCCTGACACCGTGGCTGTGCTAAGCCTGTGGAGGGCGGCAAGGCTGGGTTCTTTCGAGTGCAAAGCTAATGCATCTTGGAGAGCAGTTTTTAGAGAAAAGAACTTAAATCCTCACTTTTGTGAATATTCTGTGGTATTTAAATTGTCAATGATAATATGAACACTGTGACCAGGGTCATGAGCTCAGTGTAATGCAAAACTTAAGTTTCTTAGTCATAGAGAGAAGCAGGTTCTGGCTCTGGGATATTTTGGTAGAAAATAGCTTCTGCTTGGATTGGTTCCTGCCCTGCTGGGAAGAGAAAGCTTGGTTTGTGGGGGCCAGAGACCTGGGTCCTGTTTCGGGAGGACGGGCCCCTCTGTAAGATTCACACTTGGCCAGTGTGGACGGTTAGAGCCCCAGCTCCCCTCTCTGACAATCTCCAGAGACCACGGCCCCGGCTCTGCATATTACAGCTTCTTTCAAATAGCTGCCTTGTCTGCTGCCTGCAAATCTCTGTGCTTCTAGAAGCTTTCCCTGCTGGGAGGAGCGCATCCCTGGCTGTAAGGGGGAAGGTAGATGAAGTGACTTCAAGTGTCTACTTTTCCCAGCTATTCCTCTCCATGTGCCCGACAACTACCCCCTCCCGTCCTGCCACGTCTATAAACTTGCAGATGTTTGGTGTCTGCATCTCCTTTGAAGACATCCACAAAGATCACTGGTACCCAGCCCCACTTCATGGCATTCTTCCCCACACCATTCTCCAAAAGTAAGATCCAAGCTTTTCTTTGATTTTCCCCCAGAAGCATTCACACAGGACACAATACACATAACAGAGTTTCTGACGGACATGGAACAAGTTGTTTTGTATCACAGCAAAAACCAAAGAAGTCCAAATTATTTACTTGCTCTTTTTTTTTTTTTTTTTTTTTTATTTTTATTTTGAAGGGCTAGTGAACCCAGGTTCCCAGGCACACTGGGCACACACTCTACTTGTGGAACATACCCACAGACCTTAAGTTTGCTTAAACATGTTATTGACATCTTGTTGTTTTTAGTACGTGTGTGCCACAGAATTGTCAGAAGGCAACATTCAAAGTCAAGTCTTTCCTTTGACACTGTGGGTCGCAGGGTTAGGCCTCGTGTCCTCAGCTTCTGGCCAGTGGCTGTACACACTGAGCATCTCACCAGCCCTAAAATTACATTTTAACCACCTTATTACAGCCACCTTTGAGAATTCCTCCCAGGCCTCTTGGCTCTCCTGACTCGAACCCTTGGTAATCTGCCTCTTCTCCTCTCCCTACTTTCTCAGTAGTCAGAAGCAGTTTAAGTTTCTTTCTTTCTTTCTTTCTTTCTTTCTTTCTTTCTTTCTTTCTTTCTTTCCTTCCTTCCTTCCTTCCTTCTTTCTTTCTTTTTGATTTTTTAATAAGAAAATATACCAAAAGCTATTACAGAAAGCACCAATTTGTTCTTTCCATATGAGTGACCAGAAACCATAGAGATAAGGAGACAGAAGGGAGACTGACCTGGATGGACAAAGTGATAACTAAGAAGTCATCCTCGGAGCTACAAGGTTTATTTGGGGATAAGGAAGCTAGATCCTGAGATCGAGAGCTGTGCTGCAGACTCCAGGCTGTGCGTGCACACTCAAGACAGCTTTGGCTCCTACACACCTCCATCCTGTGGCACAGCTTCTGCGTTGAGCTTTTCTAGTTCTTCACCACTGGATTCCATAGCGCACCGCTGGTACTTAGCCCCAAGAGTGTTTGTCCAGGAAGAATAGTGATGGTGCCAGAAACTGCAGAGGCTATAGATGACAACCAGCAAGGCAACACCTAAGGCCAGGTGCCAGCAGAAGAAGATGGTTACAAATGCCAGGTCCATGGGGTTTTCTGCCTTCCAGGGCTGTCCAGTGAAAGGTATATACATCTCACAGATCTGAAACATCCACGTACTCAGCACCAGCCCCATCCAGCTCTTAATGACCCAAAGTGGGGCACTGTGAGGGACCCAGATCTCCACGGTGGCCCCTAGGGCAACCAAGAAGGCAGGCAACAGAAACAGAAGATGCACGCGGACCTCCAAGGCGCCTTTGTTCTCAATATGTGTTATCATCAGCAGTACCAGCACGTAGAAAGCCAGGGCTTCGGCTGCGCGTTCCAGCTTCCTGCTCCAGCCTGCCGGTTGTGCGTGGCTCACCATGTCCACTACGCCACTGAAGAAAAAGAACCCAAACATGGTTACATGCTGCCAGTTGTCCTTGAAAACGAACAGCCGCCGGGGGTCCTTCCAGTCTATCATCTTCAGACGGTTGGTCCCTAGGGGGTAGAAGTATTCACCAAGAATGCCCAAAGTGGAGACAACCACCTTTATCACTGCTTCATAGGATACCTGCCCAAACAGCCTGCATCCCAGCAGCTTCCTTGGGAGCATGGGGTGCTTGAGCTCCACCTGTTTCCGGAGCAGGGCCAAGGATGTTAGGCATGAATAATAGACCCCGAACACCAGGAGACCTACTGCCGGCAGCAGGTGTCCTGCAAGGGTTCCCATGGCTCCTCTTGAGTGCTGAGTCGGAGAGGAGCAGAGCCAGCAGATGAGATGCACCTTCACTGGCTCGCCTCAGAAGCCTTACAAGAGATTCTTGGGGCCTGCAGCAGCAACCTGGCTCTGCCACCCACTTGTAAGAAAGAAGATCTGAGACACTCCCAGGGCGGGGCCTCTAAGTAATGTGGTTTTTAGTCATCTCAGAGTGTTCCTGCCTGAGGCTTACTAGGGCCGAGATTTCAGCTTTTATACCACGTGGCAGGGACTACAGATTGGGCTTGCCCTCCCTTTCATTAAGTCCCATGCCCCAGCGCATCAGGGACAGGGAAGGGAGAGGAGAAGCAAAATGCTCTGGCAGAGGAACTGTAAACTGACTGCTACTGGCTGCTAGTGCCAGGCATGGGATATTTCTCTCATTTAAATATTAATTATTAATGTTTAAATCTAATTAAACTTTAAATAAAATTAGATCTCATTATATATTAAATATTTCTCTCATTTAAATCCCTCAACAGGGGAAATGTAGAAATGGCTCTCGCAGAGGACCTCAGTTTGGTCCCTAGCACCCACCGGGGCAGTTCACTACTCCCTGTAACTTCAGCTCCAGGGATCTGTTGTAGTAAATAGTTCATCTCAATCAGTCATTTCTACCCCATCTTTGACCATTCAGTTCCCAGATCACAAATCTTTATTATATTTATAATAAGCCTTAACTAGCTCTAAAGCTGGGCAGATATCAACCCTCTATGACTGTTTTGTCTATTTCCCTGCCACTATCCCTGAGATATGGCATGCCAGGCTCTGCCTGGGCTGCTCTTACTCTGACTGGCCAGTCTTCATGGACCATTCTTACAATCCCTTACCCCACAGTGTCTTCTCTCTCCACCTTCACCCTCTTCCTCTCATGTGGTCCTGCCTCAGGTCCCCAAGCCCAGGAATCTAAACCTCACCTACCTCTCTTCTGCCCAGATGTAGGCTGTCTGCATCTTCATTTGATCAGTAGTTTTAAATAAAGAAGCAAGTTTACATAGCATCGCTTTGTGTATGTGATGATCTCCTTGTCCCAGGGAGCGACCAGACTTTGTACTTAGCATTACAATACATAGCAAAAGACCAAACCTCAACAACTTCCCCTTTTTTGACTAAATAGAAAAGGTCTTTCTTTTATAACAACAAACAACATATGGTAGGAACAATTGTGAAACAATTATGAACAATTTGGGAACTCAGAGGAAAGTATTCTATTATCTATCCTATCCTATTGAGTTCAGAGTTCTGTAACTAAATCAATTTCTGTCCTAACTTGCATTATTAACTTAAATATATCTTCCTAGACCTAAAATATCTTCCTAGATGTTAAACAACTTAAGTTTCATTATAAAACTATAATTATCTTATCCTCAACCCCATCAGAGACCTCAGAAGGAATCAATATGCAGGAAATTCAGGGACACAGCTTCCAAAAATTATAAAAATGAAAGAGACAGCTGGCTGCCTGAACAGTCCCCAATATCGTCTCTATAACATTGAAACATTCGGCCACTGCCTGCCCCGTTCCTTCGATGTGGTAGACCCGTGACACTTCTGCCATGGGAAAGACCCCATTTCCTGATACTTTCTGGAGAACAGGCAGCAGCAGGGCATTTGGTAAAAACTAACCCCCACCTCTGGAGGCTCAGAGCCACTGGCTGGGACTCAGTACCCTGCAGCCACCCAAACCTGCCATCCCTTCTACCCCTCCCTCCTCCTCTGCCACCGCCTGCCCCAGTCCTTCCAATGTGGTAGACCTGTGCCACTTCTGCCACGGGGAAGCCCCCATTTCCTGATACTTCCTAGAGAATCGGCAGCAGCAGGGCATTGCAGCAAAGCATTCACAGCAATAGGGCATTCGAGAGCCAGCAGCCTGCAGGGCATTTGATCCTTGCCAAGTCTGCCACAAGGAAGACCCCATCTCCTGATACTTTGTGGAGAACCAGCTATATGCAGTGCATTTGAGAGAAAGGGAATCCCTGGAGTACAGATACACAGGCCTGCAGGACAGAGAAGTCATAGTCAGAGACAGCAAGACCAGCTAACACCAGAGGTAACTAGATGGCCAAAGGCAAATGCAAGATCATTACCAATAGAAACCAAGGCAACATGGCACGATCAGAACCCAGTTATCCCACAACAGCAAATCCTAGATACTCCATCACATTGGAAAAGCAAGAACTGGATTTAAAAATCACATCTCATGATGCTGAAGGAGAACTTCAAGAAGGACATAAATAACCCCCTTAAAGAAATACAGGAGAACATGGGTCAACAGTAGAAACCCTTAATGAGGAAACACAAAAATCCTTCAAGAAATATAGGAGAATATGGGTCAATAAATAGAAGCCCTTAAAGAGGAAACACAAAAATCCCTTAAAGAAATATGGGAGAACATGGGTCAACAGGTAGAACCCCTTAAAGAGGAAACACCAAAATCCCTTAAAAAATTATAGGAAAACACAAACAAACAAGTGAAGGAACTGAACAAAACTATCCAGGATCTAAAAATGGAAATAGAAACAATAAAGAAATCACAAAGTGAGTCTTCTCTGGAGATAGAAAACCTTGGAAAGAATTCAGGAATAATAGATGCAAACATCAACAACAGAATACAAGAGATAGAAGAAAGAATCTTGGATGCTGAGGATTCCATAGAAAACATTGACTCAACAGTCAAAGAAAATGCAAACTGCAAAAAAACTTGTAACCCAAAACATCCAGGAAATCCAGGGCACAACGAGAAGATCAAACCGAAGGATTATAGGAATAGAAGAGAGCGAAGACTAACAACTTAAAGAACCAGTAAATATCTTCAACAAAATTATAGAAGAAAACTTCCCTAACCTAAAGAAGGAGATGCCCATGAATATACAAGAAGCCTACAGAACTCCAAACAGACTGAATCAGAGCAGAAATTCCTCCTGTCACATAATAATCAAAACACCAAATGCACTAAATAAAGAATATTAAAAGCAATAAGGGGAAAAGGTCATGTAACATATAAAGGCAGACCTATCAGAATTATACCAGACTTATCACAAGAAATTATGAAAGCAAAAGATCCTGGGCAGATGTCATACAGATCCTGAGATCATAAATGTCAGCCCAGACTACTATACCCAGCAAAACTTTCAATTACCGTAGATTGAGAAAACAAGACACTCCATGACAAAAGCAAATTTACACAATTATCTTTCCACAAATCCAGCTCTACAAAGGATAATGGGTGGAAAATACCAACACGAGGCGGGAAACCACACCATAGAAAAAGCGATAAAGTAATCTTTCAACAAACCCAATAGAAGGACCTACACATAAAACCAGACAGACTGAAGCTTATAGAGAAGAAAGTGGGGAAGAATCTTGAATACATGGGCACAGGGGAAAGGTTCCTGAACAGAACACAAATGGTTTATGCTCTAATAACAAGAACAAGTGGGACCTCATAAAACTGCAAAGCTTCTGTAGGGCAAAGGATACAGCCAATAGGACAAAACAGCAACCAACAGATTGGGAAAAGATCTTTACCAATCCTACATCTGATAGAGGGCTAATATCCAATGTATACAAAGAACTCAAGAAGTTAGTCTCTAGAGAGTCAAATAACCCTACTAAAAAATAGAGTACAGCCGGGCGGTGGTGGCGGCAGCGGCG
Source organism: Apodemus speciosus (assembly GCA_002335545.1). NCBI lineage: Eukaryota > Metazoa > Chordata > Mammalia > Rodentia > Muridae > Apodemus > Apodemus speciosus. The sequence goes on from BDUI01000012.1 coordinate 2,033,232, forward strand.
CCGCATGCCTTTAATCCCAGCACTTGTGAGGCAGAGGCAGGAGGATTTCTGAGTTCAAGGCCAGCCTGGTCTACAGAGCTAGTTCCAGAACAGCCAGGGCTATACAGAGAAACCCTGTCTCGGAAAAAAAAAATGGAGTACAGAGCTAAAAAGGGAATTCTCAACTGAGGAAACTCGAATGGCCCTAAAGCACCTAAAGAAATGTTCAGCATCCTTAGTTATTAGGGAAATGCAAATCAAAACAACACTGAGATTCCACCTTACACAGGTCAGAATGGCTAAGATGAAAAACTCAGGGCACAGCAGATGCTGGAGAGGATGTGGGGAAAGAAGAACACTTCTCCATTGTTGGTGGAATTGCAAGCTGGTAAAACCACTCTGGAAATCAGTTTGGCGGGTCCTCAGAAAATTAGACATAGTGCTACCAGAGAACCCAGCTATACCACTCCTGGGCATATACCCAGAAGATGATCCTACATGTAATAAGGACACATGTTCCACTGTGCTCATAGCAGCCTTATTTATAATAGCCAGAAGCTGGAAAGAACCCAGATGTCCTTCAACAGAGGAATGGACACAGAAACTGTGATGTGTATATATATATATATATATACACACACACACACACACACACACACACACACACACACACACAATGGAGTACTATTCAGCTACTAAAAACAATGAATTCATGAAATTCGTAGGCAAATGGATGGAATTAGAAAGTGTCATCCTGAGCGAGGCAACCCACTCACAAAAGAACGCACATGGTATGCATTCAACTGATAAGTGGATGTTAGCCCAAAAGCTCAAGTTCCAATTCACAAAGCACAGGGAAGCTCAAGAAGGATGATGACTTAAGTGAGGATGCTTTGGTTCCTCTGAGAAAGGGAACAAAATACTCACAGTAGCAATAAATGAGACAAAGTGTGGAGTAGAGACTAAAGGAAAGGCCACCCAGAGACTGCCCTACCTGGGAATTCATCCTATAAACAGTCACCAAACCCCGACACTATTATGGATGACAAGAAGTGCATACTAAAGGAGCATGCCATGGTTGTCTCCGGAGGGGCCCTGTCAGAACCTTACACACACAGAGGCAGATGCTAGCAGTTAACCATTGGTCTAGGTGTGGGGTCCCCAATGGGGGAGTTGGATGGTGGTCTGGAGGAGCTGAAGGGGTTTACAGCCCCATGGGATGAACAACAATGTCAACCACCCAGACACCCCAGGACTCCCAGGGACTAAACCATCAAGCAAGGGGTACACGTGGTTCCAGCCAAAAATGTGGCAGAGGAATGCCTTGTTGGGCATCAGTGGGAAGAGTGGTCCTTGGTCAGGTGAATGCTCAATAGATGCCCCAACAAAGGGAAATCGAGGTGTGGGGGGGGGGAAGGTGGGAGTGGGTCGGGTGGAGGGCTTATACCTGAAGGCAGGGGGTGGGAGGAGGGGCTGGGGGTTTTCGGGGAGGGGGGAACTGGGAAARGTTTTACTATTTGAAATGTAAATGAAGATTATATTCAATAGAAAAAGGAAAAATGATTTAAAACAAAACAAAGCAAACAAACAAACAAACAAAAAAACACATTGAAGCATTCATCTTTAGCCCGTATATCTGACAGACCTCTTGTGAAGCAGGAATTATGAAGGACTTGCTTACCCTGTCTTGACAGAGCTTGGCAATCAATTTCCCTGCACCCACATGTCCTTTCTGGACAGACTTGTCTGCAGTTCAACTATGGCCCTTTTCTTTGCCCAGTGACTAGCTTGCACAACTGAAGCAACTCCACATGGTTACTGATGCTCATCATCTTTGATGAAGAATGGGGCTACTGTCAGAACCAGACCTCTTTCATGGTCAAAAGAACTTTTAAAGATGAAATAATTTTAAATGCCATATTCTGTGAATCTCTGAGGTTTTTTTTTAAAAGACCAACTATATATCTACAGCATATCTGAATTGTTAAACTGATTATTCTTAGCTCTTTACTATCTGGATAAYCTTGACTATATTTGATTATAATTATCTAAACAAGCATCTAATATGACCATGAGTTTGACTATCTGACTATGGATTTGCACTACTAAAGTATCCTAAATAGCTTGTAACTGCAGCTATTAAAAAGGACTGGGATAAACCTTTAAATGAGTCGTGTGGGCACAATACCTATACAAGAGCTGAAACATGCATATATTATGTCGTAACAAGATTAATTTTAAAATGTGCATCGATAAACAAAGACTAATGCCAATGAAAACCTTAGACCTATATCAATATATAAAATTCTGTATCAATGTAACAAAATATACCCTCAATTGTGCATCAAAATATAATGGTGTCTACCATTGTAATATTGTAAATGGCTATAAAATATTTTGTTTTGTTTTGGTTTTGGTTTAAGAGTAGATTCAATAATCTACCCTTATTTGTCTAATTTCTCATAGTATTTCTATATCCTCCCCCTTTTCTTTTCAACCCTCTTTTGCTAACCTAAGGAAGAAAGTAAGATAGAGAAAATGAAACAGAGAAGAAATCCCTGAATCTGACCTCTGACAACATATCAATAACTCATAAACTGACCAAACCCATCCACCACAATTTAAGAGACTGGGACGATGGTCTTCTTATGATTGTTTCCTGCTGAATTGAGGCAAAGAATTCCTTTTGGGGCCCAAGAAAATTATAAAAATGGTTAGTCTTAAGAAGGATAGCTGTGCCATTTGTTGTCCAGTCTCTTTATATTGGGAAAGAGCAGGCTTAAATGAAGTCCTGACTGGAATAGTTTGAAAGCCTGGACCAAGTGAGCTAGCTGTTCTGAAGGTATCCTGGAAGCAAGTCTTCAGTTGGAAGCAGTTAAGGTAGGATGAGGTAAGGAGCTGGAACATTGAGTCTCATCATCTTAGCATACCTAAGGGAGAATCCTGTCAGGGCTGCCTCGTGGCCTTCCATTCTGCAATATGCAAACCTTACAAGCAATGCATAGTCCTATAAAGACATTTGTATGGGATGTGCAACGAATGTGCACAGATCAATTGAAGATGATGTTCTGCTACTTTTTGAGCAAGTGAAAGACAACTGTCTTTCTTCAGAAGTTAGTTTGATCATATAATCAAACTGCAATATAAATCTCCATTCATGCCATATGAAAGGATGGTATGAAACAATAAGTATGAGAAGTTTGCAGCAAACAAGATCTATTGGCCATGCAAAGACATTTTGATGTCTCAGCCAGTCTCAGAGATGTCCTCAAGTAGCAGGATCAGATACATTATCTGTCTTGTTGATTTTGTCAATCTCCCTTTTTTTTTGTCTGTAGCCAAGATCTTCAGGGGGTCTACCCTGATGAAATCTTATTTTCAATAATTTGGATGGAAGATATAGCTTTTTTATTCCTGTTCAAATAAATGTAAAAATCTCCAGTTTTAATCATCAGTTTTAATCTATAAAGGCTTCTCCAAGATAGCCATCGTCTCTAATAATGCAATCTCAGAATCCTTTCCTTGAGAACTCAAGGAACTCTGAATATGTATCAACTCTATATGATAAATCAACATGTGTTCTATTTCAATTTTTCAAACTCTATTAAATGCGGTCCACAATCCACTGTGTGGCATTGCTTTAAGTTGCCTTCCTTCAGTACATTGTATCTCTATGGGCTGCCATTCTAGTTTCTCAAGACCCTGTGGAACCTTCCTCTCTGGACCCACATTTTTTGATGTTATTGTAAGTTCCAGATTGGATATCTCTTAGGTTTTCTTATTTTGACTTAAAGATTTTTGTCAACCTCTGTTTTATGGTCTCTAATCTAGTATCTAATTTCTCAGTCTCTTCTTTCTCCAAGTCTGTCCATTCTGATTTCTCCCAAACATAGCATACAAAACTGTAATCATTGAGAAAAATTCATGTATATGCTGATAAGTGAAGCAAGCTCATATTGAATCTAGATGTGGTGTGTCATTGTGCTTCTTTCCAACCCAAATATAGAAAACATTTTTTCTTTTTAATTTTAAAACTTCTCCCTTAAGACCTTATTTTTCTTATATATAAATTAAATATTTTTCTCTCTGATATTTTTATGCCTAGCTTTTCTTCTCTTTTATTGTTCTTTAAACTCAGTACCTTATCAGTTTAGATTCTTGGGATGTTTTAATTTGTACCTAGTGCATCAGCCCCGCCACAGCTGTTTAGCTAGCTCAGCCCTGGCTAGGCCTTTTGCCAGCCCTGGCTAGGCCTTTTGCCAGCCCTGGCTAGGCTTCTGCAAAGTACCATGCTTCTAAGCAGCTTTAGGCCCCACCCACAGGCATCCACCCGTAGTCTCTGATTCATGCGTCCTGCCATGCCTGGTTGGGCCATCACCTGGCACCGAGCTGGAGACTCAGTGGGCTGCTTTGTTTCTGCACCAGCCTCAGCTCTAGCCATGCTTTCTGCCAAGAAGAGAGCTGGCTTTCCAGAGAGCCACAGCCCACGTCTCTCCCTGTCACTTCCCGTCTCTCCCCGTCTCTCCCCGCAGCCCTGGGAGTGAAAAGCCTTCCCGGGTACAGCTGTCCAGCTGTAGCTTCAAAGCACCATCCTAATCGCTCCTAGCAGCAGTGTTTTCTGGAAGTGATGTGACTCTACCCAGTATACGTTAGGTTCTAAGTAAGTTCTTGCCTCACGGTGGTTCACTAAAAGGTAGTACAAATAATTTAAGCTTACAAAGAAATTAGACTCAGACTATGATTACTATATTTGGCTTTGACAATTCCTGGGGGTGGGGGGAGCTAAACTACTTGTCTAACTGCTGGCCTGGCTGCCTCCCCAGCAGTGTTCCCCAAATACTTGCTGTTTCTCTGACCATGTGTTCATGGGACATCTCCTCTCCTGGAGCCTTCTCCTCTCTCCTCCTCCTACTCTCCTCTCTCACACTCAACCAGGTAACTAAAAAACCCACCCACCCCTAATCCCTCCAGTAATTGGCTGTAGCCATTTTTATTTAACCAATAGTTTTGGTTAAATAAAGCCAAGAAGGTTTGCACTACAAAAACTGGTAAATGTGAGAATTCAGTCTTAGACCCCCGGAGTACAGAATTGAGCATTAAAATACATAGCAAAATATCAAACCTCAACAGCATCTGACAACCCTCTCCTCTTCTTGGGCACTCCCACCCAGGTACACACAGACACACACACACACACACACACACACACACATACACACAGACACACACACACGGTTAAATCCTCAAACAACTTTATGACAAGGGACATTGTGAAACCAATTTTATAGGTGAAACTGAGGCTCAGACAGGACAGACACAAAAGAGCACATCTAGCCACCAATGGAGTAGGTCTGAGCATGGACCCAGGTCTTTATAAGACTACTGGTTTTACAAAGTCCAGCATTTGTTCAATAGCAAAATAACTGGAATTCTGCTCCAATGCTTGCAGAACACAAGACTGTGCACAAGTTAGTTTGCTGTTAATTGTTGTTGTTGTAGTTGTTGTTGTTGTTATTGGTGGTGGTGGTGGTGGTGGTGGTGGTGGTTTTTCAAGGTGTTGGTGATGGGTATTTCTGTGTAGACAATGTTTATCATGGAACTCACCATGTAAACCAGGGTGGCATTGAACTCAGAGATTTTCCTGCCTCTGCCTCCTGACTGCTGGGATTAAAGGTTGTGCCACCATTGCCTGGCAAATCTCAATTTCTTAACTTCTACAATGACAATAGGTTTGTGAAAATGAAATAAGATGATACATGTTGTTCCAGATACATAGCAAATGCTCAATAGATGTTTGTAGGGTTGATTTGTTTTGTTTTGTTTGAGACAGGGTTTCTCTGTGTAACAGCTCTGGCTGTCCTGCAAGTCTCTTTGTAAACCAGGCTGGCCTTAAACTCAGAGATCTGCCTGCCTCTGCCTCCCTAGTGCTGAGATTCAAGGTGTAAGCCACCACTGCCCAGCTGATGTTAGTGATTTTTAATAGGATACTGTATGTAGTAAACACTTGACAGATGGTAGTAGTAATTATTAATTTACTCATGTTTTTATTTAAATGTTACTTTTCTGAAAGTTTCATACGTAAACATTGTATTTATATTATTTCTTCCCCTTTCTTAGCCGCTCTCCCACTCTTGCTGTGTCCCCTTCCCATTCCTTCTCAAATTATTATTGTTATACCCAGACACACAGCTAGAAAAAGGCATAGAAGAACACAGGCGCTATGAAAGGGAACATGGAGATGGGAGGGAGGGCAATACAAACCGGGAGGGGGGCAGAGAGAAATAATGATGCTTGAGAATGCCATATGGAAACATACTATTTTATGTTTACTTAAAAACGGGTGAGAGAGAGAGAGGGAGGGAGAGAGAGAGAGAGAGAAAGAGAGAGAGAGAGAGAGAGAGAGAGAGAGTGTGTGTGTGTGTGTGTGTGTGTGTGTGTGTGTGTGTGTGTGTGTGTGTGTGTGTGTGTTAAATGAAGTTACACCACTTGGGGTGATAAAGATTACCCCCTAGAGACTATTTAATAAAAGCTCCAGAATCAGGCATGGTGTTTAGGTTTGGGTTTTACTGCAGCTGCTGATTCCTGTTTGGCGTTTGCTAGTGGACTGGACTGAGAACAAGGAAGATTGGGATCATCCCCAAAGAAGTATTTCTAGACAGGTCCACTTCCCCTGTATCCTAATAGCCTCTCTTTTCCACTTCCTCTGGTGGATGGGTGGCTAGAAGATAGATTGAACCCTTATTAAAGCAGATTGAGAAAAACATATGCCTGAAGAAGTGTGTCCATTATTGTGGGGAGCATAACTGAGCATCTCAGATCTCAGCAGCAGAGTGTATGGCAGAGGCTGTTCACCTCACAGCAGACCAGAGAACACACAGAACTCAGCAAAACATGGTAGAACCTTCAAAAGGCCTGCCCCCTACCTTTGCAGGATAAGTAAACCTTTAGGTTTCTCCTCAGATAGCAACCGTGGAGCAGGGGTTTAAATAACAGCCTGTGAGGGACATTGCAGAGTCAAGTCACAACTGTGCTGTGACAAACACTTAAAAATGTGCAAGGATCACCCCCTGATAAGAGGGTCTAGGCGCTTGTTAGCAGATGCTGAGGCATGCTTGTAACAGGGAGGACCCACTGGAAGCAAATGTGACTCAAACCCTCCAGCCCTCTTGTTTCCGTGGACATCCATTAGACTCACTGGGAGCCTTTAATAATACCATCAGGGTTTGAGGGTCACCTTCTATCATTATGATCTGACTGACCTAGGGTTAGATTTAAGCATTTATGTTTTAGACTTCCCATAAAGACACAAAAGATAACTTCCATATCATTTCAGTTAGTTTTCCTGAGAAGGGGGCCACATACTGTACAATATAGTACAGTACAGGCCAGTCTGGAACTTACTATGTAGCCCAAGCTGGTCTTGAACACACAGAACCCCCCCGCCCCCAGTTTAGCCTCCAAAGTGTTGGAATTACCAGCTTGTGCCACCATGCCTAACTCATGATACTATTTATAAAGGATCCCTAAATCAGCTAAATCCATGGAAATAGAAAGTAGAATGTTAGGTACAAGGAGCTTAGGGAAGATGTTTGGGAAGAGTGGGGTTCCCCTTGGGAATATGGAAGACATATTGGAAATGTACTTTCTGCCATTAACTGGATGCCTAAAATGGTTTGGGGGCATATTTTATGTTTTGTCTGTAGATATTTACCAAAAGCATAAATTAGAGAAAGATGAAGTCTAAGAACCGTCCAGTGATTCTAGTGCTCCTGGTGAGGAGGGTCTCTCCCCACCACTGACGCTCCTGGGGAGGAGCTTCTGACTCCACTGATGTACCTGAGAGGTCTAACTGACCTCTCATCTGAGAGTTATATCATGCCAGAGCAGGATCTCTATATTAAGGAGATCTCCATTTAAAAATATATTTCAGGGCTGGAAATACTGCTGAGTGTTTGAGGACTTGCCAAGCACGGCGCGAGGCTCTGGATGCGATTCCCTGCTGCTGAGGAAGACAGAGTTTGACTGAGAACGGCCCCCACAGGGTTTATATTTTTGAAGGTTTGGTTACCAGGGAGTGATAGTACATGAAGAGAATTGCTAGGTGTGGCCTCGTTGGAGGAAGTGCGTCAGGGGTGGGGGCTTTGAGGTCTCAAAAGCCCACACTAGTCCCCAGCCTGTAGATCGGGCTCTCAGCCACCTCTCCAGTATCATGCCCATGGTCATGACCCAGCAATGAAGACAATGGACTAAGCCTCTATACTGTAAACAAGCCCCAGTCTGATGCCTTCTGTTTTCTAAGAGTTGCAAAGGCCATGGTGTCTCCTCACAGCAGTAGAACAGGGAGGAAGGCAGTAGCTTCCATAGAAAGATGGGTAAGGGCTGTCGAGATGGATCAGCAGTTACATGTGGTCGAGATGGATCAGCAGTTACATGTGGTCTTACTGACTCTGCAGAGGACTCAAGTTCCATCTCCAAGCACGCATATGGTGGCTAACAACAGTCTGTAAGTCCTCTTCTGACCACCACAGATTCCTGTACTCATGTGGTATACAGACATACACACAGACACATTTTATTTGTATACATTTTTTTAAAAAAAAATGGGTAAGCTGCCAACAGGCAAACAAAGGAGACATCTAGGCTGATAAGCACATGAAAAGAGACTAAAGAATTAGAGAGATGCAAGTAATACAGCATTGGCGTGTGCTGACTGGTTTCTGTTTGAAAGCTAGCTGACACGGAGCTGGAAGGATTTAGTCATCAGTCAGCATTGCATCATTGATGGGTAGGTGGCTGTGAAAAGGGATTAGAAGGTGTGGCCCTGTTGGTTTCGGCGGATGTTAGTCCTACCAGAGCATTGCCTCTGCATCAGAAATCCCCACCCGGCCCACAAGGGAACACACAGGTGTTCACAGCAACAGGCGAAGAACTAAGGACAGCCCCACAGCTCTCTATTACCATAACAAAAGTTACCTTTGGAGGGAGGAGACTGAGGGTAGAGCCCTGGGTAAAGGAGACTAGGTGAGCCAATAATAAAATGCAAAAGACAGATAAAAAAGAACAAACCTCTTCAGCTCAGGCAAAAGAGAGCAACCATGAGATAAGCGACAAGAAGGCCTGTGCACCGAATCTTAAGCTCACGGCACAGGGACCCCAGACCAGTCAGAGAGGCATGCTGTGTGTACGGTTGGAAGAATTAGAGTTGGCTTGATAGTGAAGGCAATTGCATGTGTCAGTGTGACCACATAAGAACACACTCTAGCTAGATAGATTGTGTCAGAGAAGTTCACTCCACACAGCAACTGATAGAGGTCTACACCTGCTCCCGTACATGTATGAAGGTGCCATAGTCAAGTCCATTGTCCTGTATGATAGAGACATACTGACAAGGATATATTGTCTTGCTTTGTTTTGTTTTTTGAGACAGAGTCTTTCACAGAGTTTTGACTGTCCTGGAACTCACTATGTAGATCAGGATGGCCTCTAACTCACAGAGATCTGCCTGTCTCTGCCTCCTGAGTGCTGGGATTAAAGGTATGTGATTTCCAGCAACAAGGACTTTTTTTTAAAAGATGGGTAGAAGAACTGATCAGAGAGAGGGGAACATTACTGTGGTAAGACCACCCACAGGGGGAAGGGGACTCACAGGTCAAGGTTGTGGTCCAGTTTCAGAGTGCCCTGGGGACTTGCCCGTGGCCCACCCCCTGCCACCATCTGAGCCATGAAGGAGGAGCCACACTTTTCAGGGGCTGCTGGAACCAAAGGGACTGGAGTGTTTGCCAGCCAGCAAAGTGGACTCTTGGCCCTGGGCTACTTCCATGCTTGGGAGTAGGGACTGATCCCAAAGTTCTACAGAACATTGTCACGCCCTGTTCCAGGTGGTCTAGTGCCCTCAGGTGTTGGAAGAAAGACCCTCTCTCAAATTAGTTTCCAAATAGTAATTCCAAATAGACTGCTGGAAAACATGGTATGGAATACACAAGGG
>BDUI01000012.1:2044265-2085762 GCA_002335545.1 Apodemus speciosus
GGATAGTTTCTAGACCAGGAGGATCAAACAAGGAGGTCAGGCTTATGAGTCTGTGTAGATACATACATGGGTTCCTCCCAGACTCTGGAAAACTAGTAAACAAAACCCACTTCTGAATCATCAGCTTCCAGGGCCCTTCAAGATCCAGAAACAAAAGGCAAAGGCAATGAGAAGCAAAAGAGAAATGGGAGGAAAATCACGGTCTTAAAAGTAGGCAGAGAGAGGGGAGAGAGAGAGAGAGAGAGAGAGAGAGAGAGAGAGAGAGAGAGAGAGAGAAAGAGAAAGAGACTGGTTTACTCTACAAGTCCCCAGCACTGCAAAATAAACCAAAGCCCACCACAGATTACACTTACTAGAGATGGATTAAATTCCCCTAATTACAAACGAGAAGGCTGGAGTTTCCGTGATGGGTCAGCTGTCAAGAGCATGGTCTGGTCTTACAGAGGATCAGAGCTGGGCTTAAGGGCTGAGCCATCTCTCCAGCCCAAGCCATTCACTTTCAGTGCCAATGAGTTCTTTAAGTCTCATCTGGCTGGGCTAGCCTTAGCTCTTTGAGTGGTCTTTCACAGCTCTGTTTCCTTCCCCCCCTGTCAGGAAGACAAAACAGTAGTTCTTGGCACGGTGCTAGTAGTGTACTCCTTTAATCCCAGCACTGAGGAGACCTGGTGAATCTCTGTGAGTTCCAGGCAAGCCTGATTTACAGAATTTCAGGATAGCCTGGTGAATCTCTGTGAGTTCCAGGCAAGCCTGATTTACAGAATTTCAGGATAGCCTGGGCTACGCAGAGAAACCCTGTCACACACACAAACAAACAAACAAACAAACAAACAAAAACTGGGGTTCTTAAAGTATAACTCAAAACTGGAGGTTTTCCTTAGAGATAAAGGGAGTCCTTAGCATGCTCAAAGCTCTGAGTTACCTCTCACACAAACACACACACACAAACACACACACACACACAAACACACACACACACTCCCTACTCCCTCTGGGTTACCATTGCCCTGCTGCAGGCTGTCCTTAGCTTGGGTTTTTCTCCTCCAGGAGACTTGCCTTGCTGGCCCAGCCCAGCTAGACTCCGAGGGCCTTCGCCTGCTTCTCCTAGTTCCCATTTGTTTATTTCCAGTTTAATGTTTATTACAATCTTTAAATATCTTGCATATTTATTTTATTTTATTTCTGTTTCAGCAAGTGGATTTTTTTATTTTTATTTTAATTGAGATGGTCTACCACTATGTAATCTAACCTGATCTTAAAGTCTTGATCCTCCTGCCTCAGCTTCCTGAGTGTTGGGAACATAGGTATGACGACCACATCCAGAATGTTTGTCTTTCAGATTCTCATCAATATGTAAACCCTTATCACATCCCTGTCTCAGTGCAACTGAGCTTTAAAATAATGTTAAATCATGATGGCTGTGGCAAGCATTCCTTCCTCATAACTGGTGTTTCTAGAAATAATCTGAGAGCTCCTGGCTTTAACAAGAGTCTCTGTGAACGGTAGTATCAGGCACATCTGTGGACAGCTAGAAGCAACTTCACAACAATCCGGTGTGAAGCCAGCTCTCAGGGACCCAGCGATGAGACGTGTTATCTCTAGCTATCCTTCGTCCATCCCTTCGCGCATGCGCATGGCCCCCCACCACCACCACATGCTCCTTTGCATGTGTCGTGCCCTGGGTAAAAGATTCATCCTCCCTAACACCCCCTCTCTTCCCCTCCACCCTCCCCCAAAGGTTGCCTCTGACCCCCACCCTCCTACCCCATCCTAATAAACCTCCCATATGAGACTTGCTGCATGGTGTGATTTGTTAGGGACCGCACTGCCTATTTCTAACGTTGGTACCATGAGACTCTGTGTTGCAGTCCCAATGTGTAGGTCCAGAGGGGTGTGGAATCCGCCACCACACTGAGTGATCGCTGCCACGTGGATTACACCCACAGGATTTAACATCATCCTGACAAGTCCACCTGTTACACAGCCTCACTTTCCGGTTATCAGATTGTTTCTCTCCATCCAAACACTGGTGATTTGGTAAGCTTCCCACCCTAGTCAGCATACAGGTCCTCTGGTCCCAAGGGAGGGCTGGCTACTTCTAGTGGCTCCTGGGATGGAGTTATCCATGGTTTTCATGACTGGACTTCTCGTTGACTCCTTGTTCTAGAATGCTTTCCTTGGGTGAGATTTTTCTCCCTTCCCTGAGACAGATCCTTTCTCGATGCTGCAAAAGCCCAGGTCTGGGTGAACCATTCTCTTGTTGCCACTCAGGTGGCCTGAGCTCAGCCCCCTAGTTTACCCCATGATGATCTGTCGATATGGCCTGTCTGTCATTTCTAGCTACTGCTACTGTTTGATGCCAGAACAGTCAAATCGATAGCTTCTATTCACCCAATGAGTGTCTCATCTTTGACTGTATCTTCAGACACCTTACTGGGATGTCTCCTGGAAAACCTGAAACCTCTAAAACTAGCATCTGACTTAAAGGCCTCCAAACATATGCACCTTTGCAATCAGGTCTGACCCTATTACTCATTAGATAATGACTCCAAGTGGCTGCCTAATGACACTTCTGATCCTACCATTTACAGGATCTTTACATGTATTGCCAGCAATCAGGAAAATGGGAGGAGGTTCTCTATGTCCAGATCTTTTCTCATCTTTGCTCCAAACCTTCTCTTTTCTCCTCCTGTTCTCCAACTCAACTCCTATTAGCTATGAAATCTCAGATGAAATTTCTACTGTTCTACTTAGCATCCCTGACCTGCCTCTATGATCTTTCCTGCTTCCCCAGCCTCATCAGTTTCTTCTCACCAGACCTCTCCAGCGCTTCCTTGCTCAGTTTCCCTTCCCCTTTTTCCTTCCCCTTTCCCTTCCCCTTCCCCTTCCCCTCCTCTGCCAGCTCGAGGCCTCTCTAACCATCCTACACTGTTCCCCTTGCTCCCCTACTCAGCTTAATCCAGCTTCAGTCCTTCATTTAAAGGAAGTCGCTGGGGTAGATGGTCTGATTAGAGTGCATATTCCCTTCTCACTAAATGAACTTTCTCAAATAGAAAATAGACTGGGTCCCTATCAGTCTGGGCTGGTTTACCTTGGGAACCAACTCCCCAGCCAGCCCCCACAAGACCCAGAGGAACCTCCGCTCACAGGATCATAGGATCACAGGATCATAGGAGCTTAGTCACACCAAGATCCCAGGGTCCCAGAGGCAGCTTGATTCCCAGGAGCTCTGATACACCCAGGATCTCAGGATCACAGGATCCTGGAATCATAGGACCACAGAGACAGCTGGACTCTGAAGAGTTCTGACACAGCCAGGATAACAGGAAGGACAGGCTACAGTCACATATAGTGAGGCCAGGCAGCACTAGAGATAACCAGATGGCAGGAGGCAAGCGTAAGAACATAAGCAACAGAAACCAAGGGAACATGGCATCATTTGAACCCAATTCTCTCACCATAGCAAGACCTAGATACACCAGCACACCAGAAAAGCAAGATTCGGATCTAAAATCACTTCTCATGATGATGATAGAGGACTTTAAGAAGGACATAAATAACTCCCTTAAAGAAATACAAGAAAACACAGGTAAAAAGGTAGAAGCCCTTAAAGAGGAAACAGAAAAATCCCTTAAAGAATTAGAGGAAAACACAATCAAACAGGCAAAGGAAATGAACAAAATTATTGAAGATTTTAAAAAATGGAAATAGAAACAATAAAGAAATCACAAAGAGAGACAACTCTGGAGTTAGAAAACCTAGGAAAGTGATCAGAAGTCAAAGATACAAGCATCACCAACAGAATACAAGAGATAGAAGAGAGAATCTCAGGTGCAGAAGATATCATAGAAAACATTGACACAACAGTCAAAGAAAATGCAAAAGGCAAAAAGCTCCTAACCCAAAACATCTAGGAAATCCAGGACACCATGAGAAGATCAAATAATAAATAGGTATAGACAAGAGCAAAGATTCCCAAATTAAAGGGTCAGTAAATATCTTCAACAAAATTATAGAAGAAAACTTCCCTAATCTAAAGAAAGAGATGTCCATGAACATACAAGAAGCCTGCAGAACTCCAAATAGACTGGACTAGAACAGAAATTCCTCCCATTACATAATAATCAAAACCAAATGCACTAAACAAAGAAAGAATATTAAAAGCATTAGGGGGAAAAGGTTGAGTAACATATAATGGCAGAACTATCAGAATTACACCAGACTTCTCACCAGAAACTGTGAAAGCTAGAAGATCCTGGGCACATGTCATACAGACCCTAAGAGAACATAAATGTCAGCCCAGCAAAATTCTCAATTACCATAGATGGAGAAAATAAGATATTCCATGAGAAAACCAAATTTACACAATATCTTTCTACAAACCCAGCTTTACAAAGGATAGTAGATGGAAAACACCAACACGAGGAGGGAAGCTCCACCCCAGAAAAACCAAGAAGGTAATTTTTCAACAAATCCACAAGAAGAGAGCCACACAAACAGAATTCCACCTCTAACAACAAAAATAACAGGAAGTAACAATCACTTTTCTTTAATATCTCTTAACATTGATGGACTCAATTCCCCAATAAAAAGAATAGACCAACAGAGTAGATACATAACCAGGACTCAACATTTTGCTGCATACAGGATATGCACCTCAATGACAAACACAGACACTACCTCAGAGTAAAAGGTTGGAAACAATTTTCCAAACAAATAGTCCCAGGAAACAAGTTGGAGTAGCCATTCTGATATGGAATAAAATTGACTTTTAACCAAAAGTTGTCAAAAAAAGTTAAGGAAGGACACTTCATACTGGTCAAAGGAAAAGTCTCTCAATTCTGAACATCTATGCGCCGAATGTAAGGGCACCCGCATTTATAAAAGAAACTTTGCTAAAACTAAAAGTACACATCGCACCCCAGACAATAGTAGTGGGAACCTTCAACATCCCAGTCTCAACAATGGATAGATCATGGAAACAGAAACTAAACAGAGACATAGTGAAACTAACTGAAGTTATGGACCAAATGGATCTAACAGATATTTATAGAACATTTCATCATAAAGCAAAATAATATACCTTCTTCTCAGTACCTCATGGTACCTTCTCCAAAATTTACCATATAATTGGTTATAAAACAGGCCTCAACAGATACAAAAAGATTGAAATAATTCCATGCACCCTATCAGATCACCACGGTCTAAGGATGGTCTTAAATTCCAACAAAAACAACGGAAAACACACATACACATGGAATCTAAATAATGCTCTACTCAACAACAACTTGGTCAAGGAAGAAATAAAGAAATTAAAGACTTTTTAGAATTTGATGAGAATGAAGACACATCATACCAAAACTTATTGGACACAATGAAAGCAGTGCTAAGAGCAAAACTCATAGCTCTAAGTGCCTCCAAAAAGAAACTGGAGAGAGCTTACACTAGCAGCTTGACAGCACACCTGAAAGCTCTAGAACAAAAAGAAGCAAATACACTCAAGAGGAGTAGATGGCAGGAAATAATCAAACTCAGAGCTGAAATCAACCAAATAGAAACACAAAGAACTATACAGAGAATCAACAAAACTAGGAGCTGGTTCCTTGGGAAAATCAACAAGATAGATAAATCCTTAGCCAGACTAACCTGAGGGCATAGAGACAGTACCCAAATTAATAAAATCAGAAATGAAAAGGAAGACATAACAACGGAAACTGTAGAAATTAAAAAAAAATCAAATCCTACTACAAAAGCTTATATTCAACAAAACTGGGAAACCTGGCTTAAATGGATAATTTTCTAGACACATACCAGGTGCCAAAGTTAAAACAGGATCAGATAAAACAGTCCCATAACCCTTGAAGAATTAGAAGCAGTCATTAATAGTCTCCTGACCAAAAAAAAAAAAAAAAAAAAAAAAAAAAAAAAAAAAAAGCCCAGAACAGATGGGTTTCGTGGAGAATTCTATCAGACCTTCAAATAAGACCTAATACCAATACTCTTCAAACTATTCCACAAAATAGAAAGAGAAGGAACACTACTCAATTCGTTCTATGAAGCCACAATTACACTTATACCTAAACTTAACAAAGACCAAAGAGAGAGAGAACTTCAGACCAATTTCCCTTATGAACATTGATGCAAAAATACTCAATAAAATTCTTGCCAACCGAATCCAAGAACACATCAAAATGATCATTCACACAATCAAGTACACTTCATCCCAGGAATGCAAGGATGGTTCAATATATGAAAATCCATCAACATAATCCACTAGATAAACTAAAAGGAAAAAAAACCCACATGATCATCTCATTAGATGCTGAAAAAGCATTTGACAATATTCAGCATCCCTTCATGTTAACAAGTCTTGGAAAGATCAGGAATTCAAGGCCCATACCTAAACATAGTAAAAGTAATATACAGCAAACCAGTAGCCAACATCAAATGGAGAGAAACTTGAAGCAATCCCACTAAAATCAGGTACTAGAGAAGACTACCCACTCTCTCCCTATCTATTCAATATAGTACTTGAAGTTCTAGCTAGAGCAAATAGACAACAAAGGGGGGCCAAAGGGATACAAATTGGAAAGAAAGAAGTCAAAATACCACTATTTGCAGATGATACGATAGTATACTTAAGTGATCCTAAAATTTCTACCAGAGAACACCTACAACTGATAAACAACTTCAGCAAAGTGACTGGATATAAAATTAACTCAAACAAATCAGTAGCCTTCCTTTACTCGGAGAATAAACAGGCTGAGAAAGAAATTAGGGAAGTGACACCCTTGACAATAGTCACAAATAATGTAAAATACCTTGGTGTGACTCTAACCAAGCAAATGAAAGATCTGTATGACAGGAACTTAAAGTTTCTGAAGAAAGAAATCAAAGAGGATCTCAGAAGATGGAAAGATCTCCCATGCTCATGGATGAAAACTCAAAAACTCTGGTGACAGCAGACGCAGGCGAGGATGTGGAGAAAGAGAAACACTCCTCCATTGCTGGTGGCATTGCAAGCTGGTAAAACCACTCTGGAAATCAGTTTGGCAGTTCCTCAGAAAATTAGACATAGTACTACCTGAGGACTCAGCTATACCACTCCTGGGCATACCCAGAAGATGCTCCAACATGTAATAAGGACACATGCTCCACTATGTTCATAGAAGCCTTATTTATAATAGCCAGAAGCTGGAAAGAACCCAGATGTCCTTCAACAGAGGAATTGATACAGAAAATGTGGTTTGTTTACATAATGGAGTACTATTTAGCTATTAAGAACAATGAATTCATAAAATTCTTAGGCAAATGGATGGAACTAGAAACTATCATCCTGAGTGAGGTAACCCAATCACAAAAGAACACACACAGTATGCCCTTACTGATAAGTGGATATTAGCCCAAAAGTTCTGAATACCCAAGATACAATCCACAGACCACATGAAGCTCAAGAAGAAGGAAGAGCAAAGTGTGGGTGATTCGGTTCTTCTGAGAAGGATAACAAAATACTCACAGGAGCAAATATGTAGATAAAGTGTAGAGAAGAGACTGAAGGAAAAGCCATCCAGAGACTGTACCACCTGGGGATTCATCCCATATATAGTCACCAAACCCAGACACTATCATGGATGCCAAGAAATGCTTGTTGAAAGGAGCCTGATATGGCTGTCTCCTGAGAGGTCCTGCCAGAGCCTTACAAATACAGAGGCAGATGTTCATAGCCAACCATTGGACTGAGGGCAGGGTCCCCAATGGAGGAGTTAAAGGACTAAAGGAGCTGAAGGGGTTTGCAACCTCATAGGAAGAACAACAATATCAACCAACCAGACCACCCAGAGCTCCCTGGGACTAAGCCATCAACCAAGGGGCACACATGGCTCTAGCTGCATATTTAGTAGAGAACTGCCTTGTCAGGCATCAAGGGGAAGAAAGGTCCTTGGTCCTATGAAGGCTCAATGGATGTTCCATTGCCGGAGAATCAAGGGCAGGGAGGTAGGAGGGAGTAGGTGGAGGGACACCCTCATAGAAGTAGGGAGAGGGAGGGTAGGAGTGGGGGAAACTGGGAAAGGGGATAACGTTTGAAATGTAAATAAAGAATATATCCAATAAAAAATTAAAAAAGAAAAAAGAAAATAGACTGGGATCTTATATCACTAACTCCTCTGCCTTTATTAAATAATTTCAATATGTATCACTCAATCTTATAGTTTGACTTTCCATGGTGTCCATATGATTCTCAGTAATAATTTACTTCCCAAGGAGCACGGGCAAGTTTGGGATCAGGCTAAAGTACATGCAGACTAAGTTTGTCAAACTGATGCCTGAGGGGGTACCTGATCAGGATCCTCAATTAAATTATAATACCCCGGGCGGTATTTTAGCTAGACACCAGTTCATAAGCTGCCTCCTGGCTGGCCTCGTAAGGCTTCCCTAAAACCAGTAAATTTTTAAAACCTCCAAGAGGTCACCCTGGATAAAAAAGAAAACCCACTCTTTAAGGCCCCTGCTAAAATATACTAATTTAGACCCTGAGGACTGACAAGATAAACAACTTCTGATGTCCTACTTCTTTTCCCAAAGCTACCCTAACATTAAGGCCAAACTTAGTCACTTAGAGAGGGGACCCCTACCTCCACAGGCAGAAGTCTTGGTGCTGGCCTTTAAAGTGTATCATGAGAGCGATTGAAAGGCCCACAGACAAGGCTGGCAAAGGCTGTACAACCAGCTCCAGCCACTACCCAGGCTTTTTGACCTTCTAAAACTCAGGAGACACCAGGCCCCTGTTTCAAATGTGGTCAAAGGGCCACTGGGCAAGGGCCTGCCCTAACTCTCGCAAGCCCCCAAGGCTATGCATAAAGTACCATCAAGAGGGACACTGAGCTGCTGACTGCCCTTGTGCAACTCAAGACAGAGGGATATCACTCCCCTGGGTATCCCCTAGGATACCGATCTCCTAGGTTTGGCAATGGACAACCGAAGGGGCCTGAGCTCCCTTAACCTGACTACTTCCATAACCACCATAGAGTCCAGGGTGGTCATGATGGTATCTAACAGCCCATCTCCTTCCTCTTGAACACTGAGGCCGCTTACTTAGTCCCGACAGAGTTTTGGGGACTTCTTCTCATTTCCCTATTGTTGGAGTAGGGGGACAGCCTTACCAACCTTACCAGACCCCACCACTTAGCTGCATTTTTAGGGGAATACCTCTTACCCATTCCTTTTTGGTAGCACCAATGTGTCCTGTCCCCTTATTGGGAAGGGATCTTCTAGTTAAAGTGGGAGCCTCTATTTCTTTTGTTTCCTCATTTGCCTAAACCCAGGCTCGCCAGCAGCCCCTCTCTTCTTCCTTCTAGCCACTCAACCTACTAGCTCTAATGTGTCATTTTCTTTCATAGCCTCTCAGGTAGACCCCCGAGTCTGGGATATCCAGAACCTCTATGCCTCTAAACACCATTCTCCTGTTGTCACGGGATTACAAGACAGTACCAGATACATTTCCCAAGCTTGGAGCCTCTGGGGACCTAAACCTATCATCTCTGACCTCTTAAAGAAAAAACTCCTCCATTCTACCTCTTCCCCTCTTAGCACTCCTAGACTAGCAATTAAGTTACCTAATGGGACCTACCACCTGGTTCAAAATCTCAAGCTCCTTAATTCTGCAGTGGTTCCTCTCCATCCTGTTGTGGCAAATCCTTACACACTTCTTTCCACTATCCCCTTGGGAACTTCTTATATTTTGGTCCTAGATCTCAAAGATCTCCTCTTTATCCCCCTAGATACCCAGTCACAGAACATCTTTGCCTTTACCTGGACTGAACTGGACACCCACTTCTACCCAACTCACCTGGACTGCTCTACCTCAGGGATTCCAGGACAGTGTATTCCTATTTGGCAAGGCCCTGGATTCTGATGTACTTTCTCCGTCTTTCCCTAAATCTAACGTTATCCATTATGTAGATGATATCCTTCTCTGCAGTCCCTCTCTAGAAATTAGCCAAGCTGCTCTCTGCTTAACAACTCTGCTCTCCTAAATTTCCTGTCCAGTTGAGGCTACAGAGTCTCACCTCTAAAGTTCAGCTGTCCACTCCTCAGGTCACCTATTTGAGACTGACAATTATCACAACCCACAAGGCCATTACCTCAGACAGAAAAAATCTAATTCAGTCTCTAAAATGCATCTACAAAGGAGGAGACTTTTAAATCATTCCTAGGAATACCTAGTTTTTTATGTTCCTAGGTTCTTCCCTTTTGCCAACTTTCCCACTCCTTATATGAAGCAGTGTTAGGCTCCACCCATGACCCTCTTCTCAGACCTGTTACCAAGCCTTTTCAAAGGCTCTAACAGGTTCTCTTTTCAGGCCCTGACTTTGCACCTCCCTGACGTAACCCGTCCCTTCTCCCTCTATGTAATCGAAAAAGTACGATTTGCCCTTGTAGTCCTAGGTCACCAACTGGCACCCTCTTTTGCACTTGTAACATACATGTCAAAAAAAAAAAAACCTAGGCCTAACCAGCCAGGGATGGGCACCTTGTATACATACTTTCACAGCCATGGAATTATTTATTTGAGAGTCCAAAAAACTAAACTTTGGGTTGCCACTCACTGTCTTCTCTTTTTAAAACCTGTCACAGATCCTAACTTACAGACTTACAAGCTCAACTTCCCTCCAGGGTTCTTTCCCTTCAGGCAGCACTAATAGAAGACTCCACACTTTCTAATCGTGCCCACCTCTTAATATTTCCAATCTTCTTCCTCAACAAAATACTAACCACGTCTTATCTCACTCCTGCACTGAAACCTTAGAGGAACTATTACCTCTTCCTTCACACATACAGGAGGGCACATTGCCTCAAGCCATTTATACCTGGTACACAGAAGGAAGCTCCTTTCTACATGAAGGAGCCAAAAGGGCTGGCTCTGCTAGAGTGTCGGACACAGGCACAGCCCCCCCCCCACACACACACTTCCAATCAACAGGCTGAACTAACAGCTCTTACCCTTGCTTTTCACTGGCACAGGGATGATCCTTAAACATCTACACAGACTCCAAATATGCTCTCCATATCCTCCTGTCCCACACTGCTGTCTGGAAGGAGCTTGGGTTACTTATGTCAAAAGGAAGATCAGTAACTAATGCAAACCAAATTACGGCCATGCGAAAAGCCCCTTATCTTCCCACAGCTATCGGGATTGTCTACTGCAGGTCCTACCAGTCGGAGCCAATGAGGCAGATAGACCTGTGGCCTTTAAGGGCCTAGACTCGTTCTTACACTACAACCCCCATCCTCCCACCCCCTGAGACTAGTCAAACTCTGTCCTATCTCACCAGCCAAGCATTGTCTTATTTTGTTTTTTTTTTTAAAAACTACAGCCTACTCCCAAGGACTTACATTTCTTAAAATCATCACTGCCTCTTGAAAAATCTGTCAGATATCAGACTCCAACTCCAGGTATCATAGCACCCCTTTTCCTACCCAGCAAGCTAGAGAAACCAACTGGCAACTTGACCTTGCCCACATGCCCACTATCAAACATGTCAAGTACCTCCTGGTCTTGGTGGACACCTTCTCAGGGTGGGTGGAGGCATTCCCCAACAACAACAAAAGGGCTCAGACAGTCTCTCATATCCTCCTTTGAGAGATCATTCCCAATTTCGAGTCCCAGCCTCCCTCCAGTCAGACAATGGTCCCAAATTCACCTCCCAAGTTTCTCAAATCCTTCAATATCCCCTGGAATTTTCTGTTTCCTATCACCCACAGTCTTCAGGAAAGATACAAAGACTAACTGCTCCCTAAAACCACTCTTGTCAAACTGTCACAGGAACTTCCACCTCGATTGGGTAAAACTCTTACCCCTGGCTCTAGGAGTTTTAAAATTCCTACTCCTACCTCTCTGCAAGCGACCTCTTCATGTCACCTTTCAAACTCATGTGTGGTCCTAACTCCTGATCTTTCACCTAAATGTTCCCCCATCCCTGATCACCCACTTACCCCATTACTGTGTTACCTCTAATCTTTCCTATGGAATTTTGCTGACCACTGTCTACCACAGCCACACACTGATCCCTGCCCATTCCTTGTCAACATTGAAAACCAGGTTCTTCTCTCCCCTCCAGACCATTGGCCCTCACCTCTGTCTCCTAAATGGCAGGGCCCCTTCGAGGTAATTCTCATGACTCCCACAGCTGCTAAACTTGTGGGTCTCTCTCACTGGGTTCACCTGTCTCGCCTCAAACCTTTCACACACACCCCCACCTCCAAATGACTCTTCTTCCTACACAGCAACCCTAACAGGATTCTGCTTTCTTAAGCAGATGTCAGGACCACCCACCTTGTCCCCAATCCACTCTGGCAGCTGCACTCAACCCCGCTGGATTAGACATGGGCTTCTCACCCTCCCCCGCGCCCCYCCCCCCATCCCCCTGCTACCCCCCCCCCCACTGTTTGTTTCCATCCAGGGTAGCCCTTAAGTCTGGAGATTCAAGGTTTGAGAACCACACACTGATAACGGTCTTTCCAAATAGGGTCAGCAAACTTCTTCATAGCCAGAGGTCAGGAGCCAACCCAAATGGCTATTGTCCCTATATCCACCATTCTATTCAAATATTATGACCTCTGCTTCCTCTTTGGCCAGACAAAAAACTAGTGTTAAAAAAAATGGCCAGGCAAATATGAGGGCTGCCATCTTGCCAGATACATATGTTAGGATCACGGACCAATCACTTCTTCTGTCAACAATGCAGGACTAGGGTATAGGGTCTCAGCCAAGAAGGCTCGGGTACAAACCTGAAGTGACCTTCTTTGGTTTCCGGATAAGGGGGGGGGGGCAAAGAAGTCTTTCTTAAGCCCATAAAGAACCGATCTGAGCCATCCCAGCACCTAAGACCAGGTGCCAAGTATGGGAATTCCTGGGGTCAGCTGGTTTTTGGAGACTCTGGATACCAGGCTTTGCTGAACCTGAGCTAAACCTCTCTATGAGACCACTAGGGGGCAGGAAGAAACTTTCATATGGACAAAGAAAAATGAGAAAGCTTTTCAAGAATTGAAATTGGCACCGGGTAGTGGTGGCACATGCCTTTTATCCCAGCACTTGGGAAGCAGAAGCAGGTGGATTTCTGAGTTCAAGGTCAGCCTGGTCTACAGAGTGAGTTCCAGGACAGCCAGGGCTATATAGAGAAACCCTGTCTCAAAAACAACAACAACAACAACAACAACAACAACAACAACAACAAAAGAATTGAAATTTGCACTGTTATCTGCCCCAGCTCTGGCTCTGCCTGATGTGGCTAAGCCCTTCTATTCATTCATGGATGAAACTCAAGGCATTGCCAGGGGCAATGGACACAAACTTTGGGCCCCTGGTAACAATCAGTGGCCTATCTAAGAAATTGGACCCAGTAGCGGTAGGATGGCCAAACCAGTTGATAATTATAGTGGCCAGTGCCCTGCTAACTAAAGATGCAGACAAATTAACTTTGGGACAGCCTTTAACCATAGCTACCCCTCATGTCACAGAAGGAGTTCTCAAGAGCCCCCGGCTATTGGATTTCAAATGCCTGGCTAAATTCCTATCAGCTCTATTGCTTAACCACACCCAAGTATCCTTTGCCCCTAGTACCTTTCTGAACTCTGCCACCCTGATATCTAATCTGGACTTGGGAAACCCACCAATACATGACTGCTTGGAAACCCTGTGACATGTACATGGAACCCAGACAGACCTGACTGACAGGCCCTGGCCCGGTGCAGACTTCACATGTACACTGATGGAAGTAGCAACATGGAAGATAGCACCAAGTATAAAGGGCCAGCAGTAGTTGATCTGCAAAAGACATTCTGGGTGTCTCCCCTCTCAACTGGGACATCAGCTCAAAGGGCAGAATTAATAGCCCTCACTGAGGCAAGCAAGGACAAGGTGGTTAATATCTACACTGATAGTCAATACACATTGCCACTGTGTATATTCATGGGGCAATATATCATGACTTTTGACTGTAGAATGAAAGATAAAACAAACAGGAGATCCTAGATCTCCTAGCTGCTCTATGACTCCCAAAGAAATTGGCCATCATACACTGTTCCTGACATCAACAGGGACAGAACCCAGAGGCCATCAGTAATCGTAAAGCAGATTGCTGGCTCGGGAGGTCACCAAACAACCTCTCCTACATTTGCGGGTGACATTCCCAGACCTGATTCTACCTAAACATACAATATATCCTACTCCAAAGAAGATGACCAGGCTTACCAACTCCTACCTAACACCTACACAAAGGATGGATGCCAACACACAACAGATGGAAGAAAGATTTTACCAAAAACTTTGGCAGAAGTTTGACTCAAGATCTCCATGCCACCACTCATCTGGGAATAAATAAGATGAAAGGATTAATATCTAAAAAGTTCTTTATCTCAGGGCTAACCAAGGAATTACAGGACATTGTTACTAGATGTCACTCGTGTCAATTGACAAGCCCAACTCCAAAAACAACACATGCTAAAAGAGAAAGAGGAACCTCATCAGGAATCTCTTGGGAAATAGACTTCACTGAGGTAAAACCAGGAAAACTTGGTTACAAATATATTTTAGTATTTATAGATTCCTTCTCAGATGAGTCATTCCCAACTAAGAAGTGTAAGTAAAAAAAAAAAATCATTCAGGAAATAATTCCTCCATTTGGAACTCCTGCAGCCTTGGGATCTAACAGTGGCCCAGCTTTCATCTCTCAGGTTAATCAAACTTTAGCAAAAACATGGGAGTAAATTGTAAACTTCATTGTGCATACCCTCCTCAAAGTTTAGGCCAGGTAGAGGGGATGAATCTAACCCTTAAAGAAACCTTAGCTAAGTTAACTTAGAGACTAGCAATGATTGGGTATCTCTCCTTCCCTTTGTTTTCCTTGGGGTTGGGAACATTCCCTATATAGATGGACTAACCCCCCTTATGAGATAATGTTTGGGAGGCCCCCTCCTATCCTTCCTCATATAAAGGCAGATTTGCTAATTGAGATTTCTAATCATGATATCCTTAGGTCAATCCAGGCACTCCAGTAGATCCAGACTGGTCTGCATCTTCAACACCTACATGAACTAGGCTCACCAATCACCCATCATCAGTTCCAGACTGGAGATTTAGTCCTGGTTAAGAAACACCCTAAAGAATCCCTGGACCCTCATTGGAAAGGACCCTACACTGAGACACTGACAACCCCACAGCAGTTGAGGTCAATGAGATCTATTCCTGGATCTACCATTTCCATCTGAAGTCTGATCCTCAGAAATTTGAGGACTCAACCCAACAATGGACTGTCTAGTCTTGTCCACAGGGCCTGCTAAAGGATAGTAGCCAAGAGAGAATGTCAAAATCCAAAATGACTAAGGACAGCACAGTCATACTCCCAACTTCCCAGAACACAGGGTTGAATAGTAGTACCACCACCACCCAGGCGTTTCCTCGGATCAGGCCAGCTTCTCAGACTGTGCTCCCTCCTTTTGAGGGCCCACCAAAGATAAGACTTGTTGCAGATTGACCACTGCCTTTTGTTTTACACTTATAACTCCATGTTCAACCCTAGAACTGACTAGACCTAATAACTATAAGCCAAAAACTTGGCTATGGAAGCTGTCTGATACTAAAACTGGCAGAGTCATAAGTGATATATACCATGAAGATTCCTCTCAGCCTTGTTATAGGCCTTTGTAACCTACGGCCAGAACTAGACAACAAGCCTCAAGATGTTCATGTTTATCAGCTTCCACTTTATGCTTTCATGACTGGGCCACATATGCCTGAACGTACTAGGTTCAGGGCTAACAGTGTAGCAGAAGAACTACTCTTAGGACAAGATCAATTTTATGCTTGCCCAGCAGAAACAGGGTCCACATGCACTCGTTCTTCTGCTGATCATAATTGCCATCATTGGGTATGCAAAACATAGGCCCCAGGATAGATATGGACTGTGGTCCTTATATGGATATAAGGCTCCTTTATAATTCAGATTGTCAGATTCCTATGACCTGTGATCCCTTGGTTATAACTCTCAAATATTGGGATCCTTTCCCTCCCCATGCTGACTGCGAGGTTGGACACACCATAAGATCAGAACTTATATTGCAGGACTAGATTCTGGAATGTTTTTTACAATCCAATGATTAGCAAAACCCAAGTTTCAATGCCTAATGGGACATCTGGCACAAATACCAAAACCTAGTTCTGTGACAAAAGTAAGTACTACAACTTCCCAGAACCCAGGGTTAAATAGTAGTAGTACCACCACCACCACCCAGACGTTTCTTCAGATCAGGCCAGCTTCTCAGACTGGGCTCCCTCCTTTTGAGGTCCTTGAGACCCCTTTACATTAGAGTCCCTTAGTCAACATCATAGAAGCCACTTTCAAGTTTCTTAATGCTTCTAGACCAAATATGACTAAGGATTGCTGGTTTTGTTTGGATCCAAGCCCCCTTATTATGTAGGAATAGCTCCTATTAACCCTTAGCCCTTCCAAGTCTTCAAATTAGTCTCCCTAAATGATACTGACACCTGTCCTTGGGAGACTTCCATCTCCCTGAGAGATGTACAAGGAAATGGGACTTGTTTTAGGTCTCAAAACTATCCATTGACAACACCATTTATTCAGGTATATTCATGATCCTAACATAAGTATGTGATAAAATTGCCCAATTCCCATAGAATGATAAGACTAATCTTTTAGCAGCACCCAAACGCACTTGGTATGCATGCACCACAGGCCTTTCCCCTTGTCTATCTGTGGCTCATTTCACAAATAAGCAAAAGCCTGAACTGAGTGTGCTTGCTTATGTGGTACCACGAACCAAATATTATGGAGAAACAGCAAGGTGGGATCACATGGGCCTTTCTCCTAGCCTTCTCTCTAAGAGAGCCGCACCCTTGTTGATGCCAGTGTTGACTGGGATGGATGTTACATGATCAGCAGGAATAGGAACCACTGTTCTAGTTACAGGGAAACAATTTCCAAATGTTAAGTGAACAGGTAGATAAAGATCTGGCTCAATTACATTCAGCCGTCTCATTTTTAGAACAAGCAGACTCCTTAGCTTACGTGGTCATGCAAAATGGACAAGCATTAGTCTTGCTGTCCCTCGAGGAAGGAGGAGTATGTATGGCCCTAGGGGAGCAGCACCGTTTCTATGCCARTCATCCTGGGGTAATTAGAAACACTTTGGCTGAAGTTAAGACCAGCCTCCTCAGTAAGGAACAGGAGAGACAACGAAATATGAATTGGTTTGAAAGATTATTCAATTGGTCTTGGTCAACATTCCCAATTACTGCTTTAGTAGGCCCCTGTATGTGCTACTGTTAATTCTAACCTGTGGGCCATGTCTTATCAATGACCCCAAGTCATTCATCTGGAGAAGGATCTCAACAGTTAAACTCATAGCCTTAAAAACTCACTATGGTTCTTTAAAGAACAAGGATTTGACTCTAAGGTGCAAGCTCATGGGTGGAATGATGTGATGTGACATAACTGTAGCCATTTTGTATGTAGCCTCCATGTTGCACAAAGGCATAGATTCCAAAGTTCAACCACATTTTAGGAGTTATCTTTAACTGACACTAAAAATGTTACTAATAAGCCAAGAAACTATGGCTGAATTATGGCTTTGGAAAACTCCTAGCTGCCTGAAAGACAGTCTTCTCCTGTTTGCCTTCCGAACAAGATGAAGAGCTCTCAGTCCCTCCTGCACCACGCCTACCTGGATACTGCCATGCTTACCAGAATGATAATGGACTGAACCTCTGTTCCCCTTTTTGTCCAATTAAAAAGGCTCTTTTCTCTTATATTGAACATAATTGTATTGAACATAATCATCCTAAACAGTTTGTAGTAGCAGCTCTTAGAAGGACTGGGTCTAAGCCTTGGATTCTTAAATGAGTTGCCTAGGCACAATGCCTATCTAAGAGTAACAATACTAATTTTAAATTTTGTATCAATGTACAAAATTTATGCCAGCGAAAACCTTAAACCTGTATCAATATATAAATTCTGTACCAATGTAAGAAAATGTAACTTTAATTTGGCATCAAAATGTAAAAGTTTCTACTAATGTAAGATTATGGCTATAAAATGTTTTGTTTAAGAGTAAATTTAGTAATACATCCCTATATATCTAATTTCTTATAATATAACCCTATCCCCCCTTTTTCTTTTCAACCCCCTTCCCTTTACTTAAGAAAGAAAGGATAGAAAAGAGGAAAGGGAAGAGAGAAATCTCCAGGTCTAAGCTCTCTATTTAGTTTCCTCCCTGTCCAAACGTATGACCATTTCCAAATTATCCTTTAAAATGACAACCTATTTATAATTTATAAAACAACCATAACCAGACACTCAAAATCGAGGAATCAGGATGCTGACTCTCCATGGCTTCTTCCTGCTGAACTGGGGCAATGAGTATGCTTTAAGAAAATTGAAAATTTTGGTTAGACTTAAGAAAGCTAGCTTTAGCATTTGTTTTCCAGTCTCTGTATGTTTAGAAAGTTCAGAGCTTAACTGAAGTCCTGACTAGAACCGTCTGAAAGGCTGGATGAACCGAGGTCACTGGGAATCAGCAGCTAATCCTGAAGCTGTTCTGGAAGCAAGTCTCTGGAGACAGCATCGGGTGAGGCAGGGGGCTGATCATCTCAGCCTCCCCAAGGATGAATCTTGACAGAGCTGCATCTCGGTGTTTCATTCTGTAATATATAAATCTTACAACCAAATTTTTAGTTCTATAAAAATTGTTGGCTAATTTTAGCCAATAAATCTTATTTTTACCTTTTTTGAGATATTTTTGTGTCTAAGTTAGTTTCAGGGCTTTTTTTTTTTTTTAATTTAGGTATTTTTATGTCTAAGTTAGTTTCAGGGCTGTTCCCATGTAGAAGAATCAGCAATTTATGTTAGCCTGTCCTGTTTGGTCTTCTTGAATTTTTCTTTCTCTTCTATAGCCAAGATCTTCATGGGGTCTTCCCCTCTCACATCTAATCCATATTAAGTTGGAAGGGATCCAAAGCCTTTTCTCCTTTCCTGTTAACACAAATCCATAGTCTCTCTTTCAAAATAACATGTCCTTGGTCTAGCAACTGAAAATAAATTGGTTCAATTTATCAGCCTCTTTTCTTATGCCCTGTTCTACTCTGACCCTTTCTCCCAGAGGATTAGTAATATCATTAATACCACCAATCTTATAATCACCATCATTTGGATAATTAGAACAACTCAAAGCAATTAAAACAATTTAAAACAATTACTATTACCTGTCAAGATAGGGTTTCTCCCTATCTCCATGCCTTTGTTCCTACATTTGATATCAAAGGCCTTAATTCCTCCCTGCTAAGGAAATTAGTATCTTTGGATATATAATTATGTCCCTTTTCTCTTTGTATAGCTTATACAGTTACCACTATTTCTCCCATCTATCCTTCAGACAATGTAATTTCTTCTTATGCCTCTCTTCTATGGAAATTAGTATCTCTAACACCATTTAAAACATTTATTACTTAAAAACATTTAAAACAATTACCCTATTTCTTCCTTTTATCCTTAAAACAATGTCATTTTCCTTTATTCCTCTCTTCTCTGGACATTAATATCTCTTTATTATGGTGTTTTAATAGGGTCTTTCCCTATCTTCATGCCCTTGTTCCTACATTTGAGACCCAAGGTCTGGGTTTCTTTCTTTCTCTCTCCTAAGGAGATTAGTATCTGTGGGTATATTTATAATCCCCTTTCTTTTTTATATAATTTGGATTAATTTCCTTCCCTATATATTTAACTTCTATTAAAGTCCCTTCTATTTCCTATATGAGCCTATTATTTGGCTAATTTATGAATGAGTGCCATGCTAAGATATCCCAGAATTCCCAAGTTCCAAGAAACCAGTTGCTTGAGAAGCCTTGATTTTTTTAAAAAAAAATTGAGCACCTCCATTCTTATCTTTCCCTGTTATCTATGGCCTTCATGCCCAGCAGGAGCTCAGAATTCCCTCAGGTTGGACAGAACTATGTGGCTGGCTCCACTGAGAACCCAGTTCTCCCTGCCTCTTAGTCTTAAATGGAAGGCTCGTGCATTCCATTAGGGAATCGCCAATTAACCTTTTCTTTTTAGTTTATTTTCTTCCTTTTATTGGAAATAAATTTGTTTCTTATACAATATATCCTCCAATTAACTTTTAAGAGCGAGTTTTTGCCCCATGTTGGATACCATCTGTAGCAATATTTTTTAATTAATAAATCCCAATGACAAGTTTCTGCTACCCACCTCCCCAAAGGTTTACATTCCCTATTGAAACACACACACACACACACAGAGAGAGAGAGAGAGAGAGAGAGAGAGAGAGAGAGAGAGAGAGAGAGAGAGAGAGAGACTTTATATTTTGATATGCCTTAAACTGTGCAGCAGCTGGGCCACTTTCTAACCTCCATGTGGTTAATCCACCTCCCACTGATAATCCCAGATTATTATTACTTACTTAATTCTATATTTTCCCAGTTTGGCAGTGCTCTGCAGTGCACTGTCCTGGCTCCTACATGGCGGCCATGCCTCCCTGCCCTCTATTCTTCTTAGGCATGGCATTTCCTCTCCTCCTCCCGCATGGCAGATCTCCTCTCTTGGTCCCAAACCGAGGAATCATACAACTTCTGCCTCTGTCTACTCTGTCCAGCCATTGATGACTGGCATCTTTATTTACCAATAAGAACCACCTGGGGTTGGGGTCCCTCAGTATCTTATGTGCAGACACTCATGTAAACAGTTTTGTGAACCAAAATTAACCGTAGAACACAAGCAGCGTTAGGTCAAACCCACTACAGTTAGAGATCTGAAGAGGGCTTTGACATTGGACATTGAGAAGTGGAGTTTGGAGTTTGATCAGCTGGTTCTTGGTCTTGCTTTGGTTCAGAATTCCCTCTTTGTGACGTTTTGGGATAATAATGTTTATCCTGTGGAAGTATGTGATCTGCTTTTATTTTTATTTTATAGGTGATTACAGTTAAAAGATTGTATGTATCTCAGAACAGACTTTGAACTTAGGACTTTTAAACATTGATGAGATTCTGAAAGACTGTGGGGATTTTTGAAGTTGGACAAAATGTATTTTGCACTCTGCTATGTCTAGGTGTGTCCTCACAGACTCATGTGTTTTAACAGCGGGGTCAAGGAGTGGAATGTGGTGGTGGTGGTGGTGTGAATATGCTTGCCCCATAGGGGTAGGTACTGTTGGGAGGTGTGGCCTAGTCGGGGAAGTATGTCACTGTAGGGTGGACTTCGGAAGTCTCCTATGCTCAAGCTCTACCCATTGTAAAAAAAAAAGAAAAGAAAAAAAAAAAGAGCTCCCTCCTAGCTGCCTGAGGATGGCAGTCCCTCCAGTTTGCCTTCAAATCAAAATGCAGAACTCTCAACTCCATCTCCAGCACCATGTCTGCCTGCATACTGCCATGTTTTCTGCTATGATCATTGAACTAAACCTCTGAAACTGTAAAACTGGAAGCCATCCCTAACTAAATGTTTGCCTTTATAAGAGTTGCCTTGGTCATGGCGTCTCTTCACAGAATTGGAAACGCTAAGGCAGCAGCTTAGCACCAGCCAAGATCCTGAAAGGAAAGAATTCCACCATAGCTTGTGGAACTCTGATAAAGGCAAACATTTAATTAGGGATTTTTGGTGGGGTGAGATGATGTAGGAGGCGGGAGAGGGTGACRGAGGGCAGGGGGTGACTGACAGGGCCAGTGAAGTTATTCTACATCAGAGGCGGGCTTAAGCGATGCAGGCTTAAGCAGGTCGTGCTGAGTCACTCCAGTGGAAGTGAGCAAGACAGGTCTCTAAACTCGAGCAAAGGTTTGTCCTCAAGGCCCAAACCAAGGCCAAATAGGGCCCAACATCTCCCCCTTTTGTTTTTGTAATGAGCAGTTTACGTGGCTTTGATTCCACCTGGTGTACATTCATAGTAATGCTCTATCCAGAAATGAACTTCCGGTTCTTCCACACCAAGATGTCCACAGCCATCAAAAGCTGGGTGCAACTTGGTGGAAAGGCTTTGTTCTGAGAATGTTCGTTTTGTCTCCATTTTTTCATCATCTGGTCTATTATCTAGACTAATAGGAGAACAGCCACCTTGCTGATGTAAACTAGACAGCTCTACAGGAAAAGGCGAAATCAGCTCTCCTAGTATGAGATCTACTCCTCCTTAATTCTGACTCGTCTTCGTCTGGAAAGTGAAGAAAGGAGAGAGGGACACTCAGAAAGGAGGCTTTGCGGGAATCTTGGGTTTTGGAGTGTGTCAATGCCTGTCTGCTGCCTGACAACGCACTCCTGGTTTCTTCTCTGGCTTCTCTTTCTCAGTTTGCCTTACGTATGCCTCTTCTTACCCCAGGCAAAGACGGTGTCTGCCAGAGGTCTACTCTGAGCCCTCAGCCCTTGCATATGATCCTCTCTGCTTGTTCCCTTCCCTGAGCTCCGGGCTGCTCCAACAGCTTACAGACTGTACTTGACCCACTCACTGTTTGATAACCTTTCCCCCTCCCACTGAACTGCACCAGCTGGCTGCCAGGGTCCGTGCATTTAAGCTGCTTCCTGATCCTCAGGGCTTATTATGGAACCTGACATACGATAGGCTCTCAATAGATATCAAGTAGGTCTTCTCTGCACCTCAGACATGAGTCTAACATACTTGTCCTTTGAGACGCTCCACCCAGCAGCTGTCTCAGACTCCCAGAGCCAAACAGCAGATGGAGCTTGGGGACTCCTGTGGAAGAGTTGGGGAAGAATAGAGGACCCCCAAAGAGGACAGGAACTCCATAGGAAGATCAACAGAGTCAACTAACCTTGGGACTCTCAGAGTCTGAACCAAAAGAGCACGCGCAGACTGGACCTAGGCCTCCCTGCACATATGTAGCAGATGTGCAGCTTGTGGGTCCCGAACAACTGGAGCAGGGGCTGCCCCAAAAGCTGTCGCCTGTACATGGGATATGTTCTTCTGGCTGGCTGCCTTGTCTGGCCTCAGTGGGACAGGAAATGCCTAGCCTCACAGAGATTTGATGTGCTATGGTTCAGAGAAGAGGAGAGGGACTGAGAAAAGGAAGTGGGAGCAGGTCCAGTGGGGGGGGGGGGCAGTGAGAGAGATATTAAGAGAATGAATAAATACATGAATGAATGAATGAATGAATGAATGAATGAATGAATGAATGAATGAATAGGAAAATATGTAGTACTCTGATCACAGTTGTCCTTATCATGTCTCTGATTACAAAACCTGTTGCCACCTAATTGTTACTAGCTTATAGAGAATCTGTTCATTTTTTACTTTCCTGGACTGCACTTTAGAAAAATTTCTTGGAAAAGATGAAATATACAACTTTTTAAAATGCAAAAATAAATAAATAAATAAATAAATAAATAAATAAATTAGTAGCTGCTTGAAGGAATAAACTGTCAGCGGGTGGAGGCAATAAACAGACCAGTCAAATGGCAGAAGACAGTTCTTACCTTAGACAGTGGTAGCCACCACTGGGTGGGTGAGTGTGTGTTTATACAGAGACCACAAGGCCCACCCAGAAGGGGGAGAGCTTTATGGGGAGACAGAGGCAGCCGCCCAGTGTCTGACCTAGACTCCGGGACACGGAAAGGTGAACACGGGTGAGCAGTTGCCCAGGCTCCAGATGCCTAGATCAGATCACAGTGCCAGTGACGAATGTATAAAATCCAGCTGTAGCCGGGAGAGAGCCTCCCTGAAGCTCTCTGTACTGCAGGCTCTGATGCTGTGGTTCCGGGCAGCCTTTGGGAGTGCCACACCTTCCAGGGTACTGCAGTTGGCTGGCCCCAAGCAATGTCTCGTTTTTTGTTCTACAGTAGCTTCAAAGCTGTGTATTTGGGAAGGGCTTTGCCTCCCTACAGCAACTTGTCTCAGAGTTTAGTTCTAAGCCCACTGTAAGGTGTACCAAAATGTAGAAAAAACCTATTTAAACTTATCCCCCTGAATAGCTTACAAAAAATGAAACTCAGACTATGGTTATTTTATTTGGCTTTAAAGATTACTGAGGTATAACCCTTAATCTACGTTTCTAACTGCTGGCCTAGCTACCTCTCCATCAGTGTACCCCCAAATACTTGCTGTTTCTCCTGGCCATAGGCTCATGTTCCATCTCCCCTCATGGCAGCTTCCCCGTCTCCTCTAGTTCTTGTCATGCCCAGACCTCGGGGTCCCCACAGACTACCAAAGACGACCAGGAGTCCAACTCGGAGGCAAAAGCAAAGCGTCTATTTAAACTCAAGCAAAGACCTCTCCAACTTCTCCAACACTGTGGAAGGTGTCAGCCTTGCCTTTTATACAGATTAAGCTGGGCAAGAGGCTTTCCAATTTGACAGTTACGTGACTGGTTGGTATTTTAGAAAGCATAGCTTGCATAAAACTTTAGCTGACATCATAAACTTTGCTATAACATGAGTCATTTGCCTTGGACATGACACTGGGCATTTCTGCTTATCAAGGGTGGAGTGGCTGTTACTTGGGAGGTGATTCCTGGAACAAGCTGAGGTTTTCCAGTTACCAAGTTCAAAACTGGACATCAGATGGAGCTTGAACACAAAATAAAAATATCTGGCTGGGTCCTTCACTTCCTCCTCCTCCTGGTCTTTCCTCTCTCTTCTCCCTTCTCCACCCTCAGCTAGGTAACTCAAAACCCACCTCTCTAATCATTCTAGCAATTGGCTGTAGCCAATTTTGTTTAGCCAATACTTTTAAATTAAGAAG
The DNA here is from genome assembly GCA_002335545.1 of Apodemus speciosus. Classification (NCBI taxonomy): domain Eukaryota; kingdom Metazoa; phylum Chordata; class Mammalia; order Rodentia; family Muridae; genus Apodemus; species Apodemus speciosus. The sequence goes on from BDUI01000012.1 coordinate 2,069,028, forward strand.
CAAGATTTACACAACATAAGCTTGTAAAGGTGAGACTTCTCTCACTCCTAGGCCTAGACCTTCTGTTACAGAATTTAGCATTACAATACATAGCAACAGACCAAACCTCAACACCCAGCACCCCAGGCTCACATGACAGGGAATGTATTCTCTTGCTCAAAGGAGGACCTTGGAGTCTGTGCCCACATCCTAAATGTCTAAACCACAAAGAGGCAAATAATACTTTCTCTGTGCTCGATATCTTCCTGATGGATGAGAATGGTATGGGACCTGCGTGCTAGTTCAGTTGGACATGCCTTTTGCTCTGTGCGGTGATTTGAATAAGAATGGCTCCCATTGGCGCATATATTTGATTGCTTAATCATCAGGGAATGGCATTATTTGAAAAGGATTGGGAGATGTGGCCTTGTTGGAGAAAGTGTACCACTAGGGGTGATCTTTGAGGTTTCAAAAGGCCACACTGTAGCTGTGGGCTGTTCCACCCATGTACAAGATACATAAATGACAACTCTGAGACTGAATTATTTATGAATAATTGCCTAGGTCAAAAACTTTGGCTTCTTTCTGTTAGCTCCTAACTCAGTGATCCTATTTATTCCATTCTAATTCTTGCTGTGTTTTTAGTTACCTCTCCTCAGTGCGACCATTACCATCTTCTCTCTCCCAGAGTTCTCTCTCCCTACTGGAACTCCCACCTCCTATTTCCTGCCTCAACTCATTGGCCAATCATCGTTTTATTGACAGGTGATGCTTCCATTCAGTACACAAGAGATTCTCTCTACATGTCCTCCTTTTAGTTCAATACCAGTCTCTTTCTCTTTCAATAATAAACTATAAACAATACTACAATTATGAAGACTGGCAGGGAAGATTACATTCACAATGTCCAATCCATATGTGTTTGGCAACCTTGGAGAAAATGTCCTTTTATCTATCCTATCTTGGTGAGTTCAGAGTTCTGTTCCTAAATCAATTTCTATAATAAATTGCATTACCAACCGGAAGACATCTTAGACCTTAAAACATTTTCCTAAATCCTAAACAACCTAAGCTTAACCTTGAGAATATAACGATCTAGTCTTCAACTTCATCAGAGGCCAGAGTACCACCTGAGTATGCAGAAAGTGTGGGCAAGCCGATTCCAAAACTACAGAGATGACAGAGAGTTGGCTGCCTAGACAGCCCCCTTCCCAAATTTCCCTGAGCCACTGGAGCATCATCTTCAGCCTTCTGGCCCAGGATACCTGACAGACATTTCTGTGAATCAGGAAGTATGAAGGACTGCTTACCCTAAGTTGGCAAAGCTCAGCAGTCAACTTCACTGCATGTTGTTTGTCCAGTTTGGACAGTGTATTGTCAGCACTTGAAACAAGGGCAGTTTCTGCCCAGTGGCAGCTTACAATTTTTGAAATAAACTCCATATGGAAATTCTTTGGTGCTCACCATCTTCCTTGAAATAGAATAGGGTTGCTTCCAGGAGCAGACCTGTCTCGTTAAAAACTGGCTTTTAATAAAAATAAAACATCTTTAAATGCCATATTCTGCAGATCTTGAGGTTTTTGTAGACCATCTACCTATTTATAGTATACCTGAATAGGCAAAAGTTGCTTGTTTCTAGTTATTTACTATCTGTTCAGCCTTGGAAACATATTGCTGTAATAAACTAGACTAGTACCTAACATGATCATAACTTTGATTGTTTAACTATTAACTTGCAATTCTTAAGTATCCTAAATAGTTTGTTTCAGGGAAGGACTAGAACATCATATTGCATGTTTAAATGAATTGCATAAATTCAATATCTTAAAAAGAAATTGAAACATATATATATATAGTATGTTAAAATATAACCTTTATTTTGTATCACTATACAAGGATTTATACAAATGTAACCAAATATAACTTTAACTTTGTAACACTATACAAAGCTCTATACCAATGTAAGATTTTTGGCTAGTACTAGTTCTATAGTTGAAGAATGGATTCAATAATCTACATTTTATAGCTATTATTCATGTATCATTCCTATATCCCACCCCTCTTTTTCTTTTAAATCTTTCTTCCCATTTCCCCCCTAACACTAGATAGGAGGAAAGGAACAATAGAGGAAAGGAAAGAAAGAAAAAAAGGCATCCCATAACCCAATCTCCCTCATTTGCTTCTTCCCTCACCAATACTATTAACAACTTGCAGCCAACTCCACTTTGATGGCAAACTGATCAAATGACCAAAACCATCCATCCCGCCTCTTAAAGAGTGGGAGAGTATCATTCAAAATTGTTTCCTGCTTTTTTGGAGGAATTGTTTTTCTTTTGCCCTCCTCTCCCTAAAATATTAGTATATTGGTCAGTCTTAACAAAGCTGGCTGAAGTGTTTGTTGTCCAGTGTCTGCATGCTGAGAAAGTTCTTGGTTTAACTGAAGCCCTGACCTGAACAGTCTGTGAAGCTAGACAACTTAGCAAGCTATTTTGAAATTGTCTCAGATGCAGATTCTTGAGGAAACAGGATTGAGGCAGCCTGAGATAGGATCCAGCAAGATGCTGGAATAAATATTTCTTAGTGCCTTAGTATCCCTGAGGATGAATCTTGTCAGGGCTGCATTGATTTCATTGGTGTCTGTAAACATATAACTCTCACAGGTAATATACATTTCTGCAATAACATATGTATCGAATGTGCAGAATTGTACATTTTGCTTAGAGATGATTCAAGCAAGCAAGGCATCTGACTTTCTTTGTAAGTTAGTTTGGATTGTATAACCAAACTGTAATATAAAATTCTACCTATGCCATTTGAAAGGATGGCATGATAAATCTTGAGGATTCTGTAGCCACCAAAATTTACTGGCTATTCTTAGCTGAAGCTCCAGCTGGAGACATTTTCCTGTCTCAGCCAGTCTCAGAGGTGTTCCCATGTGGAGGGATCAGCAATTTATAACACCTGTTTTGTTCTTCTTGGTTTCTTCCGTGTCTCCAGTCAGGATCTTCAGGGGTCATTCCCTGTCAAATCTGATTTTTATCAATTAAAGGGAATCTACATCCCTGACATCCCTGAATCCAACACCTCTTATTTTGTTTCTTCCTTCACCAAGACCATTAACAACTTGTAACCAACCCTACCTAAATGATGAAAATCCAATCAAATGACCAAAAAACATCCCAGCCGCCTCTTGGGAATGGGGCATTGCTCCCACGTTTCCTGTGGGAAGAAATGGAAAGGTGCCCTCCAGCGTGGTACATGTTCGTCTTTCCACTTCCGAAGTCAGGACACACGGAACATGAACAGGCTGATGTGGTTCAGCATTTTTCCATAATCCAATGTCTCTCAGCAGCTGTTGTTTTTGTTCATTAGCGTTTTAAAAATTTAAAGTTAATAAAGTACGATGTAGTCTATCTCTGGGGATTTGTTAGCCTTTCTGTTTGTTAAGCATATCCTTTAAAGAACAATTAGATCTCTCTACAACTGCTTGTCCCATAGGATTGTGTGGTATAATATGCTTTATATTACAATATGCAAAAATAATTCATTTTACTAGAGACATATGCTGCAGTATTGTCAGTCTTAATATGTACAGGCATTCCCATAACTTCTAATAAATGTGTAATTACAGAACCAGGCTTTTCAGAGCTTAAAGCAGTGGCCCATAGAGACCCCGAATATGCGTCTATTGTACATACTTGAATTTTCCAAACTGCAAAATGAAACACATCCACTTATCAAATTACATTTCTTTGGGTATCTTTTATGTTACTCCCTGAAGGTAATTGAGTTTTGTTATAGAAATAACAAGTGGGATATTTCCTTATAATTTTCTTGCCTTTTTGTCAAGTGATAGAAAATCATTCTTTAAACACTTGTTGTTAACAGTGAGGTAAATTTTAAATCATCCTAAATAAGTTCTGCAGTTTCTATATGCAAAACAACTCTTTCTACACATTACGAGTCAGTAAATATGTTCATGGAAAATTTAATAATACCATTAGAACGGCATACAGCTCTGATTTTTAATGCATTTTTATTGAATATCATCTTCATTTACATTGCCATGGTAAAACCTTTCCCAATTTCCCCCCTTCCCAAAGACCCCCAACCCCTCCTCCCTCCCCCTGCCTCCACATATATGCCCCTCCACCTGACACACTCCCACCTCCCCNCCTCCCCCTGCCTCCACATATATGCCCCTCCACCTGACACACTCCCACCTCCCCCCCCTCGGTTTCCCTTTGTTGGGACCTCTGTTGAGCCTTTACCTGACCAAGGACCATTCCTCCCACTGATGCCCAACAAGGCCTTCCTCTGCCACATTTTTGGTTGGAACCATGTGTGGCCCTAGGTTGATGGTTCAGACCCTGGGAGTCTTGGGGTGTCTGGGTGGCCAAAATCACTGTTCTTCCCATGGGGCTGTCACCCCCTTCAGCTCCTCTGGGCCTCCCTCTAGCTCTTCCATTGGGGACCCCATGCCCAGTCCAATGGTTGACTGCTAGCATCTGCCTCTGTATTTGTAGGCTCTGGCAGGGCCTCTCTGGAGACAACCATGGCATGCTCCTTTTGGTATACACTTCTTGTCATCCTTAGTGTCGGGGCTTGTTGACTGTTTATAGGATGAATCCCCAGGTAGGGCAGTCTCTGGATGGCCTTTACTTCAGCCCCTTCTCCACACATTGTCTCCCTTATTGCTCCTGTGAGTATTTTGTTCCCTTTCTTAGAGGAACCAAAGCGCCCTTACTTGAGTTCTCCTTCTTGAGCTTCCCGTGCTGGGTGCATTGTAACTTGTTTATTTTGCAGCTCTGATTTTTTTAAAACTTAATTGTAAGGGCTCAGAGTCACCTTGTTTATTTTTTGACTTGTAACCTGCCTTTCCTGACTTACTTGCACTAGTATAGGATATACGAACTCCAGAAATTTTACTATATGAGAATCCAATTCATTCCTTTTATAAGCTGAACTCTCTTGCTTTGGGAATAATACTTGTTGCTAACTTCTCCCCTTCCCCCCCCCAAATTACTACAAGACCTTTGTCAATGCTTATTTTCTACCCTTAATGAGGCAATTTCTGCATTAGTAAAGAGGTACCACAATTTCCAATGGATTTATTCCTGTTAATTAATGAAGTCTTATCTTTCCTTTCAGAATCAATTCATAAAACTTTTTTATATAGGTCTTTAATTTTTTACTCTGTTTATGTGCTAAAAACATCCATTCTGATACATAATCTCTCAGTATAAGAATTCCTTGGGAAAATGAATACAAGAAAAAATAACTAAAATACAAACCATCTTTGGATCCAAACAATCTGTATGCGACTCTTGAAATCTCTTTTCTACCAAGGCCAATTCTTTCTCAGCCTCAGCTGATAATTTTCTTGGGCTATTTAAGTCTTTATCACATTGTAAGGTTTGGAACAAATTAGTTAGCTCTTGGGTAGTTAATACAGTTGTAGGCCTTAGCCAAATAATGTTTCCCAGTAATTTTAAAAACCATTAAGAGCTCTCTATTGGATTCTCCTGATTTGTACCTTCTGGTCAAGTCTCCTCTTCACATGTTTTTCAGGAGCAATTTGTCATCCCTAGCAAGGCAACATTCTCTTTACTTCATCAAACATTTGTCGTAAGATATTTGCATCTGAATCAGCCAGTCAAATACCATCCACATAATGATAAATTATGGACTTAAGAAACTGCTTACAAATTATTTCTAAAGAGTGTGGTACAAAATATTGTCATAAGGTAGGACTATTCAACATTCCTTGACCCAAGACTCTCTAGTGATATTTCTTTATTGGACAACTTCTATTGAAAGTAGGAATTGAGAAAGCAAACATTTCCCTATCATACCCATGCAAAGGGATTCTGAAAGCAATATTTTAAATCAATCACTATATTAGGCCATGCCTTAGGTAACAAGGAGGGCAATGGGATTCCAGGCTAAAAAGAGCCCATGGGCTGAACAATTTCATTAATTGCTCTCAGATCTATCAATACCCTCCACTTGACTGGTATCTTTTTAATGACAAATTTTGGAGAATTACAAGGGCTGGTGGACTCTTCTATATGTTGAGCCTCAAAAGTTGCTCTTAGACTAGCTGTTCTAGTACCTGCAACTTTTCTTTTGTCACAAACCATTGTTCTACCAAACATGTCTGTCAGTTTGACACTTTAGTGGTAGGGCAGCTGGTAATCTTCCAGTAATGTCTCCTCCATGTAAAGTCGGAGAATCAGCTTCTACTGTGTCTTGCTTATGGATGGCTTAGACAATTTTTAACTGTCTTTGATAACATTTTAAATTTTCTTTATTAGGAAAAACTCCTCTTTTATAGCTTCTATATAAAGTCGGGGAGATGCTAATCTGTGCTCCCCACTGTTCCAGTAGATTTCTTTCCCATAGATTCATGGCTCTATTAGCCATGCGTGTCCTTAATTTTCATATTTGACTCTCTGGTGCTACATATTTAGTACATATTAGACTGTTTTACCTGAGACAGTGGTGCGATTCCTAAGAGCTGTTAGATGCCCTTTGAAGTGGCCAAGCTGCATTCCAGGAATTTTGTGATATCCTAGTTACATCTGCTCCAGGGTCTACAAATCCTTCAATCTCAATTCCATCAAACTGTAACTTTAATTTTGGTCTCTAGTTATTTATAGTCATTTACCAAAATATCTAGTTCTTGGTATCTTTAGAATTTCTTGTTTTATCCATACAAGCAACTTATCTCTGTTAAATGGTTTATTTAAATTTTGAGCAGCTCTGTTTGTTCTATCAGGCTTTGATTTTTCTAGTTGTTTTTCAGAATAGTCTTTATTTTGAATGGCTAATGTTGGTTATTATTGAGGCTTGAGTGAAGTCCATTAGTTTTGACATAAAAGAATTGCCGCAAATACATTTGGTTGACCTACATTAATGAGCCTTCTGTCCAATTCTTCCACATCTTCTACACTTCACAGGAAAGTTGTCCCTGAATTATTAATATTATCATCATCATCATCATTATTATTATCATATATTCTTAGGAACTGTTTGTCTTCAGTCCTTTAGGGAACGACCTGATCTTTCACAGCCACAGCAACAGACATTTTGAGTTTTTATATCTCCTGTAATTGTCTAACCATAACTGAATTGTGAGCATTAGGTTTTATATCCACAGTACTTTTAATCCATTCATAAAGAGGTACAGACCTGGCCCTTAAAGTTCTAGTAGCTTCTTTGCATTCAGCATTAGCATTTCAAAGGTGGAGGATTCCTTTAAAATTCCTCTAGCATTTGGATCTAATAGCACTCTATTCAGAGCTGTAGTTAATCTTCGTAAAAAGTCTGTGAAAGATTTATTTGAACCCTGGATTATCTTTGTAAATGATTCAGCTTGTCCCTGTTATTCAACTTCATTCCAAGCATTTAAGGACATTGTATGACATTGTTCTAGGACAGCATCATCAAGGGTGATCCGTTCCCTCGATTCAGAATACAGATCTTCACCTAGACAGCAATGCCTCTAAACCTAGTCATTGCTCCATGCTTCATGCTTGAAGCCTCATCTTCCCAACATGCTAGACATTGTAATGGAGGGCCAGGCTCTAAGACAGTTGTCATCAAATCTCTCCAATCTTTTGGAATTATATGATTATTGTGTGGCCCAGTTATTAGATACCTGTTTGACATATGGTGAGTGTAAGCCATAGGTCATTACTGATTCTGTAAATCTTTTAAAATATTGTGGTCTCTATGGGTTGCCATCCATATTCTTGATGACTCTGTGGATATCTTTCATTCCCTTCTAATTCTCTTAAGAAGGCTAGTAAAATTATTTTAAATTTATACACATAGATTTATACATATAGGTGTTATACATACATATTTAGATTTATTTAGACATGCAGAGTGCCTTTTTGCAGACTTGTTACAATGTGGTGCTATAAGTTCTAGCCTTCTTCCCTATCTCTATCCTAGTATCTCCCTCAATTATATTTATAATTTTTTCTACTTTTCTCTCCCAAGGCTTGTCTCCATTTTTCATCTTTTTCCTTTTCTTGTATCTCTATCATCTTAGTCTAACTTATTATAAGGCTTGTATAATTATTCATTTTTCTTCCTTTCTTATATCTCTATCATCTTAGTATTATCCTCATTTTTATGTATGAATTTTTCTAATTTTTCTTTTAAGATTTGTTTCCATTTTTTATTTTTCTCTTTTTCTTGTATCTCTAAGGCACCTCCCTTTTTTTGAGATGGTATAAGAAGCCATCTTGGTTATCAGGATGAAAAGGGGGATTACCAATGTGATAATAATCATATTTGGTAATGTGTCAATTCCAATTAGGTCAGTGTCTTACTTAGAGATTCCAATCTCTATGGCTGTGAAGACACACCATGACCAAGATAATTCCTAAAAAGGGCAACATTTAATTGAGGATGGCTTACAGTTTCTGAGGTTCAGTCCATTATTATCATGACAGGAAACATGGTCACATTCAGGGAGACACAATGCTGGAGACAGAACTGAGATTTCTTCGTCATGATCCAAAGGCACCCAGGAACTGCTTGGAGCTTCTGCATTATGATCCCTCAAATCCTGCCTATGCAGTGACACACTTCCTCCAACTAGGCCACACCTCTCAATAGTAGCACTTGCCATGGGCCAAGCATACTCAAACCATCACAGTCACTTATCTCTTCCTCTTTTATTTCTACCCTTAAACTATTGAAAATAACGTTATATAGAGTCTGGAAGCTCTGTGTCATTGTGCTTCTCATCTTTATGTGCCTTATTTCTTTAAATTTATTTCATTCTCTCTCTAGTCTTTGCCGACAACACGCATGTATTGGTTCACCTTGCATTGCTGAGCTTCATTTGTGGTGATGTCATAGAGAGAGATTCACCAAAGAACTTCTCCTGAGGTTCCTGAGGCTTTTTGCTGCTTCCACGGTCTAGCCAGTTAGCAAGCCTCAGGGGCTTTTTCACCTGTTTGGTGTTTGCTAATGGACTGGACTGAGAAGAATGAAGATTGGAATTGTCCCTAAGAATTATTTCTAAACAGGTTCATTTTCCCATATTATAATAACCTTTCTTTTCCATTACCTCTGGTGACTGGTAGGCTAGAGGGGATGTTGAACCCCTATTAAAGCAGAGTGAGAAAAATATATGCTTATATCTCTGAGTTAAATGCAAGCCTGGGACAGAGACGGTTCTAAGTGAAGTTTAAGTCTAGGCATGATGGAACACACCTTTAATCCCAGTAATCAGGAAACAGAATCATGCAAATCTCTGAGTTCAAGGTTAATCTACAAAGCGCATTCCAGGACAGCCAAGTTTAGGTAGTGAAGTAGTTAGACAACAGAAAGCTGGTAATAGAATAATGGGGCCATGTTCCAGCAAGCAGCAGAACTCAGCAGCTTTGGCCATGCAGCTCAGGCTTTAGAGTCAAGAATAAAAGGGATTACTGTTGGACAACTGATGCTGGTTAGCTGGAGCTCAGAAATTAGTGGTGATTAAGAAGAAACCAGCATCATTGAGGTGAAATCTGGGAGCACAAAGAAGTTGTGTTCCAGAGATAGTCAAGGTTGTACCTCGTGCTACAGACAGACTTGGTAATGTATAAGAATCACCCATTCAGTACTGGTTTTGAAGGTATGCAGGGGTCATGGAGACCAGCTGACATTTGACAGTGTGAGAGTCCAGGGGAGACCATTGATGAAGGTACAGTCTCAATTGCAGTTGATGGCCAAGTACTTAAGGGATCATGCAAAGAAGTTGAAGTTTGGTACCATGAAGAGAGACCGTGAGAGGTTATTGGTGAAGACTAGTTGTAGAAGACCACAGTATGTTGGAGATGCCAGTACCATGGGATAATCACCAAGAAGAGCATCAGAATTGAGCAGAATCAACCAGAGCCTAGAGTGCTGCTGAAGGCAGAGCTGGAGAAATGACCCAGGACTTTTGGAGGAGCCTGGAAGATGGATTATGGATCCCAGACTTTGGAACGATAAGCTATAAAGTTGAAGTTACCTTAGAGACACCAAGATATTAAAGATGCCAGAGACATGAGATACCTGCCGAGGAAAGCTACTAACAGGGAGTTGAAGCAGCCCTGGAGAAAGAAGTTTGTTGCAGTCAACAAATATCAAAAATGAGTTGGAGATCTGAAGACTGCTTTGACCTCAGACATGGAGATACAGAGTTTGGAGTTGGCCCACCTGGTTTTCTGTCTTGCTTTGGGGAGTACAGTTAAGTGATTGGATGAATCTCAAAAGAGACTTTGAACTTTAGACTTTTATCATTGTTGAGACTGTTATAGACTATGAGAACTTTAGAAGTTGCATTAAATGTATTACTTTAATATTCCATGGCTAGGTATGGCCCCCATAGACTCATGTGTTGGAAAAAGCTTATGGGGGGGGGCAGGGAGTACAATGTGGTGGTTTGAATATGCTTGGCCCACTATTAGGAAGTGTGGTCTTGTTGGAGTAGGTGTGCCCTTGGAGGATGTTTGTCACTGTGGGGATAGCCTATGAGACCCTCCTCCTAACCATGTGGGAGCCAGTCTTCACCTATTAGCCCTCAGATGAAGATATAGATCTCTCAGTTCCTCTTGTACCATGCCTGCCTGGATGCTGCCATGCTCCCACCTTGTTGATAATATGTGGCTGTGAGTAAGTTAATCTGCTCTGATTTCCTGGCATGTAATCACACTTCTTGCCACCTGCCAGCAGAGTTCTTTGGATTCTGGAATGAAAGACACACACACACACACACACACACACACACACACACACACAGCATTTTTAACATGCCTTACTAGTTCAGTAACTGGGCTTCTCCCTAACTCCACATGGCTAACCCACTTTCCCCTCCAATATTCCTGAGTTATCTATCACCTTTTAAAAATCAATATTTCACCTCTGCTACTACAGACCCAATCAGGGAAGTGGCTCCTGGGGCCACTTTCCCAAATTCTTACATGTCAGCAGGCTCTTAAGTCTGACCTTTCTGCTCCCTCACAGTGCATGTGTATTAAAAGCTCAGCCATTGAGCTAGTAAGGCATATTGAAAATAACGATGCCTGTGTGTGTGTGTGTGTGTGTGTGTGTGTGTGTGTGTGTGTGTGTTTTATTTGCAAATCCAGAGAACTCTGGCAGGTGGCAAGAGGTGCGATCACCCACCCAGAGCTCAATGCAGTTTAACTATTCACCTCTACAATAATAAACAGAACCTTTGAACCTCTAAACCAGCCCTAATTAAATGTTGTCCTTATAATGGTTTCCTTGGTTATGGTGTCTGTTCACAGAAATAAAACCCTGACTAAGACACATAGATTTAACAGAATAAGTTAACCTCTGGTTTATAAACCCCAAATAACAAAATAAACAGAGGAAGGAATTCCACAATCTCAATTCCAGGAAGGGGAGTCTTGGTATCATAAGTTATACCTGTGAACACCAGGAGCCATCTCCTGGGTCTTGATTTAATCTCCCTTGGCTCCTAGGTACAAGCTGTTCCTAGGAAAGGACCCCATGAAGGTGGTGAAAAGAATGGGGAGCTGTGCCCAGTTTCCATAGCTGAGCCTGCTTGTTCTGGGGCACATGGAGGAACTGGGAAGGAGACAATGACCCTGGTATCATTTCATCCCATTCAAAATGGTGTTGGCTGAGATCAAATGGATCTGTGATCCTCCACAGTAGCAGAAATTTAAGTCCAGGAGAAACCAACTTGCTAAAAATAGTTAACCCGAACCTAAAAGCTTACTACTCTTACGTGGCACTTTACCCATTTAGAAAGAAACTGCTTGAGGACCCCATGATACCAAGTAGACAGTTGTTCTTCATTTTCCCAAATCTGATTCTCGAAGTCTTCCTGGTGTGGGAACCAGGTTAAAGGAAAGAAGGGAGAATCCCAGCCTAGAGGAAGAGAAGATAGGGAGTAAGACTTAGATTATGGAGATCTCTTGCTTTCTTCACGCTCTGCATATTCTACTTATGCTGAACAGGGACAGGAAGCCTCTAGGCCTGTCAAAGGAGTTGGTTCCTACCATCATGGTGGTTTGAATGAGGACAGCCCCCTTAGGTACCTATTTTTGAATGCTTGTTCCACTTAATTAAAGTTTGGGGGAAAGATTAAGAGGTATGGTCTTGTTGAAGATGTGTTACCAAGGGTGGGCTTTGAGGTTTCTAAAGCCCAGGTCGGACCTAGTATCTGACTGCTGCCTTCAGTCGAGATGTGAGCTCATGTACTTCTCTAGCGCCATGACTTCCTGTCTGTTGCTGTGCTCCCAGACATGATAATGTGCTAACCCTCTGAAACTATAAGCAAGAACCTAATTCAATGCCTTTCTTTATAAGTTGCCTTGATCATGGTGTCTTCCCGCAGCATTAGTACAGTAACTAAGACAATCAATGTCTGGAGGAATTTGCTTCATTTCTTGGAACTTGATTTGGCCTGATTATTTCCCTTTCCCATTCATTAGAGCTCCGCCTACCCATTCCTAAGGAAGAGGTTTCTTGCATCTAAATGGAGGAACCTTTAGCGTCCCTTAAGTATGATCTCCCACTCATTTGTTCTCAAACAGCCTGCAGGGTGTCCAGTTGGCCAAGGAGTTCTTACCTTGGCCTGTGCAGAGAGTTTTCTTGGTCACTGCAGTACTTGCCCTGGGCCCTTTCCCACACTGCTGAGAAACTTTCTGTCTTGGAATCTTTAGTGATTCAACAGAGCAGAGTTCACTGGAAACCTAAGAGCCACTGCAACAACAGATGTGTTTTTCTCAAGAGAAACAATCTAAACATCCATCCAGATGTGTTTGAAATCCTGGATGAGCCAACAACTCGTTGCAAATGCAGAGTAATCTCATTGTCACTCAAAGGAATGCAGGAACAAAACAACACTAGCTTGACAAGGCAATTCTTTTTGTAAAAGGGATACACAAAACCCCACACTGGGCTAATGAGGAAATCAGGAAAAATGTACACTAGGGCTTTAGTCTAATGAAGGTGTTGACTTCATATTTTCCAAATCAGATGGAGTCTGACCTCAGAGTTTTCCACATTGGTTAGTTTTAAAGCAATTAGTGCAAAATTGAGAAAGGGACCTGTAGTGAGAATTTTGGTTTCTTTGAAAAGCACAGAAATACTACAAGAAAATGTTTTCATTTTAATCCAAGGTGTGGGATATGGAGCTGCTTCAGATTGTCCACAGCTGCTGACTATGATTTGCCTTGTGCTCTAGCAGGGGGTTGATTTTACCAGCTGCAGATAGTTTCTACAATTATGTGATGTTTGGAATTCAGAAGACGCTTTGGAAATGCTAGGGCCCCAAAAGATGGGTTGGTTTTGGTTGGTTGCTGTTGGTTGTGATTTGTTAAGTAGTTATTCCTGTTAGCACCAGAAGCTGTTACATCAAGCCTCTGAATCCAATGATGATGTCATCCCTGAGCGACAGGACCCTCCTGCATCTGTTACCTGCATGACCTGCCAAGTCACCACCTGTGTTACCTAAGTCACATCCCAGATAAAAGACAGGAACCCTGACCCACAGCTCTCTCTTTCCCTTCCTTGCTTTTTCCCCTCTTTCAATAATGGATCTCTCTTGTGAGAAATGTGCTGGCTTGCTGTGATCTGTCTAGGAATACACCATTTTCAACTAACATTGGTGCCTTAATTGGGGACTCACTACCACCCTAGGCTGTCTGCAGCTCCAACATTGCCACCGCCACTGCTGCCATAGCTACAGACACACAGAACCCCACCAGTTGGTTGGCCACTGCCACGTGGGTTAAACTCACCAGCCGCACAATCTCACTCTTAACTGCTACAGGATTGCCAAAACCTTCACTCAAGCATTGGTAAGGTTTTCGATCCCATCCGCAGGCAGAGCCCCTTCTCCCAAAGGTGTTTGGCCGCCCTCTATGGGCTTAGAGGATGGACTTCCCGTGGTCCCTATGACCAACCTCCTAGCTGACTCCCCAGTTTAGGACTTTGACCCTTCTCTGTGACTTCTCTCTGTCTCTGTCTCTGTCTCTGTCTCTGTCTCTGTCTCTGTCTCTCTCTCTCTGTCTCTCTCTCTCTCTCTCTCTCTCTCTCTCTGTGTGTGTGTGTGTGTGTGTGTGTGTGTGTGTGTGTGTGTGTGTGGTGTGTCTGAAGTGCTTTTTGTGACCCCTCCTTCTCAGGCCGTCCCTGAACACACTCGACCTCATCTGATCTCAGAAGTGGGTTTTCTCTTGCTGCTGTTGAAAAATCCTAAGCTTAAGTAAACCCTTTTCCCTGTAGTCTGGGGCTCACTAGCCACTAGCATCCACATGACAACCCAGTACATCTAGACCTAGCTGTGGTTGATTAGTTATTGAATTTTTCTCAGGACACCAGTACAAATAGTTCAATAACATCCCCCTGCCACCCAATGGGCATCTCATCATTTTCGGCCACACCTCCAGGTTCCCCTCTGGGATGTTTCCTGAAAAATTCAAATGTCTAAACTCACAGCCCATTTGAAGGTATCCACACTTATGTGTCTTTGCAATAAGGTCTGGATTCAATACACATTAGACAACAGCTCCAAATGGCCACTTAAGGGCACATTTGATCCTAGCATTTTAAGAGGATTTCATACATACCGCCAGCGGTCTGGTAAACGGAAAGAGGTCCCTTATGCCCAAGTTTTTGCTTATCTTCACTCTAAACCCTCTCTTTGTTCTTCTTGTCCCCCAGCTCAACTTCTAGCTATGGAACCTCTACCAGATGATACTACAATCCTCCGTCCCGCTAACAACCCACCCCTTACCACTGCAGATTTGTCTCTACAACCTCTTTCTTCTAAAACCCCAGCCTCCTCAGCTTCTTCTCACCAGACTTCCCCAGAGTCTCCTTGCTCCACCTCTCCCGACTCCTCCCCTCCTCCCGTGCCAGCTGCAGGCCGCTCCAATCATCCTGCACTGGCACCTACCGTCAGCCCTCCCACCACTGGTTCCAAGTCTACAGCTGAACCCCCTACTTCTCCCCCCACCCAACCTAACCCAGCATCAGTTCTTCCGTTAAGGGAAGCTGCTGGGGTAGATGGTCTAATCAGAGTATATGTCCCTTTCTCACTAAGTGAACTTTCTCAAAAAGAAGACAAACTGGGATCCTATACCTCTAATCCTTCTGCCTTTATTAAAAAATTTCAGTATATTACTCAATATTATAGCTTGACTTTCCATGATGTACATATGTTTCTCAGTAATAATTTACTTCCTGGGAACAGGTGAGAATACATGAAGATGAGACTCATCAAATACATCCAGCATATCCAATCAGATCTCAGACAGCACCTGACCAAAATCCTCAATGGAATTATAATTCCCCAGGTGGTATTTTAGCCAGAGAAAGATTCATAGCCTGCCACCTGGCTGGTATCTGGAGGAAGGGTTAAAACCAGTAAATTTGGAAAAATTCCAAGAGGTCATCCAGGATAAACAAGAAAATCTGTCTCAATTTTTAGAGTACCTTACAAAGGTCCTATTGCAATATACTAATTTAGACTATGAGATCTCAGTAGGTAAGCAACTCCTGATGACTTCTTTTCCCAGAACTACCCCAACATTAAAGCCAAACTTAGACATTTGGAGAGGGAGCGCTTAGCTCCACAGGCAGAAGACTTGGCCCTGGCCTCCAACGTGTGCCATCAGAGAGATGAAAAGGCCTGAGGACAAAAATACCATATGCTGGCAAAGGCTGTGCGCCCAGCCCCAGACACTGCCTGGGCTTCCTGGGCTTCTAAGGCTCAGGGACCACCAGATCCCTGCTACAAATGTGGTCAGCAAGGTCATTCCGCAAGGGCTGCCCTAATCCCCACAAGCCAAAAGGGCCATGTCCAAGGTGCCATCAGGAGGGACACTGGGCTGTTGATTTCCCTCACGAGGCCCAAGACAGAGGGACATCACTCCCAGGTAGCTCTCCAGCTGATCTCCTAGGCTTGGCTAGGGACAATTGAAGAGCCTGAGCTCCTTTGACCTGACTACTTCCATCACCAGCAGGGAGCCCCAGGTAGTCGACATGGTATCTGGGCATCCCATCTTCTTCCTCTTGGACACTGGGGCCACTTACTGGGTCCTAATGGAGTTTTGGGGACCCACCTCTTCTTCTCGTTCCCTTATTTTGGTGTAGGAGGACAACCTTACCTTCCTCACTGAACCCCACCACTTAGTTGCATTTTTAGGAATATTCTCCCACCCATTCCTGTGGAGCAGTGGACCATGAGAGGTAGCCTGGTTCTCAGGTGAGCTGAAGCAAGAAGCCCCAGAGACCCTGAAGGACAGTAGGAGCTTCGCCTGCTCCTGGGCACCCCATCACTAGCCACAGCCCCCCATAGATTTGTGGCCATCGCTCACATAAGGCAACGCCCAAGCCCCCACATGTAGAAAAGGACATGACCTGTGGTCACAGGCTGAAGACAGATCTCCATGCTAATGAGGTACAGAGAGGCATAGAGGCTTAGCCAAACAGCTTTCCTTCCCAGACATTCCTCTCTGCAAAGGGTATTTAATCTCAGGCCCACCCAAGAAGTGGGGTATGGTTTTACACATCCACTTTCCACCACGGCAATAAACTATTCAGAACCATGGGCTGCCTCTTTTCAAGATCCACCGTGGGGAGTCACGGAGAAAGCCTTCACCTGTGGAGCCGCTGTCTAGTCTCCGTAAAAGGACTCTGCACTCCCAGCCGTGACCACCACCAAGCCAAAAGCCTGCAGCCGTGAAGCCAAGGACTCTCCGCATGGGAC